>VWZV01014206.1:0-429749 GCA_013397155.1 Irena cyanogastra
CCCTTCCCTTCCCTTCCTTTTTTTCACATTACACTGTCTATACTTCAGCATTTTCATTCTAATTTGTATAATTTTTTTTTAAGTCCTAATTTTTAAACATGCTGTTTTTCAATTCTCCAAATGTGTTCTTTGGCCTCCACTTACATAATCCTCCAGACTTGTGGTAAAGAGTGTAGAGAAAAGCTGATACCACAGCATAGTATTTGCAGCATAGTGCATCTGTAACCAGACTAAATAGCAAGGCATTATTCACAAGGAGGTGAGGTTATATTTGCTGCTGCTAAGCTCTTAGCTGCTCAATTTTATCACTGGATGCCTAGGTTTCTTTTTCTGGAGTGCCTGTTTACTCTTGTATATTTTTATAGAGTGAAAGGGTGGTGGGGAGAATGAGGGTGTTATGTGCAGTAAAGTTATAAATAATGTTGGCTCTCAGGTTATTTGCATTATATCTACTTGCCTGAATGCATAAAGTTAAACCAAAATGTCTTATAACAAACCAAAAAAAAGGGCAGAACAATGTCATGGATAAGAGGTCTAAAGGCAATGCTACGGAATGTGTTTATTGGGGAGTGTTTCCTACCTAGCTAATAAGCCAGATAGAAAATTGCTTAGTCCTCCCACAGCCTCAAGGAGATCAAACAGAATATTAAAGCCTTAAAGATGCTGATGTAAGGAAGAAGGAGGGTTACTCGGCACTAAACTGACAGGCAAATGGGGAGCATGCTGGGAACAGAGCTATATTCCCAGCCTAGAGACAGTGATCCTGGGGTGGATGACATGATGAAATGCAGCTGTCATGGAGCAGGAGAAGCATACACATAGGGTTTTTTGTTGTTGTCTTTTTGCCCTGTTGACTTGGGGACAAATAGACAAGAAGTGCCCACTTTTGGGCTGTATTTCAGTCACTGTGGTGGCATTTGATTCAATGATGAGACATTGATAATGTTGCAGACTCCTGAGCAAACAAGTGTGGGACAGGGATCCAAGGGAGAGTGGCTGCAGTTTCTTCACTGACCTGTGGATGCTTACATGGAACAAAGATGCCAAAGTTTAGTTTTGCAGTACTGAAAATGAAAAGGAGGAAAACTCTAATTTCAGGCAAGGCAGGACTTAGCCCTGAGGAAGCAATGCTGTCATTGTGAGGGCTGTCTGAAAGCTTTCAGAATACGTCTATGCCAGCCTTTGAATTTTTCAGTGCTGGGATTTAGTTTCTAAAGTAATAGCACCCGTGCATCCTTGTAATTTTATTGCATTTTTTATTACGGATATCATCTACCATCATAATATCTTATGATATTATGGATATCATAACCCTGCTGCCATATTGGCCTCTGCTATGGTTTCAGCAGTCTCTGTCTCTCCATCTAAGATGATGAAAGTGAAGTTGGACCACATCATACACACTGGGTTTTCTTTCTTCCTTTGTTTCCTTTCTCCAAAATGCTGCTTGAGTCAGTGGAATTCTTCTGGCTTATTCTTTCCTAGCATTCATCCTCAAAGGTACACAGCATCCAGTTGACCTTTTCTTGGAGCAGAAGGATTAAAAATACATCCTTGATAGATCTGCTTCCTTGGTGCAGCAGAGATCATGGAAGACACTGTGTCATACTAATTTCTCCTGTCCTTCCTGGATTCCTTATTTGCGTCCCGTATCAAAGTCTTGAATTCCCGCATGGCAGACGGGCCTTTGGAGCTCAGAATTCAAATTCTGGAGCACCTTGAGGCAAGAAGAACCCTTGAAAGATGTCTAGAATAGCTAGGCATGCTCTGGTTTCCAGGAGTCATACAGAAACACCTGTGAATCTGCATGGGTGCCTGGCAAATCTGCAAAGGAGAGCAGTGCAATACTGAAGATAGCAAAATGCTGTGAGCAGAAATAGGGTGGTCGAGAGCTGGGATTCAAGCATGAACTGCTGAGTGCTCCTGCAGCAAACCTCTGCTAGAGCAATTGGTCCCATATGCCAGAAGACTTGGATTTGTGGCTGGGTTTCACAGTGATTTGAGTCTTGTGTCTCCTATCAATTCTATTGGAAACAGAGCTTCAGCTGTGAATCAGTTACAGGCACAGTTAGTTAATTCAGTGATATATTTAAGTAACACTTTACATCTGGACTTGGCAACCAACTTGAAATCCTCTTTTAAAAAACAATAGTAAAGTACCAGAGAGGCATGATATAGTCCACAAGTGGGTTTTTTGATTTCTTTTTTTCCCTGTAAATGCAAATGATTCAGTGGTCTTCTAGCATGGAGAATGTATTAGAAAAGTAATGAGTAATTGGAAACAAAATGCTGTTGAGTGACAGAGTTCTGGACAAAAAAACTTACAAAAACTCCAATGTTGTGGAGTAACAGACAAAATACCATTATCAGACTGAAAGCTGGGGAGGAGAGGAAAAGCAGAGGGTTAGGCTGATCAGTTGGGGTAGAAAGAGACCAAACTTGAGCTTTGGACATCTGCAAATTAAGAAAGATTTCTGTTGTTTACCTATTTATTGAGAGAGAGCTGGAGCCACCATGCTGCAAAATCTGTGTGGAAATACTTACACAGCCTGTTCAGGAAGAGCAAGAAGTATTAATTCTAAAGTTTTCCACCAAGTGGGAAGAACAGTATTGGATGAAGATCAGCGGTGAATAAAGAATGATTGAGTGTGGATAGTCAGTCCTGACAGATCCAGAAGAGATGAGTATGAGAGATCAGTGGGGACACTTGATCAAATTACAGCAGCCAAAACCCAGCTGTGATATTAGGTTGCACATCATTCAAGACTGCTAAGAAGTTGAGAGGATTCTGTACAGCCTTTTGTATAAAGCTGTGCCTGTGATCTCAGCTAGAACACAGTGCACAATTTTGGCCTCCTGAGCTCAAAAAGGGCATGACTGAAATAGGGGGATTGGAAAAAGGGTGGCAAGAACATTCAAGAGCCTGAGAAAGCTCCTGCCAGAAGAAGGACCAAAAATTTAGCCTTAGGAGATAGAGAAGAGGGGAAACAATACAAGTATGGAGGATACTGCTTATGTTGGAGGTAAGAGGTCAGGAACTTAGTCTCTTCTCATCCCATAACATAGGCCCACAGGAGTTCAGGATGAAACCCCACAGTGGTTGACAAAGATGGGTAATTATGGCTAATTTGGGAGGTGGTATTAACAGTCCAGTCTTAATGTCATGATCTCAACTTCAATATTTTAAGAGAGGTAAAGGATAGGTGACAGCTGTAGTCCTATAAAAGCATAACTCCCAACAAATGTGCATCATCAGAGGGTTTGTTACTTAGGGTAAGCTGAAGGTAACTGAAGGTAAGCTTCAGTTTTCAAACTGTTACTTGAATTTTTCATGATTAGTTCCTCTTCTGAAATCCTATTTACATTCTATAAGAGAAGTTAATAATACAGTGTACTGTACTTATTTAAAGAAAAGCCTTTGATAGAGATGTCTAGTGCTTGTGCTGATACAGTGTAATTCAGCTATTGTGCAACTTTAAAAATCTCTTTTATTACATGTGGTAGTATCTTTTTAGTCTAGTTGGCATGCTTTGGTAAAAAACCAGTGGCCTAAAGCCACTTACTCAGGTGTTCATGAAACAAATGTGAGTGTCTGGGTGTGTGCAGGCACAAATGAATGTATAGTGAAGCATGATAGGAGATCGCTCGATAGGATGTAAACAAGAATAACATGGTGTGATTTTCTTTTCTAGTGGCTTTCATGACTTCCTTCTTTCAGGGTTGTACACAGATGGCTCTTTCACAGTAGGTCCTAGTTCCTTTCTCAGTGTCAGAAAGTTGCCTTTTGCTTTGAGAGATTGTTCCTTGAATCAGAATCATAATTTTTTAACTTCCTTTCACTCTGCTGCTGCTCAGGGTCAACACGTTTGTTGTGCCATAGCAGTGTACCAGTTAAATTTTCCTGATGGTGTGATGCAGCTCCTAAGTAATGTGTCTGTTGATGATGAACTTGCTGTTGAGCATAGAATGCACGGCCTCGATATTTTTGCACTTTTTGGAGCACAGAAATTAATCTAAACATCCATGTGCCCTTTGTATTGATTTGAAACATATGGAGACATTTAACAACTGATCTCCAAAATGATCTGTTGTACAAAGCCATCCCTTTGTTTAGCTTGCCTTGAATAACTCTCAGGAAATTACATATTTTTTGAAAATAAGATGAACAAATATTCTGAAGCCTTAGTCTTCCCTCTGACAGAATGATTTTTTTTTCTCTTAAAGAAACAGGAATAAATTGGTTAGATTTTTTAATATCAATATTGTTAAGGACTCTCTCAGGCTTATAAAGAGAGAACTGTTTATTTTAGAATAGTGTATTTTTTCAGATAGAGATCAAGTACTAAATTATTATTTTTTCCCTTTCTCCATTTTATTACAGCTTTCATTTCTAGGTGGTTGGAATGATTAATGTGATGTGCTGGGCTAATGCCTTGTGTTTGGGTACACAAATGATAGAAACAGCTTCCTGCAAAGCTTTTAGTGTTGGTGCAAGATTGGAAGATCTTTTGAAGGCAGTGGGTTGGCTACGGCAATTCCACTTCTCTCAATTTAGCCATAAATCAATTGTGAATGATTCTCCCACAGCAATTTTTCATACAGTTTGAACCTGGGTAATGAACATCCCTGTCCTGAAGTGAAATTGTGATTTTTCTAGATCCTGTTGAAGATGCGATTTATGGAGGGTGACAATGTAAACCCATTACATTTGCCTCTCATTTGCCTCTCCACCCCATCCTTCCTTCCTTCCTTCCTNTCCCTTCCTTGCATCTCCCAACCCAAGGAGCTTTAAAATGTCCATTAGAGCACAGCTGTTGCATAGCAGTGGCTCTTGCTGCATGAACAGTCATTTATCTGTGACAGATAGAGGAAACAGCAATAACCTAGATGGATATGAGATGGTTCAGATCAAGTAACAGGAGGATGTGAGCAGCTTCCTCAGTTCTGAACTCTTTTCTCCCTCTGAATTGATTTCATTCTCCTTTAAGGTTGCTTGATATAAAAGGACAGTTTGCTTAAAAAGGAACCTTGCAGAAATGATGCTCTCTCTTCCTCACTTTCTGTTTCAAATGCTCAAAAAATTTTAAAAGCAAAAAGATGCTTTTTTGTTTGTTTGTTTTCCTGGCAGTCCCCAAATCTTCTCTGAACTCTGAAGCTCAAGGTATAGTAATTTCTTCCTTCTCTCCTCCTCCTTCTTCATCTTTGCCATTTACTGATTTGAAGCTGCCAGCACTGAGTAGCCTCACTAATGCCTTGCTAATGGCGCCCTTTGCACCAGTGTGGCAAACCTACATGACAGTCACATTGGAATACTGCATTTATGTACTCTGGATAATCTGCAACATTATGCTTCTGTGTTGCTTGTTTGGTAGCTGTAATGTTGAGTTGCAGTTTATTAGCCCTGGAGTAGAAGTCCTTTCCTTGAGAAGGACCTCCTAGGTCTCTCGGAGGCGTTTGGCAAGTCATATGTCAATAAGCACTTTGGTTTTTCAGCCAGTAATAAATACATACACACGCAAAGTCATTTGGCTGCAGACTGCCTGAAATTAAGTTGCAGATTGTATCTGGCCCTTGGGCCAGGAATTCCTTGTTCCTGTATTAGACAGTGCTTAATAGTAGTTGAAAGAGAGAATTTTTAGAAATCATTTTGCAAGTGACTCTGGAGAGACAATGAATGTAAATCCTTGCAGACTCACGAAGACTGCAGTCAGAATATTGAGTGAAACTCAAAGTGCAACATAGCGGTTCCTCCCTCATCTCAGGCTTCAAAGATTTAGTATTCAAAAGAATGTAGGAAATTGGGTCATTTCTGTACAGTTTAGAAGAGATCTGAGGTTACCAACTTTCTTGCTTTAGTCGTGTAGAAACTCTGAGTCTGGATTAGCAGGAATCCTGAACAGGATTTTCCTTTGCATTTAACATGAAAATCTAATAAATGTCATTTAACTCAGTGAGTGAAATTCTGTCACCATTGAAGTAGATGTCAAAATTTCCATTGGCTTTTGTGAGAATAGAATATCACCCTATAAGAATAAATCCGAAGTAAAATCTCTAGGTTTTTGATGCAGTTATTTCAGTCAGGACACACCTGTAAGGCTTTTTGAATATGTTGTTTTAAGAAAAGTAATTTAGCTTTCTTACTCAGAAGTAATTTTTCTGCCTTTTAGAAATGGGTGAGAGTTGCTTTTCATGAAGAGCATCATTTAGTGTGACACCTTAAAAGATGTGAAGGTAACAGGGAGATGGTGCTAATTACTGTAAAATAGAAACATATTTACAATCCTTCCTTCAAGACGTTTGAATTTCTATTACTTGTCCCCCCTCTTCCTTGTTTTTGATAAGAGTTTATGTGATGACTTTATAGTCCCCTGAATAGTTTCCAGAGTTTATGGGGCAGTATTTTATAACTACATTCTGCAAGCAGTGGTGTCTTTTGGAATGGCCATGAAATGTTATAGTAGAGATGTCAAAATGACAGGGTCTTGGCATAGATTTCTGCAGGGAGGAAAAATGACTTTGGACTGGTTTAGAGTATGTCTCATGGCAGGGATGTCCCCAGAGCTGCCTGGCTTTGTAGGCTGATGGGTCTGCTTCATCAGGTGGGAAGCTGAAGCAGGCTCAGTGTGAAAGTCCAGGTAGTATCTCCAGCACAAGGAAGTAGCAGGTGTCTCAGTGAGCTTATGGAGATACCACTTGGATATACTTTCCTAGATTTAGGAATTTCCTAAGCCAAAAAGCACAATAATAGAGGGGGGCTGAGCAGGGGAAGCAACATCTGGTTTCTCTTTCTCTGTGACAAGGCTCTGAAAGAAGGCTTCCTCTATCTATTTTTTTGCAACACCTGTGTCTCAGTAATTGCACTGCTAGAAACTAGAACAGCCTGACACTATTTTTACACAGAGCATGAAAGTACTTAATATGTAAGTTATATGAAAGAAGATCTGACTGGGAGGAAGCTGAAGGAAAAGCAGGAAGTTAAGTAGAGTATAAGATAAAAGGGATACATGGCTTTTTACTATATTTTATTCTTAATTACTCTTGCAGATACTTCACCCTTCCAGCATCTCAACATGCAAGCTAAATCTATTTTACCCTGTGTGAATGCCCACAAAGTTTAATATACATTTAATTTCTAGATACACCTGTTTCTCCAAACAACCCCAGGTTAACATTTTGTATTAGTGTAGAATTTGCCCAAGGAAAAGAACATAAGCTTTGGCAAGGAAAAAATAGGAATTTAATGGTATAATAGAGTGTAAGTTTAAAGGCATAAATTGATGGTTCACACAAGGATTATAAGATGTTTTGGTTGCAGGTTGTTAACCATGCTACCAGTACATTAGAGAAGTCTAGCTTGCAGTTGTCAGCATTCCAGAGTTTCACCCACTAAGTCATTAATTTGTTCTCATGTCTGGAAGATTTAGCATGACACTGTAGTTTCTTGCATAATCATTTTATTATGTTAAAAAAATGTAGCTAAAATGGGTTCTGATAATAGAAACCCCGAATACATGAGACTGTTTCTTCTGTTGAATGCTAAAATCAGTTATAGTTGTGTTTGTATGTTCAGCTGATTTAAAAGCAAAAATTGCATGCAGATTTGAAAGCCCAATGAAAAATCAAAGTGAAAAATATCACACATTGACAAACACAGGCACCTTGTTTCCTATGCAAGTCTGAAACTGAACATAAAAGAAAGTATTGTTGATTGTCATATGAAAAAAATGGACCCTGCTGTATTATCTCATAAAATACATTTTTCCAGTGTCCAAGAGGAACAGATTAAGACATTTGAACACCTCAGCTAAACTTCTTGGAGATTGGCTTGAAGTTATTGAATATATGGTGTTTTGGGTAAACAGAGAGCCACGAAAAGATATTTGAAATACTTTAGAATATATATGCCAATCAAATTCCCACTGGGATCTGACGCTGTTGCATGGAGCTACATCATGTAACCACTGCTGAACCGGATCTAAAAAAGGAAGCAACTAGCCAGAGCTAATTCTCTGGGTTCCTTCTGTAGTCAAGGAATTAAGGAGGTAAATTCATTGCACTTAATTTAGAAGCCTGTGTTGAAATTAAATGAATCTTCAGCTGCCTGAAGATTCTGATTATGATGGGAATTAGCTGGCTAGCCAAGGATATATGCTTGAACTCTGAGATAAAGCGAGTTAGGTGAGATGAATCCCATCCCAAAGATATTACTTTCCTGCAGTATGGTCTGGGTGGAATTGTAGTCAGGGCAGCATTTTTGATGATTGACAATTGTGACCGAGAGTGAACTGCGAAGAGAGTCTTCAGGACAAGTGGGAAAAATACAGGACAGGGAATGGATTCTGATGGTTTTCCAGGGAGCTGTGCTATTGAAGCATCTGAAAACTGCTGGAGAAGTTTGTGTGTTGGAATTGCCAGACAGCAATTAAGCCCAGCAGCACAGGCTGTTTGTTGTCAAGACTGAAGCATATGAGTTGAGTACACCCTGTTCTAGAGGGAGTTCATGGGCTGGCTGTTTTGCTTTTGTTGAAAAAAAATCCCAAGATGAAGAAAATACCCAGAGTTGTGCTTTCCTTTCTCTTTTGTGTCTCTAAGTGTTCAGCAGAATTGGGGTTCCACTCAAAGTGGTTTAAGGCCAGGCTGATCTATGCTATAAGACTATGTTGGCAGCAGTGGCTAAAATTAGTCCTATTAAAGAGGTGTTCTCACCAACTGCAGTGGCAGCAGATTTAGGCCTGTATTGAAGTTCACTGTTGACAAAAATTAGGACAAAAGTAATGGATGTTCTGTTTGTCTGGAGTGTTCAGGAAGATATTATTTTGGGAGGAGAAAGAAACGGAAAATATTATCAATGTTTAGCATATCTTTCCCTTTTCTCCCTTCAAACCTAGCTGTTTCTATCAGAGATCTACATGTAGGAGTTCTTCAGATAGAGGGATGAATGCTTGTAGGTTTTAAAACCTCTTATCATCACGCTTACAGAAAACAAATTCTCTTTTAAGACAATACCTATGCTCTGCATCCATACAGGCATAGTGGCAATGTATCAAATTAGATTATTTTTCTATGCTCCTCTCTTTCAAGTTTTCAGAATTTGATGCATATCAGCACTTTGTAGAGGATTTATGAGAGAGGAAGAACATGAAAAAAAGAGAGTTGATATGCCTCAGATTATGAAGTGTGTCTACGTACATAATGTAAAATATTTTTTCTTTTTATTTATCACCTTCCTTGAAAACACAATACTCCAATCAGGACTAATAGGTTTTTTTGATGTCATTGGTTTGGCAAGCTAACACACTGCCTAATTCCTTGTTTCTTTGGGGGATGACTGAAAAAATGGCAAAAAGCCAGCTCAGAAAGCAACCGATCTCAGCCAGTGTGTTAGACCCTCTCAATCAGGTCTGGACTTTGGACTAGAATACAGCAGATACTACTTTGTGTTGCTGATGGATGATTTTTTAGTAATAGCTCATAGACAGATTTATTTCTGGCCTGTCTAGAAAATTTGACATTGTGAATAACACATTGCAGCTGATACGCCTTGAAGATCTTGTGAAGATGTAAGCAAATCATATGGATTGTATCCAGCTGCAGTGACTGAATTGTAATGCATAACTACAACTCTTCTCCTGGTATTCTTCTTTGTACAAAGCCTGCAAATATACTATCCTTGCTCCTGTCTTGGTATGAGTACGAAGAGAAAATTAACTGTCCCTTAGCATGTATAAGCATCTGTCCTTTGCATTCAACTCGGAAAACATAAAACTTCTGACTATTCCTGTAACTAAGTTTAAAAAAAAGAAAAAAAAAAAAAAGACTTGCTGAAAAGCTTCAGGCTTAAACCATACTTGGGCAAAATAAAAGGAGAGAGGAAAAGCTGAAATTTTGAAGCCTAGATAATACATAACATCATCAGTTGCCCATGAAACTATTCCAAATGCCAAGTACTCTTCAAATGAGTCTTCACTTTTTTCCCTTAGATCATGGATGATCAAGTAGTGGTGACTTCCAAAATGTTTCCTCCCTCCTCTTAGCAGATGTTATGTGGACAAATAATGTTTTGATAGTGTTCCAATGTGTCTTTAGCTCAGGTTATATTCTGTTTTCCAATTGAAAATCTGGTTTCCAGAATGTCAAATTACCTTCTTAAGTTCCCTGGGTAAAGGTTGGCCATCACTATTATGCTCTGCTCACCTTCTTGGTTTCTCCTAAATATGGGATTAGGTGGTAAATCAAGCTTTCTAGGGCTTGAGGGGAGGAAGCTTTAATTCTTTTTGTAACCAAAATCTGCCATGACATCAAGTATTCATCCATGGGGAAGAATTAATTTGGAGACAAAATATTCAATGTCCAACTCCTTTTTTCATAATTGTGTCTTAGAGATCAGGCGTACTGTAGATCATGTTGAAACTGATTTGAACAATCCACCTATACTTATCAATAATTTGTCTGGGAAGAGGCTAAAGTTGTCCTTAGCCAAGGAATAGAGAGGAAGAGAGACTAATGAAACTGCAAATGTGGGCTGATAAGCAGATTTATGATACAGGTCATAAACATTATTTAGGCTAATAATATTGCCCAGACTCTGGATGGCATCACTTTATTATCCTGTGTGGGCTGTAAGGCTTATTGTCCTGTGTTCATCCTCCTCTTCCAGAACCAGGTGCTTAGCTGCATGCAGTTTATTGTCTTCAGAGGAAAAATCTAGATAACAATATCTAGATAGGTCATAACAATATATGTAACATCATAACATTATATGTAATTGTAAAATCCCCCAAATACCAACAAAATTCCTGTTGGCTTCATCAGAATTGCACATGAAATTAAAGTTTTATCCGATGAATCACTCTTTTTCTATTCCTTCATAACATTTCAGAAGATTATATACTCCAAGGAACTTTTTTTCCCCTGTTGCCGAAATGCATTTTTCACAGTAAAGATCAGAAGATCATGTAAAGGTGTGGTTGTAGTTTACAATGATAATTTATTAGTGCTATCATTCATATTATATTTCCTTTCCATACCCTTATGGCATGGAGGATGCTATCAAAGCATAACAGATTCAACTAAGCAAACATTTTGAATACATTTGGGTAATTTTAAAAGCTAACTGTGTGGTTATACTGTGAATCCTATGTGAGTCTGAGATTGAAACCCTTGCCTGAGATTAATAAAAGGAGTCTGCCTTTCTCCCTCTTCCCTGCCCCAGTTTTGGCCTCTGAAGTTTAGTTTTGGGTCTAGTATGAAAAGACAAATATTGAAGAGCATTAAAAACCAATGAACTAGGTTATGTTAATTCTAAACTGTAATGGGTTGAAAGCAAACAAGGGATGGTTCAAAACTGTGTTGATTTTGTGAATGGCTTTAACTGGAAGGTAGCTTATTTTTTTGCCCTTCTGGCATGAATTCACTGTAAAAAAAGAAGGGATTTACTAGGGGACTAATGTGAGATGTCCCTCATGTGGCAGTGTAGCAGCTATATTTTTTTCACTCTTGCATGATCTTTGCCCTACATTGTTCCTCTTGTTGCAACACGTATTTCCCAGGAGCAATGTGCAAAGTTTCCCTCCTCTTGCACAAAACCTAAGCCTTTTTTCAATAATCTTGAGGTTTAATCCAGTGATATATAAGGCATTATTTCTGTTACCACCAAATCCTCGAAGAGAGCCACTGTGAAAAACTGTTCAAAGCCCAGAGTGTGCTTTTCAAAGGTATGTGCTTTTGTAGGGAGTTGGTTTCATATCATCTCATGATGCGTCTTTGAAACTGTCCCCCAGATGACTAAGACCATGTGTGAGACTCTGTGCCTAATTTGTGAGCAGTCATAATGATGGTACAGTAATAGGCATGCAACTGAGCCTGCATTTTGTTCATAACTCCGAGTGCCTTTAGCTGAATTTTCAAAGAGGCTGAATTCTCACATCTCCTACTACTTCAGTGGAGCTGTAGGTGCTCCGGGACTGAAAATCAAGCTACTGACATACTGAAAAATTAAAGCTGAGCTATGAATGAGTCAATCAAATATCTACTGTTCATTCCTAAGTCAGAGTTAGGAACTGACTGTTTCTGAGTTTAATGGAGGCTGCTGCCTTCGTCTGTCAGGAGATTGTCGGTTCAAGAATTCCCTCTTTTTGTCACCTCACCACCCAAACTTTAGCCTTACATAAGTGGTATTTTCTATTCACAGGTCACTGACACATTTTATTTATTGATTTGGGTATCTGGTAACTGGTTTGAGTATCTGGTGACAGAGCTTGGTTGATGTGCTATTTTTTCATCTTCATACTGTGTGTACTTTTGATTTAGGGTTTGTTTTGGATGCTCTGTTGACTGAGCCATAATCAATCACATCCTTAAGGATTATATTCACTTTTAATACATAGAAACAAAAACGAATAAAACTTTGTATCACGTATTGTGAATATTCATACATGTTCACACTTATGTATGTATATAATTCCATTAATTTATTTATTATACTGGTATGTAAGGTTAAACAGGTATTTTCATGCTTGCAGGGGAAGGCATTTTCTTTGTTTGTCTTTTTTTTTCTCCGGTTCCTTCCCGTATAGATCATGTTATACTTCAAAAACATCATGATGTTTGCTGAAAAAAATGGGGATTTAAAAGAAATGTACATTCTTTTTACTTGCCTTCTGGTTTTCTATCTTTTATCTTCAGCTTGGACATGTTTTCAAAATGCCTCTTTTCAACAATGAAGGCTAAGAGCATCTGGGTTTTTATTTTAAAGAAAAAATGAAATTTTTACATAAACTTATCATTGAA
Source organism: Irena cyanogastra (assembly GCA_013397155.1). Taxonomy (NCBI): domain Eukaryota; kingdom Metazoa; phylum Chordata; class Aves; order Passeriformes; family Irenidae; genus Irena; species Irena cyanogastra. The sequence continues at coordinate 12,790 of VWZV01014206.1, forward strand.
GGCGCTGGGCTTTAAAAAAAACTCCACCAAATCAAAAGATACAAAATAAAATTATGAGCCAGGGGTAGAGAGAGCAACTTATAAACATAGAAGAATATCTTATTATCAGTTCAAAGCTTAGAGGCACTGAAGTAAAGACTCTTGAAAGATGTGAGCTTTTGAGACGATGGAGTTCTAGGAGTCTCTCTTCCTTGCAATGCTTAATTTAGACCCACTGTTGAACAAGTCTGAACTTCACTTGGCCAAGAACTTAATGTCTGGACTCTTGCAGGCACTAAAGGGTTATTGATGAATAGGTGGAGGAATTTTGTTGCTTGGTGTTTTTCACTGCAATAGCTGTAGCTGTTTGCAATGCTGTCTGTAACCACCTCACTCGAGGGTGAATTTTCCTGCCCTGCCGTTGCCTTTGATTGTCCTAAAGCCCCCATTGACTGTGAAGAAAACAGCAGTGCTTAAGCGTAGTCTATTCAAGTATATTCAAAATACGTTATTTTTAGCATTATTGTTAATATGAAATGTTCCACCAACCAGCTGGAATTATGCAAATCCTAGCACATGCGTTCCTCACTAATCTGCACTCTTGGATGTACTCTTTACATTCATTTCGTTTTATGAATGTCTTTCCAGCATACTTCCCTACAATAGGAGATTGAAAAGCCTGCAATTTTCTTCTTGCCTGATTCTCCCATTGGGTTTTGTTAGTATTCTAAAAAATAAATTGATGTCTTTTTTTTTTCTTTCTTTTTTTTTTTTTTTTAGTCCAGATTGAGGAAAAAATCAACCTGCCAGCAGAGATGAGTGAGGAGAAAAGGGAAGGATCAGAAACTGCAAAATCTGAGCTCTTTAGGTAGTTCTTTGTTGACTTACTGTTTGCAATGGAGACACAAATTAGGGCAGTCATGGAAGGAGCTCTGAAAATCTGCAAAGTTTTTCAATAATTTGACTTTGAACCAAAAGGCTCATAATCTCTGTCACTTTCACTGGTATTACCACCAAAATATCGTCTGTTTTGGGACAGTTTCTAGATGGGAAGGAAAGGAAGAAGTGATGGGTCTGTGGCGTTGGCCTGTTCTACCTGTGCCATGTTTGTGGATCAGGAGGACATGGCCATTGCCTTTGCCATCCTCATCAGGCCAGCGTCCTTGCTGCAGAGATAATGCACAGCCTCTGTCACACATTTCTCTTTCCTGCCTGTGGTGCTTGGCCTGTTTCGGGAGGATTGTACATGTGTCCTGCTCCTAATTTGCCTTTGCATCCCTGTTGATTTATGGAACAGGCCTTCAATGCCTTCTGGCATTTTCATAAGCACAGCTGTGGGAAAGGTTTCTATGGGGCCTTGGTCCACCTGCTGCTGCAATAGTTACCAGTTCCATGCACTCTAGCAGATTTCCTGGGGAGCTGGAGGATTTGTCCCGGAGGTGAGCAGCCTTGTTCTCTGGTTTGAATTCCCATGGTTAAATGACATTCTAAATCTCTGTTATATCTTCACCTTGTAAGCTGTCTGTTTTAAAGCTTTCTTAGAAAACTCATTCAGTTTTAAAAACTTATTTACACTTCTGGTTCACCTTGTCTTCCTATAAAGGTCTTTTCAAACCTGCTAACTTCAATAATTTGTTGTGTCTCTGCCTTTTTGCTGAACTTGTGATTTCCAAATTGAATTGGTACAAGGTTTATTTGCTGCTGCTGTTTTAGTTTTCCGCAACAGAAGATAAAACACACAGCAAGATAGGATTTTTCAGGCTTTTTTCTGACTAAAATAATAAACCAACTCCAATTGCTCCTACTCAAAAGCTGGTGTTGCATTTCATATTAGCCCTTCTGGGGCAGAAGTGATCCACCCTGTATGCTTGCAGACTGCCTAACCCCTCTGGGTCCTGCACACAAATTCTGATGGATACTGGGATTTTTCATTGCAAGAGTCTTACCTTGCCTGAGATAATCTTTTTTGTTAAGCAAGAAGGGACATTTAGAGTTTTCACTGTGCACAAGAGGTTTCTCACTTCTCTAACAAAAACGAACTTTGTTTGTTGAAGTTTTGGTGGTGTAGACACACGGTCTTCCATATTGACCTAGAGCTCCAAGAAGTGATAGGGGTTTATTTCTTAATTGCTTCAGTCAGTCCTGCTTCCCAACTACTAGTTATGCTACTTGTTTTTATCCATTTAGGGCCTGATTCTGATCTGTGATTATTAACACTGTTTTCTTAGACAAATGGAATCTTCCTTGAGCCACTGTTCAAAGAAGGCAAAAAGGAAGGGAAGATCACTCTGTTAACTAGTTTGAAAACTAAAAACTAAAACTGACCTTTATTTTGCTAGTTCAATATTTATCAGTGTTTTGTAAATATTATGCATGGGCAGCTCAGTCTTACCTAATTCAAATGAGATTGTTTGATTGAGACTTACTGGTGAGTTGACCAGAGCACATCTAAATGCTGATTTTAAGTATTCTGGCACTGGAACTATTTCCTATGGTGTAATGGTAACCATAAATGTTAACCCCATAGGCTAATAATATAATACCATGATTGCTTTACAGCTACAACTAATTTTTAAAATTCATTCTTTCTACCCAGGAGTTTGCATTGTAAAACAATCTGTTCTCTTAATTTGATATGGTTCCTGGTTTCCTAATGTTTTGATAAAGTTGCAAAATGTTATTCAGAATTATGAACAACACATGACCATGTGACCTCTGTTTCATACTGAATAGCTCTTGATTTAAGTGATGTTGCTCTGAATAGCTTTCAGACTTTCTTAGACCCAGAGTTTAACTAATTATGCTATAATTAGGAGTATCATATGAACATAATTAGGTGTATCAAACTCCAAATGAGTTGTGTGAAACAAAAAGGTGTACCAGATGATTTCTGAACTGTGGGAACTTAAGCATTTCAAACATAGTAAAGTGAATGAAAAAATGGCAATTGAATGTAGACAGATTTCTAAAACACGTCTGTCTCCCTTAGGTCAATCTTCTGCTTTGGATTCCTTCATCACATTCTGTAGGAAAGAAGTAATTTTTTGCCTGTATCCATTTAACGGCTGGTACCGTGGAGTCCACATCATTGATTAGAGCTTCTGTGTGGTATTTCTGTGCAAATGAGAAACACCTCACACAAAGCATGGGCAAGATTTATTGGGAATAGTGTAAAACTGGCAGCAGTACCTCTTTGCTGGCACTGATGTAATATTATATATTGTATTTCACAAAGACACCTTCTGATAGCTGTTTTAAATAATTTTCATAGACAACTCAAAAATCTGCAAGATGAATACTTCAACATTTACTGATCAGAGCTTTAACCTTCCAGTCAACTGGTGTGGGATTTCTGTTTTTTCTGGATGCATTCCAGTGGTAGCGATTTCCTCTGTGGGGTTTATATCGTCCTTGTAGTAAGGTAAATGCTGAGTTGCCAAAAGCATACTCTTTTCAAAACAGGAATACAGCTCGTCCAGCATAAGGCAAGATTCAGCAACATTCCTGCCTGGTATAAACTTTCTAGATGGAGAAAATTCCTCCATGCAGGAAAAGCTTTTTTCATAAGAATCTGTTGTGTAAACTATAATTTTTTTTAATTGAGCGGGTGAAATAGGGGCATAGCTCTTTCAGAAAACTTCCTAATTCAAAGACCTGAGTTGCCACGGGTTAATCATATATGATAAAAGAATATTTCCCATTGTCTTATTCTATCTGTAAAATGTAAGCAGTCTTAAAAAGAAGCAACAGCACATGGGACTCTTTAGAAGTCAAGACAGATTCAGCAAATCTGACAGTAGGACTGGAGAAATGAAATATGTTTCTAAAACATATTTTTCTGATGGTGAGAGATTGTCAGAAAGTGGGGAGAGGTGGCTAAGAGTGAAATGACAAAAAGAAAAGGGAGAAAAAAAGGAGACTGAGGAGAGATTCTCTTTGAAACATCCCACATTTCACTTTGCATAGCATGCACACATCATTTTTCCTGATCCTGTTTGCACTGTTAGGACTCTGAAGCAGAGAAAACTTCTTAAAAAAGGAAGCAGTGGCTTCCCCCTTACTGCACCCTATAGGATCTAAGGGGCTGAGTGATCTCTGCACCCTTCTGCCCTGCACACCTCCCTTTGAAGAGCTGGCCCATGCTCCAAGCCCAGGGCTTGTGCTGGTAGGGAGCTGGAGGGCAATGGGGGCTCAAGGCTCCAGGCCTCTCCACTGCCTGCAAACTTTTAAAGGAGTTGCTCTTTTCCCACACCGTTTTTATTGCTGCTGTTGTACATAGCACGAGTGTCAAAGGCTTTATATGCCTTTAAAATGCAACTCAAATACTCTAAAAAAGTCTGGTACAGTCATGGATTAGAATTTAAATCCATTTCAATAGACAAGACTCCGGGCAGTCGCCGATTCGGTTTCAATACGAAGCAAATGGATGCAGAGACATTTAGAGGCAGTGAAGGAAAGCAATACCATTTTGCCACGGGGTCAAGTAGAAATAAAACTGTTTGCCTCTGTCTTAAGAAATGTTGACAGATTTCAACACCCCTAGGGAAGGAGTGGTAGACGATGGATATAGCAGAAAGAAACTTGTCTTAAGCAATAAGTTGGAGCCCACCAAAAAGTGGTTGCCTAGTGATGGTGCTTTGTGAGTTCCAACGAAATTATGCTGGGAACTTCAGAAGTGAATTGATGCAGTCTCCAAAGAGAGGAGGTTTTCAGTTGCAACCAGCTTTTTACAATGTGTCTGTGACTGGACTAGTGTTTGGAGGTGGAGGGCCAACATCATAGCATCAGATACTCATCCAAATTCAGACAGCACCAGAAGATGAGAATAAGTTTTTTTTTTAAGTGGATCTGCTTTTCTATAGGAGGTTGTTTTGACAATCATGTTTTTGATGGATCCCTGGTTCCTAGCATTTGTTACCATCCTTTACCTGTACAATTTATTATGTCCTTTCATTGCCACAGCTGTGTTTCTTGGCACTGGTTTTTATTTAGAAAGTGGGAAAATGGCAGGGTCCATGGCTCAACCCGCTCCTTCTGTTCCTTTATTCCCCCACGTGGAAGCAGAGACAAAATTAAATTGCAGAGCATCAGAATTGCTGAAGAGCAAAGTGCTAAGGCAAGATTATAATTGATACAGAACAAAGTTGCCGTATGGTGGAGTGATGTTATGCCAAATATTTTTGCAGCCTTTCTGAAAGTGGGAGCATAACTTTGCAAACAACTAGGAAATGCCTACAAATAGCCTGATGTGAATTGCTTTTCTTCATTTAGCAATTTTTGTAGGAGAACAGAATGGTTTTGCTTGATTTTAGCAGTTAATTTGATATAATGCAATTGATGTAAATCATGTAGTTAGCTTGATTTATGTAATTTGTACCAGCAAAAATTTGTTTATAAACCAAGTCCAAAGTGTCTTTCTTAACATGAAAAGTACTTTTCTGACAACCGCTGCTGTGAAGCAGAATACATATTGCCAGGCAAACAACATTTCAATTGTATTTTTGATTTCTTTATGGTTTGGGGTAGAGAAAAGACTTGAATTATTAATTACAGAACTGTGACATTTTGTGGTAATTTCTTAGCAGATTTGGAAGTTTCATTTTCAGAAAAAAAAAACTATTATGTTCAGGAGACATTTGGAGAAATAGAATGGTGTTTTCTCACTAATGTATTTCCAGTAAACATGGAGATTTAATGATTTTCAGAGATCTATAATTGTGTGCTGACAGTTCTTCCACTGAGGGAAGACCACTTTACTGAGGAACAATTGTCCCACATGTGGAGGATTCAGAATTCCTTTTGCAAGAGATTTTGCGGCTTCTGTGGGCATTTATTACAGCATTTTAAAATATCATGTACCAGTCTTAAGACAGTGACATTCACCGGATGGTTCTTCTCTCTCAGGATTCTCTTGCAGTGAATCTGTAGCAATTTCTCTGGGATCAATGACATTACACTGGTATAAAACTGCTGTAAGAGGAAAACCAGATTAGATGCATGAAGTTATTTTTACATTCTGCCTCTCTATTGTCATCAGCAAAGGCACACTGTATATTTAAATGTTTGAAGTATTTGAAAAAGAATGGCTGTTTTTTTCATCCAGAATGCTTTGAATAACACATCTAGCAGGTGTTAGTTCAAGAACCTCTGAAAACCAGTGTAGGAACAAACAGCTTAGGGTTCCTGCTCCCTACTGCATGTATACAGGTCTTCTGAGGGGCTCTGATGGCAACAACATGCAGTGTGCTCCCAGTCACACCTCTCCTTTCCGTATGCAAGAGCTGCCATCTGTTTCTTCAGTTTCTCTGTCAGCTTTGCTGTTCTTGCTCCTGTTAAATGCAGAGCCTGGAAGCTAGATGTGATTTGCCTCTGGAGCAGGACAGAAGTAGTAAGTGTGACCCTCTGGGAGGGAAACTCATTATGTGAAAAGGCTGCCCAGTGGCATAAATCAGCCCCCGTGGAGTTTGGGAGGAGTGTTTCACACCCTTGAATCTCTGCCAATGCTAGTTAAACTGAGAGTCAGTTATAAGCATGTTGCATACATGGTCTTCCTGAAGAAATGTTTTGGGTTTTTTTCCCCTGAGATTACTGTGTCCTTTCCCACTGAATAGACCAAATCCCATTACACTATATGGACAAATTGAGTAATTTGGTTTCTTGCATTCTTGAGACACTGTCTTCTCGCTGTGCTGCCTCAGCGCCTTTCTCTGGGGAGCTGTCACAACACTCCAGCTAATGCAAGTTAGGAAAGCAAAGTTGCTGGCAGGGCTAGTTCCTAGGGTTGCTACTGTCCCCAGATTCTGACTCCATCCAAAATCCTGATGATACAGTTCATTTGGCTCAGGGCAAACACACACTTTGTTATACATAACACAGACATGATTACATTTTCCATTTGGTAAAGTCATAGTGTAGCTCCAAGTCCACTAAAAATAGAGACATGATTCAAGTTGCAAACAAGATGGAAGGCTTTCAAATAGCTCCACTACACATAAAGAAAGCATAGTGAAATTAATAGGAAAAAGCTGATTTGGGGACAAGGTCTGCACTCCCTTTTTCTAAGTAAATGCGTAGTTGTGAAGCTGTGCAAATCAAGAGTTCCACTGTTGCAAGTAGAAAGAGTCTGATTTACTTAAAATGCAGGCTGTTGCAGGCTTTACCCTCCTGAAAAGAAACAGTTTTTCCTAACTCACTGACCCATTTGTTTATCTGCTGAGTTGCCAAATATGCATTTACAACAGATGTTTGCATGCATAGTGTGTCTATCTACTGCATGCTTTTGCATCTTTTCTTAGGAGAGGCTGAGGCTATTTTAATTGCTAGTTTTGCACTCTTTGTCCCATTACCCATAGCAGCCTCACTGACCTCTGCAAAAACCAGTGTACAATTTAATTGCAGTTATTACTCTTTAGGCTAGGAGCATGTGAATAGGATGTTCCTCTTGTCTCTTGGTGCAAGGGTCCAATATGCCAAATAGCATTTAATGGATAAATAGGAGCTGCATCTGTCAGGCCAGGATATCAAAGCCTTTTAAAATTATGCCAACATTAGTTTTACAGGGAGAAATACTGAGGGGAAAGACATCACTGTTTGTTCAAAACTGCAAACAAAACAAGGTCTGAAGAAGAATCGTCAGTGGCAAGTTCCAGGCTCATTAAAAAAGAAGAGATGCTCCTTAAAAGACACTCCTGGTTTGCATGTTCAGATGTTAGGGCAATAGACTCTTGGTTCTCTGAAATTCCAAATCCTGCTTGGGGATCTGTCTGGCTGATCAAATAGATCAGATCAGCCTTGGCATGAGTAAGTCATTTTGGGTCTCACACCTCTAAAATGAGGAAATCAGCCATGTCCTAGTCTGTGGTCTGAGGAGGTTAAATTCAGGTAGGAAAGAAGAGGAGATGTCTATGTCTTGTTATGGATGTGAAGCTAGAATACAGGTTTGGTGGGCTGTTTGTGCCGGAAAAACCACAGAATCACAGAATTACTTGGGTCAGAAGGTACCCTAAAGATCATCTTGTTCCAACCCCTTTGCTGTGGGCGGGGACATCTTCAACTAAATCAGGTTGCTCAAAGCCCCATCAAACCTGACCTTGAATGCTTCCAGGGATCGAGCATCCAGAACTTCTCTAGGCATGGTTTCAGTGCATTTCTAGGCGTTCTTTTTCATTGTCTCACCCTCACAGTGAACATTTGCTTTCCAATCTAAATTTATGCGCACTTTAAGGCCATCACCGCTTGTCTTACTGCTACATGCCCTTGTAAAAAGTCCCTCTCCCGATCCCTTGTAGGCTTCATGTAGGTACTGGAAGATTCTCTGGGGTCTCGCTTGGAGCATTCTCTTCTCCAGGCTGAAATGTAGCCTTTACTTTCTGTGTAAGTCTTTGGAAGTCTTAAAATGAACTGAACAGAGATCTGGAATTTTCAGGATGAGAGGACATAGCCTCAAGTTGTACCAGAGGAGATTCAGATAAACATCAGAAGGAATTTCTTCATGGGAAGAGTTGTTAAACAATGGCATGATGTGCTGGGGGAGGTGGTAGACAGTCGCCATCCTTGGAGCTGTTCAAGGAGTGACTGGATGTGGCACTTGGTCTAGTTGTGTGCCATGGTCTGATTGACATGGTGGTGATCAGTCAGAGGTTGGACTAGGTGATCTCAGAGGTCTGTTCCAAACTTAATGATACTGTGATTTTCCAAAGACTGAGAAGAAGGTTCCCTCCTTCTCTCACTGTCTCCAGTGTGCTGGTCTGCATTGCTGCCATCTCCCCTTAGGAACTGCAGAGCTCCTGGTGAGGGAAATGATTCGCTTAAAGTAAAATGAGCCCTAGGTAAAGAGTGGCTTGTAAAATAGCATATTTATATAGATGTAATCATTGTATCCTATGATTAACAGCAAACATTATGCTTTCTGCATAATAAATATTTTATAATCAGGTATGTATTTCTATAGTACCAAACATTTGAGTTTTCAGAAAGATAAAGTCCTGTGCTAAGATTTTAATGCATCAAAATAATATTCATAGATGCTGTTGTTCATAAGCATTCAAGTATAATCAGTGTGCTTTTAGAGGTGTTACGTATGTTAATTTCTTCACTCAGTTCACAGTAGTTTTGGTTTTGAAAGAAAAAAATATGAATAGCAAAAATGTAAATATTCCAATTTAGATATCTGTTATTTATTTTCTCACTGATGCACATGAATAAAAACTATATGGACAAAAAAAAGAAAAAAAAAGCCTGAAAACATAGAACGATGTTCTGCAGCACACACAAGGTTTCTCATTGGAACTTTAATGAGGTTTATTGGTTTCTGATTTGTGCCAAGGCTGAGATTATGACCAAGCCTGACTCTTTGCTGTTCCTGTGGCCCAGCAGTGCCTCACTCTGCGTGTGTAATTATCCATTTTTTTCTATCCTACTCATGCTCCTGGCAACTTGGCTCCTGAGAGCCTCGGAGCTACCTGGAGTACAATGCCCTGTTCTTTCAGTCTCACCTGCTTGCACAGAGGATCTCCTGGGCGTGGCTGACACAGCAGACACCACCAGACACCCCAACATGCTTGTAAAACAGACTGGTGTCAAACTAATCAATTTGCTCAGAGGATAGACCTAGGTTTGATTGAGCACAAGGACATGTACTGGAGAGTGCTAGTGTGGGGAGTCACACCAGTTTGAAACTGGTGCGGATGGATGCCAAAAGTTTGGTGGTTTGCAGGGCTGCATTTCTTCATTCTCACAGAATCTGCAGGAAGGCACAGTCTGTTTGCTCTGCTGCTACAGAGCCTTTGCCTTACTGTGTGCTGTCTTTGCAGTTTGAATTGTTTGTTGACTTACAGGGACATTGCAAAATCCAGGTTAAAGTAAACACCAAGTATTGCTCCGTTTGATCTTGTCATTTCCTGTTGCTAGCAGTAGATAATGATGGAGTAATTTGTTACTATGATCGAACTCTGCAGTATTGTGAATTTTCCTAATCTAGTTTAGCCCATAGGTCGTTCATGGGAAAAGAACAAGAAATTTCCCAATGACTGTCTCATTTCTCTTTTAAAGAATGTTGAACCTGATTCTGTGCTTGAAAGCAATTAGTATTGAGACTGCTAAGAATAAATTGCTGATACCCTAGAATTCTCTTAATTGCTATGCTGATCAATGACACGCCTGCTTAATTGGGATGATTGTCAGGCAACTAATCCTGTGCAATGCATTTCAATTACTTTAAACAATGTATTAATGGCCTATCTCTGTTTAAATGACACATCTCCTGTTGTCTTCTGCTGCTGTTAGCTTTTCATAAGAGCTATAGAGAGAAAGATGGAAGCTTGAGAGGAGGCATGTCCTGCTTATGCACCCACTTGCTTTCTTACTCTCGTTCTCCCACTTCTACATCACTCAACTTTATCCCAAACATTTAATACAAAATTATTGTGTGTACTTTAAATACAATTCACAGACTACAGTGAAGTATTTTCTCTCATCCCTGATACCCAGAAGAACCACTTAATTGGTTGTTTTCTGTTTACACTGGGCTCTTTGTGCTAACCAGGGTGTGCTGTTACATGTAACTTCTCGCTTTGTTTTCTAATGGTATAAAAATGTGTAATTGGACAAGCCAAGGTCTTAACTATTAGAAAAGAATACTAATCAAGTATATTAATGTTCTCTTGTTATTAGGGGAGCTCATTTAAAAAATGTCAGTGTTTTAATGATGAAAGAGAAAGTTGTCTAAAAAAAAAGTAAAAATGCATTTCATTTTAATTAGCTCTAATTAGAAGATTAATAGATTTTAAGGACTGAAGGAGTCATTGTGATCTTTAGGGCTAGCTCCACAGGACACAGTGACATAAAAGAAACCAGATCTAGCCTCTGATGGTACATCAACGTGCATGCAGCAGATATCTGCTGCTTCCTGGTCATCTAGGCCAGTTCTTCTGTCAAAAGGGAGGATGTGATTTTCACCTCTTAAGTAAGATATCCAGACCAGTTGAAATTGACTGCATCCTAAAGATACCTAAACTAAAAAGAGCCACAGACTAAAAAGGGGATTGAGAATAACTAAGTCAATATGGTGGATATCAAGCTATAGAATAGATTAATCCCACTGTGTGTCATATACCTCACAAATAGCGAAATAGGGAGTGCTTCAATGGCCACTGCCACAGCTTGAAGGTGTCTGAAGTTACTTACAGAATATTTTGTCCCTGAGACTCCCCATGCTGCTGTCCTCTCTAGCGCAAGTGGGCAGGGCTGCTTTTGTCTGACCAAATATTTTTGTATTGAGACAGTGGAAAGCCTTCAGTGAAGGAAAGCCCCCTGACTGTGCAGGTCCCACGCCTGCTGCTGCAGGTCCTTTGATGGGAAGCTGAGTGACTTGGTGATGTGGGAGTACATGCTGGTAGCTCCTCTGCTTGGATAAACAGGACCTGGGATTATTAATTTATTCAGGTAAGAGGCAGCTCCTTGACATTTGCTTTATGCTTTAAGCCATGTGCTCCTATACCCCTTGTTGGCTACCACCCTGTAGGTTTGCTGACTTCCCCCTGACACAGGCTGGTGCAACCAGGTCCTACACAGAATCATAGAATAGTTTGGGTTGGAAGGGACCTTTCAAGGTCAACTCATCCAAATCACCTGCAATGACCAGGGTCATCTTCTACTACTTCAGGTTGCTCAGAGTCCTGCCCAACCTGATCTTGAATGTTTCCAGGGATGAGGTATCCACTATACCTCTGAGAAAGTTCTTCCCTGTATCTAGTTCACCAAGAGGCAGAAATGGCCATTATCTTTTTAAACCACTGGAGGAAGAAAGGGAGCTGTTTTCCATACAAATACATAATGATCAGGAACAATTTAATATATTTTTTCAGTAGTAAAAACGAAGTCACTTGTTGTCCCAGTCTGGGTTCATTCAAAACTCAGTGCCCTGCATCCAAAAAGACTTCCTTGACTTCCTTGACTGCTGTAATTGAAAATTCATTCCTGCTTTTCTTATTCCCTTGTGCTACAAAGCCTGAACCACACACTAGCTGTGTCTGTGTGAGAGAGGAAAGGTACCCTTACTGTTTCCCCTGCCCTCCCTCCAGCTCAGCAGGGAAACCGCTCTCTGGTTCTCACCATTCTCATGAGTTCACAGGAAGGACAGTGTGAGTGTCACATCCATCTTCATAGTGTTGCCCAGTTGCTTGCTCTAGATGTACGATGAGGTTATGCATTGTTTTGGGCTGCCTCTTTGAAGTCTTGTCCTGGTTCCAGCCAGGACAGGGTTGATTTTTGCAGTAGCCAGGAGGGGGCTTGGCTAGGACCTGGAGATCATTCTGTATCACCTCATGTCATTGCTGGAGATGGGGGAAGGGCCCTCTTCTGGGTCGCTGTAGCATGGCAGAGGGACTGGTTGGGTATTTGGCCTCATTCTTTTACCCTCTGTCATTAGTATTCTTGCTGCAACTGTGTGTTTTCTCATCTCACTGCTGTTTCCAGTAAATTGTTCTTATCTCAACCTGTGATCTTCAACTTTTGTGCCTCCAGCTCTCCTGTCTATCCTGCTGAGGGAGGGGGGAGAGAGTAAGCAGCAAATGCTTTGGAGACTCTCAGTGGGAGCACTAAACTGGGGAGCACCATTCCTAAATCATGATATGTGTGTATTTTTTCACATGAACAGGGATCCCATACATAAATCTGGCATTTGGATTCAGCCTGGCAAAAGGAAGAGACATCAGATTTAGGATTGGAAGATCCTCATAGGAAGTCTTCACGTCTTTATTTTTTTTTTGGTCTCATCCTCAGTTTAGTACTCCATCATGATTCTTGATAAACTTATAGCTAAATTATCTGTGCCATACTTCCAAGTTTCACTCACCTAACTCTGTCTTTTCTGTACAGCAAGGAATTTGACATAACTCAATTTGACTCAATTAAATTCTGCTTTTAGAAATCTTTATCCTGCCTGTTTGCTGATGTACTATGTTAAGTACATAAAGCAATGACAGAGTGACTATTTAGCTTTGCTTTGTTAAGTCACAGATCACATAGCTTACATCTTCAGCTTTACAGTAACAGATAATAGCTCTGGTATATATTATTAATAAATACAATTTTTTAAAAAATTGCAAATAAAAAAATTGGTTGATTCTTTATTAGGGATGTTCATTTCTGTGCATCCCTTTCATAAACATTTCATATGCCTATTTGTTTCTGTTTATCCTCTTACTGATGCATTTCTTGAGATGTGTTATAGTGTAATTTGTGATGAACAGGCAAATGCATTGTTTTCACAGCACTTACACATGTGTAAAATAAGATTTTTTTTGCTATAGATTAGACCTCTGGAGAATTGTGAAGACAGACTTTAAGATTCTACCTTTGCTACACAGCTTTGCAGTCCCCAGTCTTATTATTGTCTTTATATGTATAATCACTACCCCTGGGACAAGCTTCCTTCCAACTAAGAGAGTGTAGTTGCTGAATCTGTATTTTTAAAGAAATCTTTCTTTTCCTGACAGTTACTCTAGAGTAACTGGAGAGAAAAGAACAAGAAAGAGAAAAGGACAAGTGTTTTCTCAGATGTTGATTTGGTGACAAGGGCAGGAGACTGAGGAGGTTAGAGTATTAATGTGCTCTTTTAGGGGAACAGAAGAGAAAAGGGAACAGCGATAAGTAAGAGGAATAAAAAAAAAGCCCCAAAAAACCAGAAGGATATTGTGTAGATGTGTAGAAGATAGGACAAAAGGAACAGGGATGAAGATGAATTTGCTGTGACACTGCAGGGAAGTTGACAGTGGGAGTCAGTAGTGGTTGGCCACTGCTGGGACAGAAGGGCACTGAGACAAACTTCTATGCCATAGAGGAATAGGTTGGTCAGCTACCAAGATTTTTGATTCAACTTTTGTTCTCTGTGGTGTTGTCACAAAAGCACATTTCTGTTGCTTGAACTGCCTCTCTGTATGCACAACACAGGTTGTGTGGGCTGGATATGAGTAGTGAGTGTGAGCCACCAGGATTGGAATTTATGTGCAACAGGACATGGTCCTGGTAGGAAAGACAAGTGAGGGTGTGTGGAGAAGGAATGGGGGCCTGTGGACTCCTTGCATATGTGTGTGTATGCATTGTGTCTACCTGGTGCACAGGGAGGGCAATCTCCAGCCCTGTCTTTCAAAATTCTTCTCTCTGAAGAATGGGACAGTGCTTCAAGCAGGCTTTTGATGGCTGTCTTCATGAATAATGCTAATGCCGTCATAATACAGAAAGTTTAAAACTTTAGCTTTTGTACAGTATGAAATGGATGAACAGTGCATCAGAAACATCTGTCAGGTTATAGAATAAAGGCTTAATTAGCATTTTTGTGTGGTGCAGAATAATTCATGCTGGGACATCAAAATTTGTCTTCTCAAATGCACAGGAAAACCACATTTTTTGGTCTTTCTTATTATTCTCAGGCTGGAGGGAGGGAGAAAACAGAGTTGTACCATGTTAGCACCAGTGAAAGTCTGCAGGGTGCAGTGCGGTAGTATGTGCATCTTCAAAGTGCTTTAGAAATAGAAATTAACACATTGATGTTGCACTCTGATTCTGTGGCAAGGATAATGCTGCAGTCCTATCCAGAGTTCAAGGGTGTGATTTACAAAAGCACTTAAATGATTTTGTAGCACAAATTCAATTCAGTGACACTTAGGATTCTGTTGCCTAAAGCCTGTGTTGAGTTGGCACTGAAATAAAGATAACAGCAAAAAAAGGAAGAGAGAAAGACCTCTCTGAATGATCTGAATTCTGGAAAATCTGTCTCACTGTTGCATTGCAAATTCCATGTGGTTTAGTTATTACAGAATTGCATGTATGGCTATAGAGAAAGTAGCTGCCTATTCAGTCTGGCAAATGAAATGTATTGCCAAAGACAATCGTTGGAAGGAGCAGCTATCAGTAGGAGGAGGATCTCGAGCAATTCAGAACAGAAGTCGGTGTAGGTATTTATTCTCCTCGTCTGCTTTTAGCTCTTTCAGCTGTCTCTGACTCAGTGTGCTGAAGCTGACTGACTGCTTCCTTTCATTGACTAGGCAGGGAACTCCAGTCCTTCACTTTGATCTGTTGAATCATTCCTAAGCTAGATACCTAACATAGGCATGCATATATGATGTGAAAACCTGCCGGAATGTATATTTTTACCAGCAAGGCTATGTTACAAAATTGGAACAAATAGATGGAAATCCCTAAATGAAGGTTGGGTACTTGAAAAAAACCCAACTCTTCCAGAAACTGTTAGTTTTATGAAAGAATCTCTGAGTGAAATACTATGGTTCATGTCATGTGAATAGTAGAGTCATATTAGAAGGACAAAATGGTCCCTTTGGCCTTAAAATGAATACAAAAATAATTTTAGGTTGCTCTTGGCTCTCTTATACTCCTTACATTCTGGGCTATAGGGTTTAAGGAACAGAATGTAGCATGTTTGTGCTGTGTCTTGTCTCCACTGTGGCAGAGAAGTTTAAGAAAATATAAATAATCAAGAATTTATTAACCCCTTGGTCTCAGTTTCATTTTCCCTCCCCTTTATGTACTGTAGACACACACAACATTTTAATTGAATCAATTATAAGTATGATGGGCTAGTTAATAGGATTTATATGGTTTGTATATCCTTCATAAATTCTGAAGCACTATAATGCATTAGAGTTATAGATAAACTATATGAAGAAGCTGGCAAATTGAATAACAGGAAGAATAATAGGAAAACAGTAATTGAAAAACCTATAAACTCCATTAATATGTGCCCTTCCTTTATTAATTTGTAATAATAATGTAGTGGCTAAATCAATCATTACAATATTACAACAATAGCTGACTTAAAATGTTCTCTTCTAAAGAGATTTTTTTCAATTTTATTCTAATTCCACATACTGAGTGAATTAAGGATGGAGTCATCAGATATTGTTCTGTGTTACACCAAACTGATTTTGAGTGGAGCCATATTAGTGTAATTGGTAGCAGAATTTGGCCCTGGACTCTCACTTCCCATGCAAGGAAGGAGAAAGGAGAGACACTGGCCAGATTTGCCCGTAGTTTTTTTAATTTGAGACTTGCGCAGAATGAAAGCCTGAGCTCAAGTACCTCTGTACCCACGGCAGCATCCATAATGCATAAGCTATTAAGTGTTGTGAGGAGAGCTCTGCTTGTTGGATAGCTGCAGAATAACATGGCTAACAGATGTTGTGCTTCTAAAGCAGTTGAACTCCTGAGTGTGTTTTTATCTTCTGATCTGCAGCGTACTGTGGCTCCCTCACTGGTGCGTACACAAGGCAGACAGATTAGCGTTAATTAGAGATAGGCTTTGCTCATTTTTCGCTGCCAGTTTCAGTTTTTGGGAAAGAAAATGTTTCTCTCCTTTGCAATTTAAAATAAAGGCATTTTTGGATATATGTAGAGGGGGAGGGGGATTAGGCGTTAATCAGTGATGCTTATGCTTAAATTGGCTGGTCCAGGTCTGAAAGTCAACTATCGAAGTCCCAGAGTGGATGAAGGCTGGTGGGGAGGATGGGGAGGGCAGGGCCAAGCTTGGTGCTGACTTTAGCACTGGAGTCCCAAGAGGGAAGCCAGAAGAGCCAAGGAGACGTGTCATTTTGCAGCATGGCTTCGTGAAGAGAAGCATTAGCTGATTATTCCTTTTAGGACATTGCTGAGCTTTATTAAAGCATTTTGCATTGCTGCTTATAATGAGAAAGGAAAGGGAGCTCTCTCCACCTTCTGACCCCCCTCCCTCCAGCACCAATGCAAGGGAGGATTTATTGCTTCATTAGTAGCATGATCACGGTTCACAATGAGTATTAAAGTATTGGCTTACTGAGTTATTTAGGGAATGAGTCTCCCCCCAGCTATTCCTCTCTCCCACTGCCATTGCACCCCCACTTTATTTCATGGGCTTTTGCCATTTACCCATCATGATCAAAATATCACTGTTTCCCTTTTGGTAGTGATAGGACACTGGCAATAGAACAAATATTTTTGGGTTGACAGTATGTTGCAGAATTGTAATGTGGGCTGGGTAAATTGAAATCAAAGCAAAACCAGATTCCACTAATTCTTCAGATTCCCAGGCAGACTGAGACATCTTTTGCAGTTCATTGATATTTTAGCATGGGCTTAGAGATCACTCCCAGACAAAGGAGTATAAGTTCCCAGATGGTGAAGGCTATGCTCTCTGCTTCAGTTGTACTTGTTTTTTTTTTCTTTTTCATCTCCACAACTCTGTATTTCCAGTTGTGAGAGTATGGCAGGGCCTCTGAGGTGTCTGCATTTACCTACTCTCTTTTTAATGACCCCTGTGCTGTGGTATTTTATCCAATGTCATAATTCACTCTATCTAATGTCTTCCAGAATATATCAGTGATAGAAAAGAACTTCTGCTTTTGCAAAACAGTTGTTGTGGTAGGCTTGTGAGTGTTGCTTTCTTCTCTCATTAATTTCAATTATGTTCTGTTAGATTTCCACAACAGCTGTCCAGCAGTGGGGCTCTGTAGACCACCATGCCTTGGCGCTTCAAATTGTGGTTATGTTTAGAAAAGTGAATTCCTATTCAGCCTGTCTGTCGCCTGTGTGCTTTGAGTCATATTTGCTTACTTTACTGACACAAACACATTCTTATTGCCATTACCATCACAGTGCCAATATACCTCCAAGCTGCAGGATGACCTGTAATCTGCTCTGTCTCATGTAGCCTCAACAACATTGTCAGCAATGCTTTAATTGTAGATGATATTTTGGCCCTGGTGCTTGGAGCAGATGCAGCTTGGCCTCCATCCACAAAAAAAATTTGTGACTGTATTTTTTTCTTTATCTGTTAGGAGGCAATTCACTACTTGGTACTTGGTTGGTTTTGTCACAAGTGATCAGTCTTTGATACTACCAGAGCAGCAGTCAGAGAAGCGAGGGTTCGAGTCGCTTCTTTGGTGAACCTCAGGGGTGTTCAGCAGATGCATATGCTCACTCTCTGAAGTCTCTTCAGAGGCAATGTCCTTGTTGGACTTGCTGCATTTGTATGAACTGAATTTTCTGAGCTGCCTACCTGTTTTTCTGGCTTTTTTTTCCCCTTGGACTTGTAAGACTGCTCTGCGCACAGAATTTTACTATCCAAGGGTATGATGCTTGTTTTGGCTCTGTAGTTGATACTTCTTTTGGCTGCGTAGTAATGAATGGATTTATTTTTAACTTTCAGCCAGGCTAATTTGACAATGTTATTTCAGTTTAACAAATTAACACTTTAATTTGTCATTCCTACCATCTTAGGGGAGGGGTTTTTCTGAAGGGTAATGAAGCGGCAGCAGCCACCACTGTCACTGGCAGCAACATTTCGTGACCCTTTGCTGTTTTGAAATGGTGAAAGCATCAGTACTGACACGTGTTTCAGAGTATGGGGACACTTGCATTACAAGCACTCATGCCAGGATGCTTTTTTTGCTATGGAGGAATGCATAACCAGGGCAGTGCATAACTTTTCTGCTGCTAATACTCATACTGAAGATGAGTACTGTTCTTGTCTCTGTTTCAGTCTTTCACCGCGGGTGACACTGTGGCTGCCTCTCCCTTCGATTTTTAGGACTTCCTTTATGCACCCAAGTCTCTCCACTTAGTTATACCAAAGATCCTTTGATATCCCTGAAGCAAAGGGGTGTGGCATGATGTGTGTGCACACTGCTAAACTCTCTTGCCCCTCAGAACCTGGGATTCCAGCATCCTGTGTGAAACATGGGGCTAGGCACTAACTATTGTGGGACTGTACTATTTCAGCAGCACAGATGTGGTCCTTGAGGCCAAATAATACGCTTGTCTCTAGTACGTTGACCTGTGTCTGGTATATGTCAGCACTGCCCTTGCTCCGACCATTAAACAGAAAACTTAAGGGCCAACATGACTGATGACAGTGGTCTTTATTGTGTTCCTTAACTGAGTCTTAATCATGTCTCTCTGACATGTGTCCCCATTTCTTGTCCATGGTGTCGTGTCTTTTGGTTCAGTGCCTTTCAGAAGGTCCACGAAGTCCTCTAAAACCTGTGTACACAAGTAGGAAATCCAAGAGTGAGTTTTTCCATTCCTCTCCTCCTTTTCCCCACCAAAGCTGTCTCCAAGGGGGAGGCATCCAAATCCCTCTGTATTCTCTTGAGAAATGGTGAAAGGATCTGATGGGACATGCTGGAGAGTCCTGCACAGAGGTGTTGAGCCCTGTTCCATGTAGGTACACTTGTGACTGAGCTTGTAAGTGCTCTCTGCTGCTTTGTCTGCTCCAGGGGGACAGATACAGGCAGCGCCCTGGCAAGATGGTGATCCTTAGGCTATGTTTTCCCACCCCCTCATCCCTTTTTTAGTGTCAAAACTGTGAAAGTTGGTGGGCTTGGGTCTTGCATAGTTTGCCATGGGACAGCAGATAACCTCGGCCTGGGCTAAGGACTGGGAGGTTCTGTGGGAGCCTGTAGGATGTATATAATCAAAACACATGTGATTATCATGCAATCATATTTTTTGTTGTTTCTGTGGTTGAGAACACTTGGCTTTGATTTAGCTAGGCCCTGAGCACAAGCTTATCATTAATAATCAGGAAACTCTTCTACTCTTTGTGTTTAGTTAAAAGGAAATTTTTTCACTATTCACCACATAAACACATCTTTTAGCATCACAGTTTTATTTTTTGGTTATCCAAAACTTTGAGAGGTTAGTACCTCAGAGCTCAGGCATTGGTTGGGATAAATACTCCATTTTTAGTGTCAATGGTTGTCATAGATACTCATAATTAATATTTAGTGTCTAGAACAGACCTCAGAATAACTTGAACATAAAAGGATGCTGTGAGATTTTGGCAAATCAGAAAGCAAGTACCTGTTACAGGAATGAAAATAAATCAATTTCAACACATTGTCACTGACAATGTTTATTTTATTGTCTTTGTTCCATAACTTTGTTTCATGGATTTTCAGTTTCTTATATTTTGTCCTCACAGTGTAAGTGGTATGTTGGGATTAAGGCATTAACTCTAAGACAAGGCTTTCCAGTTTCCACATTACCTCGCTTGACAGTTACTATACATTAGGTTTCACTTTACAGCTCTTTAATTTCCACAGTCTCCTAACTTGATCCTCTTACAGAAAAGGGTTTTCCAGAGTGTAACAGCTACACCCAGCTCTGCTTTAGTTTCTGCCTTTAACAAACATTTGACAAACTAAGGCATGAATGGTACAGGAAGAACCACTTGTTAAAGGCAATCACAATCATGTACTTGGAACATATTAAATGCCAAATGCCAGTTTATTTTGTAGTTTGTTAGTTCTTGGGTTGAAAAATGTTTCTGCAGTGTGTTAGGGTACTAATCTGTCAGCATGTGGTAGATTTTGTCTGACCTTTGACAAATTGCAATTTTGGATATGTAAATTTCTTTCCATTGGCACTCTATGGTAAGGATCATGATTTCTTAAATTTTTCTCGGCAGCACGCCTGAGATACTTTGCTTCTCACTGGATAAAGTAGGATTCAAGAGATTTCTTAGGCTCTTTAGTGGTTTGTCAAATTTTGTGTTGGCCAGAGGTCAACAGCAAACTTCTGTTTTGATATAAGGTGAACCTCAACTGTTTCACAGCAGTTGGGGTTTGTCTGCACAGCCCAATGCTTTCCCCCAGTGTCTTTCCTCTCTTGTCCAGGTGAGGACATGGCACAGTTATCAGCAATGCCTCCATGTGAGAGGCTCTTTCGGCAATATAAAACTTTATTATTCCCAAGAGCTCTGATAGGAAAAGCAAGAAATAGAAGTGCTGGTGAAGGATTTTGATTTCGTTCCTAAGCATTCAGCAGGAACTCTGACTCTGGATTAGAGCTGACACCTATGTTAACCTCATTCAGAAAACTATCCTTGATTCTCCAGAAAGAAAACTATATCATCAGATAATTTTTTTTCATTAATATGAAGCTACTCTCTTTTTGTAAAGTTCAGCAAACTGCAATCCAGTAATGCATTTCTATAGACAGAAGAATTTATGTTCTCCTTTTCTCCTTTTTCTTTCTTCCTTTTAAATGGCCCTAAGAGTATAGATTAAATAATTTTTTTAATCTAGAAACAATCCACAGTAATCATTTGGTTCTTGCAACTCTTGTGCCCTTTCCCGAGTTATTCCCTGATCACTACAAAGTAAGTTCATTTGCTTCTATCAATTACTTCTTTTTGCTTGTACTGTCAGATTAATTCTGAAATATTTCCATTGTCGGAAGTATTTAAACCTTCTTTCTTTAGATCCATACCAGATAATCAGGCCAATTTGATTAAAATGGAAGGCTGACTTTTGATTCATGTTTCTTCTTTTTACGATGAGGGAAGAAAGTTCAGGTCATCTTTCAACCACACATAATACTAGTCAAAAAACAATATGATAATCCTGACTCCAGTGGTCTTCATCTCAGCAGGAACTTAATTCCCTTTATCTATGTGTAATTTCTATTTAGAATATGGATTTAAACAATGCAATTAAAAAAAATTACAACTGTTCACACGAAATGCAGAGACGATTATGCTGAAGAATCTGTAGAGACATAAATCATCTGCCACTGCAGCAGAAAAAAAATGTGTCCATAGTTCCTATTAAGAAAAGGGAATGAAAAGTGAGACAGCAAAATGGGCAGAGGAGAAGGGACTATTTTCATGTGAGACTTTTAGAAGGTACTTAAAAATTCTAGTTGGGTGATCAGCATAGCAGCCAAGAATTTTTTGTCCTGAAAAATGTAGATTAAGGCATGGTCAAAGGTAGATTGCTTGTTTCTAAGCACTTGAGAAGCAGAGCTGGACAGCACTGCAGGGAGATCTGCATGCAGGAATGGTCAAAAGGCAAACAAAAGACTTGCTTCAGTAGCTTTCTTACTGTCTCTGGAACTTGGATGTTTTTTTCTCAAACTGGATTGAAACTTTTGGGTTTTACATTTTCATGAAACTGAAGTTGTTTTAAAGGACAATCAGTTCCTGCAGGTAATAGCTTTAATCTTCCTTTAATTTCTTTAACATATCAAGAAAACAACTAATAGATGCTTGAAAATATGACTGACTTCTGCCACTGAATTTCTGTGCATTTCAAAAATAATTTATTTTTTATTAATTTTAATTGTACATATAGAATTGTGCACATATATTATATAACCAATACATATGACAGTAATAAGAAATACAAGTCAGTTTTTGAGATTTATGTTTATATATTCATTTTAGTTATAGTACAATTCAGAAGAGGACTGCTGGGATGATGTTTCTTTTTGGTTTCTGTTTGGGTTAGATCTGCTGGTTTACCAATGTAAGTTGAATGTCTGCCTTCACAGAAAGGGCCAGAAGACTGTTTGGGTTGTTGGAGTGCAGTATCAGATGTCATCAGACGAAGGGACATTTTCCTAATTTCCATCCATTGACACAACAGAATGGCCGAAGCAATGTGGGCAGCAGGGCAAGGGAGGGGATTCTGCTCCTCTGCTCCATTCTCCTGAGACCCCACCTGGAGCACTGCATCCAGATCTAGGGCTCCCAGCATGAGAAGAATGTGGACCTGCTGGGGCAAGTCCAGAGGAGGCCCACCAAGGTGATCAGAGGGCTGGAGCCTCTCTCCTAGGAAGATGGACTGAGGGAGCTGGGGTTGTCCAGCCTGGAGAAGAGGAAGCTTTGGAGAGACCTTAGAGAACCTTCTGGTACCTTAAGAGGCCTGGAGAGAGACTTTTTACAAGGGCATGTGGTGATAGGTTGAGGGGAAGCGGCTTTAAACTGAAAGATGTTAGGTTTAGATTAGATATTAGGAATAAATTCTTTACTGTGAGGTGGTGAGGCTTGAAACAGGTTGCCCAGACAAGCTGTGGATGCTCCATCCATGGAAGTGTTCAAGGTCAGGTTGGACAGGGCTTTGAGCAACCTGGGCTAGTGGAAGGTGTCCCTGCCCATGACAGGAGGGGTAGAACCAGGTGATATTTAAGGTCCCTTCAAACTCAAACCATGCTATGAAGCTGTAATTTTATAACACTGGACTAGTTACCTGATAGATAGGATTTCTTGTATTTCCATTTTCAGGATTTTTGGAGAATATTTCAGTGCTATAAGAGTGACTGCCCCTACATTGCTAGTGTGGTATGGCAAGTGTTTGTGCCTGCCCATGTTCAGCAGAGCAGTTAAGTGCATTCTTAAGCTCAAATATGTGAGTAAAGTTAAGTATGTGCTTCACTGCTTTGCGAAAAGTTATGGCTGTCTCAATCTTGGCCAGTAAAGACTAATTTTCTGACATCTGGGCAAGCTGCAAAGACCTGTCCAGCCGGGAGTTGCCATCTCTCCTTTCTGCTGTGATTCAGATGTGTCTGCAAGAGGTCAATGTGGCTGAGGGACTGCAGATTGCAGATTTTCTAGCAATGCCTGCATTTTCTCCGTTATACCTGGCACAAACAATCAAATAAATGCAAACCAGAGAAGCAAAATAAATCAGACAGAAGGCTCAGAGGCAAATGAAGAACCTTTGTTTTCCATTTAAAATGGCTGGAAGCAGTAGTCTGTATGCCAGACCTTGGATCTCTTGAAAATGACTTATTCTCAGCATAATTTGCCACCTACATTAGACTGAATGAAAATCCATCAGCAAAAAGCTTCCAGATAGAGACTCTGCAACACTTGGATTTAGTTCCAAATTTCAAAGGTCATTTAGAAAATCCAGGTCAGGATACAGAGTTGAATTTCAAATGTCCCTGAAGTTCATGTTTGTTCAGACCTAAGCCTAAAGATCTGAACCAACATGATAATGCAGATTTAAAACCTGAGCTTGTAGGTTTATGCAGAATCATTTATACAAACCCTTGGTTACTTTTTTTCTCTATAGTATTATTTACCACACACAAGGGCATGTAAAATAACTACTTAATAATTATGAACTGCTAAAACCCCTCATTATGCATTGAAAATGTGTGAGTGCAAATTCTCTAAACGATGTGGAAGTTGGACTGCTGGGAACATTCAGCTTGTACATTACCAAAGTGTAGGCTACTCTCTAGTACATTTATCTGATATACAAGACAATTTCATCTCGGCTTGGATGCGGTACAGAAGCGTAGGCTCTGTGGAATATGAAGTGGGCTTGGTGGAGCAGAGGGAAATTCATGTTATGTTCAATGTGCCTAGTAAATAATGAGATATTAAATTATAATGTGTTCCAGGAGTTTTCAGCTGTATTTTCTCTTTAATCATTTCATTACTCAGAGTCCTTTGTTTCTGACTCGCGTCTTTCATTAGTTTTTTTGGACTTGAGTATGTGCGTGGGGAGCTCTGGGTCCCTGTGGCACCTTTGCTTTATTGATCCTTCAGATAAGAAGGAGATTTGTCCATAGCAGAATTGCTTTTTGTTTCCTGAGCTACAGGTTTCTGCTGGTGGCATGGGCTCTTGGGCAAGCCCATGAAGACAGGCTTCACCCGCAGCAGGTGCCATGTGTATCTGAAGCTCCCTTGGACCATATCCCACTTGCATGGCCCCGCACTCTCACTGAGCAGATGTGAGACCTTTTTCAGAGAGACTGGCAGCCGAAGTGACCTAGTTTGACTGCAGGAGTGGGAGCAATGGAAAGGACTCTTGTAGCCTTACGTGAGCAAGCAATATCCAGCTCACTTTTCCTGTCCCTTGGCATTGCTGCCTGAGCATTGGACCAGCAAAGCAGGATTGATGCCTTCAAACAGATGGGCCTGAGCACAGTCTGAGCCAAGGGAAGCATATATGTGAATCACTTGTGAATGTGAAGGGCAGGATTCCCATTCAATGTTCTCAGCATTGTAGCAGGTATTAGGGTCCAAATATTTAAACAGTGAAAGCGACTTGAGCCTATTAAAAATGCATGCTGGATAACTAAAGTTATTCCTCTGAGTGGGAAGGGGAAGGAGGCTTCTGCAGGTAGGCTTACCAAGCAGCAGAGGACTTAGGAATGTGCACTCTGGTTTGTACCAGTGAGTCAAAGAAGCCCTGGCACGTGAATTTGCGACCAAATTTGCCACAGGAAAGCAAGTAGGCTTCTAATGCATGGCCTTAGTGAAATTCAGTAACAGATTTTTCAGGTATTTCCCTTTGATTGCCAGGTGCTAAAGTGTCTGTTACAGGAAAGCAAAGAAAGTGCTTTAATTATGTTTCCATAAACAAGGTCCTGATTTCTTGGACTGAAGCCTCAGGGAGCATTACAGTGTGGCAATTGGTATGGGCTGCTGTACTGGTCGTTTTGTTTGACCTTCTGCTGTTCAGAGGAGCCTAAAGGTGTTTGAGCCCTGGTTGCTCATAACTTTCTAATGTTTCTTTGAAAATCTCCTCTTTAATGTTTGCTGTAAAATAAAACCTGTTGACATTGGCTATGTTTATGGTACCAGTCTGTGAGAGCTCTCCTTTCTGTGCTTCACAGTCTGGGCACACAAAGCATTTACCCAAATATGGTAACTTATTTATCTTACTGAGTAACCTGCCAGATTATTTGTGAGAACACTTACTTGGGGGCACAGTTATTTCATTTCCATGCACGTGCCACTTTTATTTTTCTTAATGTGAGGGAATGGACCAGCATACAGGTGTAGTTGTCAAGGCCTCAACTGGAAAAATTTAATCAGGTGTTAATAAAAAGCCAGAAAATCTTTGCAGTCTTGTATTTTAGTGTGGGTCCAGGTTGCCTCCAAATAAACTTATATGATGGCAGTGAGAATACAGTAAGGTTGCAGAGATCCCTCTCCAAAACTGGAAATTTTGGACCATGTGCTGGCTGAATGCTGTGATGCACAGTGGTGTTGTCTTTAACATTAATACATAGGCACACATACACTGTCATTAGGAAAATGTGCCCATAGAAGGCACTCAGAAAAATGTAACTGTGCTTATGACTTATGTAGGATCAATAAAGTTCATTGTTGTGCAGTTCAAATGGCTCCCTTTGGTGCAGCTCTCTTTACAGCAGCTTTGAACAATAAAGCCCTTGTTGATGGGTTCTGAGAAATGATAATGAATTTTCAAAGATGCTCATATTTAGTTTTATATATATATTTATATACACATATATATACATATGTGTGTACACTTATGTATGTATATTTATATTTCTATAAATAAATAAATAAATGAATAAATGGAAACATTTGATAAATAATAGAAAGCCAGCACAGAAAATATTAAATGTGTTTTAATGTGGTATTAAATGTATTAAATGTGGTTTAATTTGGTAATGCAAGGTACTGTCAAATAAATGTGCACTTTTATTTCAGAAGATCTGTATTGCTTTGCTGTGGTAAAAAAAAATATGCAATACTGATCTGAAAAGTAACTTGACACTTGAAAATATAACCTAGAATTAGCAAAAGGAGTAAAAGAAAATGTGTTGGCCTGCCAACCTCTTAGCTTAGCACCTGACTCAAAGATGCCCTACATTTAAAACATTTATTTTTTTAAATGCAGACTCATGGATTTATTTATAACATGACTATCTCCATGTCTTCCTTCACATTTTGTTCCTTTTGTGAACACCTCCTAACTGTGCTCTTGCATACTATGAGCTGGCTTGAATCTTTCATAAAAAGTGTGCTCAAAGCATAATTGTATGAAGTTTTCTGGGAGCACTGATGCCTTCAGAGAGGCAGTGGTATCAGTCTTTTAGGGGTAAAGACTCCTCTGTTTGGCAGAGGTTCTTTACTCCATTTGTTGTCTCTTCTGCCCCCCAAATCTGCAAGTTGGTGTCAGACTGTGTGTGCCACGTTCATTCTGGGAAGATGGCCTGTGTCATCCAGATTCAGTGTCCTGCTTGCATGGCCCTGAATCTTCTACATAGAACAGAGAGGGAGTTTCCCAAAGAACTGCTGTTGATGGATGGGCTGGACAAGTGTCAGTGCCTTTTCCTTGGCGCGTCAAATCCAGCGTGTGCTGGGCTGTGAGTTCTACAAGGCGGTATTACAGTCACCCTTGCCCGCAGCTCACTTGTTTGGATGACAAATTCTCTCTCAGCACTTCATGCTGTGATACTCCATCCTTTTTCAGTATGGCAGGAAGTCAAATCTGTGTGTGCTTACATCTAAATACAAATGAATACAAATAATAGGTGAATATTTTAATTTGATATTCTGTTCAGTGAAAGAATCAGTCAATTGATTAACCTATTATTCAGTCCATTATTCAGGGTTGTATCACCATGAAGTCACAATTATTTAGGAAACTTTGATAAATTTTAAATCTGTTCTTGGCTGAAGACCATCAATTAAACTATATAAAAAGAAGCAATTAGTCACTTTACCTTTGA
Organism: Irena cyanogastra; assembly: GCA_013397155.1. Taxonomy (NCBI): domain Eukaryota; kingdom Metazoa; phylum Chordata; class Aves; order Passeriformes; family Irenidae; genus Irena; species Irena cyanogastra. The sequence continues at coordinate 40,045 of VWZV01014206.1, forward strand.
AGAATTTGTATTTAAGTTCACACAAAGATCTGTTTCTTTTTTGGAAAGACTATAGTCACATGCCACTGTGTTTGTCTCTCTGAAAACACGTACTGTTTTCATTTAATTCCATAAAATTGCTGAAAGCTGTGAGTACTCAGCACTTTCCCAAACTGGGCTACTTTAGTTTCATTACCTATATTTGCATTTAGGAATTTGCTTTACGTAGAAGTGTTTTGATATGCTGGGCAGTGGTTTCTGGCAGGAATGTTAATCTTTGCGAGTGCCACCACTGAGATTTCAGTCTTTGAGGACTACCCCTTGTGGTAATGAAAGAGCCTGTGTTTCAATAATCCTATCATCTCTGCTGGCTGGAGTTTTAGCTCCTGGTAGGACCACTTAAGTCTAACAGGTCAAAGAGGCCAGATGAAATGAATTTCACTGTTTTGCTAGACTGGCAGGTGATTGATAGTTCTATAACTTATGCTCATTAGCAAAATAAAGTCAAGCATCAAAAGCATGCTAAGGTAGTCACACAAGCAAGGTAATGCACTCGGCAATTTTTGCAAGTCTTTCCATGAGTCGTTGGGAAAGCCAGGTCTCTATAACAGACTTTTCTGAAGGTAAGTATGTATGAGAATTTGTAGAGCATTTAGAGCTATAGTTGCAATAATGAAGGTTGATAGCGACAATGAAAGAAATGGACAAATGCGAGCCCTAAATCCTTGTAACGCGCAAACATCACTGCTGACAAAAAGCACTTTAAAAATGAGGAAATCTATAATATATCCAGGGGTGCAAGATAGTTACTATTCAGTGAGCATAATGTTAATGCAGAAACAGCACCGTCACTTGTAAGCTAAGAGCCAGTTATGACTGTGGAGTTACTCATCAGTGTGCTCCAACTGACAACATTAATAGGCTAGGATCTCTGCAATAATGGCAATTACAAAAGTTGAGGCAGTCAAAATATACCGAGAAATGCAATAAGCAAGTGCCATCCCTGTATTTTAGATCAACATGAGGAAAAAATAATAATCAGTGCCCAGTGTCAGAGTTCATAATGGGTGGAAATCATTGTTAAATCTGTCTGTCTACAAGTCATGGGAGTCATCCAAATAGAGTCACCAAGGATTGCTTTGATTGCTTTAACTTCTACTAAAAGGAAATTTGGGTCCTCTCTCAAAGACATGAGGTGGTGTAGATGAGCTGATGCTAGAAACTTTTTCTTTAGTAAGCACAAATTCATAAAAAACAGTACACCCTTTTATTGTGATGATGAAAAAACGTGAGAATGAGGCTGTGGGATGTTTAAACTTTTTTTCTCAGTGGCAGGACACATGCTCTGCTCCTCCTGAAACTAGTATAACTGCAGTTGAAATATGATTTTTGGTAGATGGGCTTAAGAGTAGACAGACTGGATAGACCCCAGAGGAGAGTAATAGGAAAAGAGGATTAGAAAACATGCTTATGGAAATCAGGTGAAGGAACTGATTTGTCTAATTTAGCAAAAAGAGGCCTGAGGGGAAACTTCATCTTCCAAAACATATATGAACAATAAGAAGGAACAGTGAGCAATTGTGGCACTGGGATACTCATTCAGGGCTCCTCATTAGAGGTTTTAAAAAAAGTGGTTAAAGGGAACTCTGCCAGGAATAGTCTAGAACTTCTTGATCCCAGCTTATAATGCAAAGAATGGGGCCAAAATTGCCTTGCAATTCTTTTCCAAGTATTTTTTTTTTACAATCCTCAAAAGTATAAGGAAAAGGTTGTTAAAGACACAAACCCCACATTTCAGGTTGTACCAATGAAAGGAGTCTACGTGTGTTGAGGCTCAGGCCCTACAGAAGTCAGCCCTGATGTGCCATTGTGTTTTTGAATGGCCATACTGTGAATGTTGCAACAGCTGTTACTGATTTTGAGAAAGGTGTCTCTGAAGTCTGCATAACTGAGGGACAGTAAAGAAACAAGACAAGAAAAGTATTAACTGCTCAGAAATACCTTTGAAAAAAAAGACAGCAAAAAGTGTTAAGGACAGTGTAGTACAAGGCAGCATGAGTAGAAATGAAGGGAACAACATGGATAATTTAATCGAGAGGTTGGTTAAGCTGCAGTAAAGGATTCTACCAGCTCAACTATTAATGCTTTAAGACTTTGACTGTTCAGAAATTACTATTACTGCACTTGCTTTACACATACATTAGAAAGATATGATAAACATTCAGAAACTTGAGAAAACTTCAGATGAAGCTCATATCACTAGGGAAATGCTTGTGGGAACAAGATAGCTGATAAATTATGTAACTCTTCTGAAAAGCAGGGAAATAGGAAAAATCCCACAGAATAATGGGGAATGCATCGTTATAGCCAAAATATCAAAGAACAGAGATTTAAAAAGTGATAGCAATTAACAAAGTAAGCAACTATGACTGTTACACTTCTGTTGACAGGCTAACTCTTCCACATTGATATATAAACCTAAATGAAAGAAATGGCAGTGCTGCAGCCTGGACTTTGACATGGAAAATTAACCTGTCAACTCATTTTTCACACAAGATTTAATCATTCAAGAGAACATCAAACAGCTTCAAAAAAACCTTCATACTTTTTCTGAAATCACATGACAGATTTCTTTACAAATTACTCTGAAACATCTTGATATGTCACGGTGTACCTGTAAAATATTGAGGTGGAGCATGCACAGCTAGATGGACCTAATCTTGAGTGAATTATTTGATAGTAGATAAATGTCAATATCTCACCTCTGGCATTTGACTGGCCATTAAAAGAAAAAGTAGGTGGATACAGCACAAGCACCATATGACTCAGGAGTCGTACACTGGGATCAGATTTTGCTGATTGCAGAAGTCCTTGAAATGGAAAAAAAAATCCCCTACACATTCAAGACAGCTCAGCATCATAAATATGAACTGATTATCCATCAGGTGTGAGTAAACAACAGATATTGCAGCAAGAGCCCCCCAGGTCCCAGCTCACATGTTATTTTAGGAGGCAGAGCATACAAATGCTAATGCACATCCTTTGCAATAGATTATGGGTAAGTACAGATGTATAAAAAGATCTGCTGTCAAATAGCCAGAATGTGCCTCCACTTGAAAGACAATTGATTTTCAAGGGTCTACAAGTGGAAGGCTAACTGACAAATCTTCAGCTCAGAAGTTACTTCTGATAGAGTGCCTTAAAAACATGAGGCATTAAGTGGAATTACTTTATAACAAATACTAGAATTCATCAGAGTTTTCAGATGATTATGCTTTATCATTAATGCTATTCAGCAGTGGGAAATATTTGCTGGGAGTTGTGAATCAAAGCAGAGCACCAGCCGTGACAGCTCTGCCATGGGGCTGTTGGAGGAGCACAAGAAAAAGGCCCACAGAAAGAATGTTTCTAATTGAACTCTATGCAGTGTGGGAAACAGTGCAATATTTAACAATTCCGGGAATATGTAGAAAGCTGTCCAAATTAAAAAAGAAAAAAATCTGTCAAGGCCTCGTTCTGGCCTGAAGCTACTTTGGATGGTACAGGAAAGAATCATGCAAGAGTTTTAGAATCTCTTATGTTTCTGTACTCCTCGCAGCTGTAAGAGGTTTGTGTATGGAATGGAAGTATTTAATCACTAAGTAATATATTATGGAGGGTAACTAGCTGTTACTAGTTCATTTAAGAAAATACTTTCAAAAGGCATTGTGTGCCAAAATTGCAAGAATAAATATATTGTATTGTAAAAAAAGATATTAATAATTGCTTCCTGGAGATGAGCATTATAGGTTTCAATCTGTAGCTACAAAGCAATGACATTTTCAGTGCACTCAGAAAATTGTACATTGTCTATTAAGTGAATTGAAGACTTTGAAAATGGATATGGGTGTTCAGTTGTTATCTCCACACAACTGTTGAAGAGTTAGGTAAAACCACTTGCTTTGACATGACTCCGGAAGGAAAACGCTCATCCAAAATGGTTACTCACAAGCAAAACAAAAGTCACACACATTCCCCCAGGTTGCTCAAATGTGTTCAGCACAGTCTTTCTATAAGCTAGCAGAATTGCTCAAATACTTTTAGAAAGGAATAGAAAACTGAGCAGAAGCTTTAAATCAGTACAGTCTGGGCAATCACAGACTCCCTTATCACTTCCAAAAATGACTTGCTTGGAGTAAATTGAAGAGCTGTGATAGTTCAGATAGCTGTACAATTCACATGTTCAGAGTGGTGATCACCTTCAAATTTAAGCACTTAATTTAAGAGCTTCAGTAATTTTAAATTGCTGTGTTTCACTGAGTGGCAGGCAGAGACTCAAGTGCTACAGTATTTTAAAAAAACTTTGGGTGTTCTGCTTAATATTTTTCTTTCAGGGACTCCAGAGAGGATTTCTATAGTCAAGCATGGAAAATGGAACAGATTTCAAGATTACTGTAGAAAGGCAAGAGACTATGCTTTTTAAAAAGCAGAGCAGAGGAGGTCGTCTCTGGAGAATGCACCACTCCTAAGCCTGTGCTTGCCCTTTTCTGTGAACTGTTTGACCAATCCTTGTGTGGGCTGCGGCAGAAGGTAGAAAGAGAGGTAATGACATGGGCATTACATGGGCATCAAGAGACTTCTCTGTCTATTTGCTCTCCTGAAAGAGCCTGCCCAGGTTAGGTTTGTTTCCGTTAGGCATTTCTGCTTAGCGCTGCTTCCACAGAAGCAGATAGGAATGAGTTTACTGCTATTTGAACGCTTCCCCACTTGTGGATTCAGATATTTTTACTAGCTGGGGGTTTCTTCATTTATTATTTTGGTTTTACTAAGCTTTGGTTTGATGTCACAATAAATCTTTCCTGTGTGCTTTTAACTATTCTGGTACAACATTTACTGATTAAATACTTGGCTGAAGACTGAGCTGAACACTGTGGTGGTTGCCATGAACTTTGTCTCAGCAGCTAGGAGAGGTGCAGATCATACCACAAAAACCCTCATAGCCCCATACCTCTGTCAGGGTCCAAATGTGGGGAGCAGGAGTTTTGAGTGTTGTGAGAAACTCATACTTCAGAGATGGTTCTTCAGGCCTGCCTGGGAGGAGGTGCAGTTCCTTGGAGCAGGAAGGTAGCACTGCAGCCTCCTGCAGTTTGGCTCACAACATGTACTGCTCTTCAGGCTGGAAGGGAACAGGGCAGGGAGCCACAAACTACAGCCTCCAGAAAACTTGCAAATGAAATGTCAAGAATTAAATATTACCTGAAGAGCCTAGAAGAGATTCATTGGAGCTGATACTTTGTGACCTCTCATTTAGCAGGACAAGACCAAAATTAGTCTCCTGTGAGGTAAATGTAAAGAGTATCTTTCACTTCCAGAAAATTACAATCCAGCTCAAAGACATTTTATTATTCAAGGTGCCACTTTAAATGCTAATCACTATTTGCAGGCTCATTGCAGCTTCAGACTGGCTTCTTCAAAGGAATGAAGGGGTATTTCACATTCATCTACCAGTGAAATTTGAAAATCCCAGCTCCAAGGTACAAGGGGCACAGGCCAAACTGAGTGAATTTATCAGCCGTTATTTGGGACAGAGTTAAGTGGCTTTCTTGTTTTTATTGAAGGAAAATCAGTGATCTTTGCCTTGTCTCTGAATTTACACTGGCTTCCTCTAATTTTTCAAAATGAATGTCTATCTCATTGCAAATTTTCATTTCTTGTGTTCTTTCTCTGTTAATAAAGTTGCATGTGTTCATTTACCTGTTCAAATTCTTTTTACTGAAAGTTGCTATTCATAAAAGAGTTCTTGCTGCTCCAGTTATTTACTTTATGAGTCCTTCCAGGACTCAGTAAGCTGTGATTACAGATTGTCACTGGATGAACAAAATTGTGTAAGAATATGACATTAACTTTTGTAAGTGGTATCAGACAGTTACATTACAGTTCACTTCTGATGCCACCTCTGTAATACTGAAGGACAGTGGGCTTACCTGACTAGCCCTCTCACTAGCCTGGACCTGAAAGAAATGCAAAGACTTGCATGTGAGAAAAGACCAGTATTTTTATATAAAGGAAGCTTATAATGCATTGCCTTTTACAAGAAATATGCTGCAGCTATCTTGTCCAGCAGCCTTTTAATTTTAGGATCCTTGTTTGAGTTTTTCAATAAGCCACATCAGGTGCACAGCTGTCAGGTCAGAATTGTGCCTCTGTATATCCACAGCTGGAAGGAATACTTGGGGTTTTCCCAGGGATGTGATTTTTGTCATGGAAACTGCACTCCTTACCAGTAAAATTGTGAACATTTTAATTTTTCTCATGGGAAAAAGTAGAATAAAATTAATTCCAAAGCTGAAAATGTTGAATGGCATTCCCAGACTCACCAGTGGCTTATATAACGGGATCTGTCACTTCAGAAAATTCATAACCCAATCTCGCTGCATAGTACAGGCAGCCTTATGATTTAACGGCCTAAGAAAATTCAAGAATGCCGATGTGGACACCCCTGTGTTTCACTGCAGGAAAGAATTACGGCACAGGTCTTAGGAATTCTATTGTGCAAGAACTAGCAATAGCATAAAAAATGCTGGTATTCAAATAATATGCCTTTCTTTTACACTATGTCTCAATTGAATGAAGGAAAAATACCCAAACAAAACTGTACTGTATTTTGATTATTAAAAAAATCATGGTTATGTTTGACATTGAAATAATTTCCATTGAAATAATTTTAGTAAGTGTATATTACAAAATCACAGAAAATACTATTCCTATAAATAAAGATAGCAGCATGAGAGGTGGCTGAGTCAGTGTGAAGAATAACAGTGGTTTACTGGCAAAAGGGTGATATTTTGAATACTCATAATTTATTTACTCAGTCTGTCTTAAAATTTCAGCCCATCAATTATGCATGAAGCTGAATACCATAGCATAGGAAGGGACTAAAAGGCAAGTATTCATTTCCAGCTCTAACATCTCAGTCTTTAAAAAAGACTTTCTCCTTAGCATACTGGTAAGACAGATGGATAAGTGTTGGTACATATGAGATTTATAGTTTGGCATTATTTTACTGCTCCGTAATTTGCTTGTACTAGCACCCTTGAGACACATTTTTTCAGAAAGTCTGATTTTTCTGCATTTATTCTAGTAATGGTATACTGAGAGTTGTTAAGGAAATTAAAGTCCCATTTCAGGCCTCAGTTCAACAAAGCGTTTAAGTAATTCTTAACTTAAAGTAGATCTTAAACCAAATCCTATTTAACAAAGGGGAAAAAAAGCCCCACAAGTCTTCAGAGAGACTTCCTCACATGGTTAAAGTTAAAAGCATGGGGTATTTCTTAAAGTGAACTTAGAAATACTACCTGTTTCAGAGACTGAAGAGACTGTCTGTGGAAAGGGACATGATGGATGAAATTACCTGCTGTCCAGAAAACCTTAATGATGTGGTAAAGGAGGAAGGAAACATGATTGAAATTTTGGATCAGAATATAGAATGAATTGGACTTATCATGCTTTGAGACAAGATAAAAAGAAAAAAGGTGTTTTGCAAGGAAAAGAGCAATCTTGCAGTCACAAACTTATTGGGTATTTAGGCGTGTTCTCCTGAGACATCATGACACTGGAGGCTTTGCTGAAAAGCTAGAAAAAAAGACATTTTCTGGTGAATGGAGAGACTTCTATCAAACTGGCAGCTAAATCCCTCGTATCTTTCTGTCTTAGAACCATCTTTTAGTAGCATTTTCTCTGCTCCCTGTTCTGGAGAACTTGAGGTGGCTATATTGAGAGTTAATGGCTGTTTTGTCTAGTACAGTTCCAGGTCCTGGTAAAGGTCTTGAAAATTGTGGATAGATAAGTATTAAGTTTGGTATTGTGGAGCATCATATGTATTTCTAGGTCTCCTCAGAAGATTCTATGATACAGCTTTCAGTTTGCAAAGTAAAACACCAATAAAAAATATTTATATCCACCTCACCTCCCCAGTAAATTGGAAGCTGTTATTTACAGTCATTAACCCAAATACAGTTACTTACTTCGTACAGGTGGTCTTCCTTATGAAAATTCTATGATATTCACCAGGAAAACACCTGGTAGCCTTGTGTTTTGCCACCTGGTGTGATGTAAGATAAAAATCCACAATTTCACCTGTAAAGACACTCAGATGACAAACAGCGAGTAAAAGAAAAAAATTACTTTCTGTCTAAGTAAGCTGTTTTCTAGTCATTCATGAATGAAATTAAAAATAACCATCAAGTATAAAACACCAATCATGATGACAAAGACTTTTTTCCACTCACTTGTTTGGATCATTAGGGAGATCAAAACTTATCTAAACCCCAAGTTTTACTAGAGGAAAAAAAGGCAATTTTATCATGTTTAATGAAAATTCCCCTGTGATAGAAATTCAGTGCTGCAAGATGTGTTATTTTTCCATATGACAGCACAAAACATGACATAGGGAAAGTTCAGACTCGATAGATTTCTTAATTAATTATGTCTCTATATTTCAGCATAAGACTTGAAGTTATAGCAGCCTTACAGAAACTGTATAAATGGGTCTGTTGTGAGTCTAAAAAAACCACACATTAATGTGTAGCTAACGTCAAAAATGCTTTTCTTTATGTGATAACAAATCGTTATTAAGCAGAAGAAAGTTAATGTGCTAATATTGCGCTGTACAGTTAATTTCACCATGTTCTTATTTTAACTTCAAGACACTCAGAACTTCTGTGTACCTTTTATTGAGTTTGTCTGAAGAGGGCAGCCTTTCCTTATACACTTGGAATTTTCTTAATTTGATAAGATTACTGTACACTGAACAAATTGATGAAGGACAAGCTCACAATCTGAAGTTTGCCTCTTATTATTGCCTGTGTTTTCATTGAAGTTTCTCTCCATGTAAATTTATCAACCAACTGCAAATGATATTATTATTTTAAATATTCGACCCCTCTGGTAAAATACAGTCTAGTTTCACTTACTCTCAATGCTAAACGAAGGAAGATTTTTCTGTGATATTTCTTGAAAGAAATTTAAAGATAATATTATTAGGAAATTTCTGGAAATATGGGTGTTGTTTATTCTTTCTGAAGTCTAAAAATAAGTGTTATTCACATGCATTTTTAAATGCTAAGACTGCATCTGAATAGAGCAGGAAAATATCTGTCCCTTTGTGCTGACAGTCCTCCTAATCTTTCATGATTTTCATGCTGAACTCCTCTCCAGGCTTCAAAAAAAACATTAGCCTGAAAGTAGACAGTGATGTTACATTTTCTTTTATTTTATAGTTTAATCATAAGGAAACATTAGAAAAAAAAATCTTGCAGCAAATTCATGCATTGCCATGTTACCAGGAAAGATGAGTGTCTACTCTGCATTTAGCAATTAGTGTGATAGATTTAAGGGCTCTTAGAAGAATTTATTGCTCTGGTGTGCCTCGATCACGGAGCAGGGAGGGGCATTTAAAGAAGGTGGGATGATAAATTTTTGCAGTTAAGGCTGCTCTATCCACTATGTCGCATCTCTCCTCTTGCAGTGGCAGCCAGATTTGAAATCCTGTCTCACCTTCTGTGGTGCTGGGATTTAGACTGCGCAATAGGCCTGGGGAGTGGGAATGCTCGCAGAACACAGGGAGTGAGCACAGGGGTTTGGAACAGGGAGAACCTGACAGCTGCTGCTGGCAGAAGAGGAAGGTAAGTGGAGACAATAGGTGTAGGATTTCATAGCATTTACATAAACAAGCAACCTGTTTGCAGAAGAGTATCACCTGGATGACTGGAATCCCTATAAAAACCAAGTTCAACACAATGCTTGGGCAGTAAGTGTGGTGATGTGAATCCCGTGCAGGACAGTCCGCTAAGTAGTTCTCTCTAGAAATCTCTACAACAAAATGAGATCACCTTATGTACCCAGGAGCTCAGTAAGTTTGCTGTGGTGGTTGACAGCTAGCAAACCTTGCACCACATCCCAGTCACAGCAGCTGTCACCCATGCCAGTTACATTGTGTTTGCACCGACTACAGTCAAACTGCAGTACAATTCACCCTGCCATTTTTCAGGTTTTCTCAGCTGATGATTAGGCAATACCAGTTCCAATCTAGACAAGAACTCTCTCTTTTTAATTTGGTGACTTTTTAGGGTCTTTTGTACAAAGAAATTTTTCCTTCTGTCATTAGGTTCAAAGCAGCAAATAATTGAATTTATTCCTACCACAAACTTCTATTATTTAAAGCTGCCAGCTGTTTAGGCTACCAAACTCATTGCAACCTCCTTGCCTTACAGAAAGCTTGCTAAAAATCTTATCATTATGATGCTATTTACCTGGTTTTACAATCCTTGAATATCATTCATGTTCAGTGATCCAAACCCACCATTTTTTCTGACCTTGTCTTTCTTGCAGCAGCCACTTATTCAGAAGTCGAGGCAGATTGCTTCAGTGCCTTCCAACCAATGATTGGCCTGATCTGAAAAGTGCAGGCCTTCTTCATCTTCCCGCTTTGGCATTGGATTGCTATGAAACAGAGCAGAAATTTCATTGTCTCCCTACTTGAAAAGCATCCAATTTCCTGCATAACAACCAGTCGCATACTTGTGCTGTGATGTTCCAAGATGTCAGATACTCTCCTTACGGGCCAAGGACCCTCTAGATTACTCCTAAATCCTCTAAGAAATTACACCTTAATTGTCTTTATATCAGTGTTTTTTCCTGGAGAAAACACCTAACTAAAACTGATTGCTTGTTTCCTTTTTTCGTGACTAATCTTGGGAGGGAACAGACATCAGTATTCACTATCACTCACTGTTTCCTGTGTTGAAAGAAAATGTGTCTGTAAAAGGTATGAAAGCTGTATTTTTGAGGTTGGAAATAGGAAGAAACATAAAAATTCCAATACATCCTTATTTTGAAATTAGAAATGTGACTTTATCTTTCTGCTCTTAGGAAATATTATGAAAATTAGGTTGCAAAAAATTTGACTAAGCTTATTGCATCAGAGTCTTAATAATTTAGCAGAAATTGCCAGCATTTTTCCTTAATGTCTAATTGCCTTTTGAATACTTTAAAAATTTGATTCTTCTGGGAATGACTCCTTTATCTCGAAAATAACCATTTGTTGTTCACTTTTATCTCTCACCATTAAAGAGATCGTTATAGTACCTCCCCCACCTTTCTATGATTGCATTGTTTGCAAATAAAGATTTTTGGTTTTGTATTTTACTGAACCTTCCTGGTTCATGCCCTTGACTCCCAGTGCTGAAACACATGTAAAATATTCTGATTATTACATCTACTGTATGCCATATTTTACTTTAATTTCTGCATTGTCTTATCAAAGCTGTTCTCTCTTCTGGCTTTATTATAATCTTCAATGTAAGCATAAATCTGAATTCTTATTTTCTTTGGTGAACATTAATAAAAAAAGGAAAGATCCCCCCATGCCTTTATGAGAGCATCCGTCGTCTTTATATTTGCATTTGTTCTTCTAATGTTTTTTGATACTCTTTATAGTGCATGTCTGATGATTTCCTGCTCAGTATCAGTTTTCAATGTGGTCACTTTGTTATCTTTTACTACCTCAGACCCAATATTACTCAAAGATTCTGGGTCACTTTTCATATTTCTTGTCTGCTGTTAAAATGGAGCAGATAATCTTTCTCAGAATAGCTGCTCAAAGAGAACAGCTCTCATTACAATCAATTTATTTTACGTTCTTGGTGTTATTCCATTATCTCAAATCAACATAGACCTGTTAATTCCATTTTTGCAGGCCTGTGCAAGCTTCTGAAGAAAGCCAGGTCTTTTGGTCCTGCAAAACTAATCCCATTTTGCTGTCTGCCGTAGCCAAGACTGTCTGTGTCATAGAATCATAGAACCACAGAATATCCTGAGTTGGAAGGGACACACAAGGATCATCAAGTCCAACTCCTAGCCCTGCACAGAACCATCCCCAAGAGTCACACCATGTGCCTGAGAGCATTGTCCAAACACTTCTTGAACTCTGTCAGGCTGGTGCTGTGACCACTTCTCCTTGTGCCCAGCATTTCATTTACTCAGGAAAATGGTGAGAGTCTAAAGGACATAAAAGATGCCATATATTCCAAATTCTTCTGATAGTGCCTCTCATACTTCCTTGAGCATTCTTTCAATAGGAGTGGGTGTCCTGGTGACATCCATACTGTGGTGTTCCCTGGCTCATCGTTTAAGTTACTGATTGCTGATATTAGAACATTGCTTAACATAATACTGCACTTAGTTCTTAGCTCACAGTCCTTTTTCCACAAAAGCAGCTGCTTTAGAAAGCCACTTTATAACTAAGTTTTCTCTCACATGGCTGTGTTGTGCTCCCCTACCTTCTCTATAGTGCTTGGGGGAGTTCTTGACCTCAAATCATTGAATGGCTCCATATTTTTCTTTTTCTCTTTTTTTTTTCCAGCTGATTTCTCCTCCTTAGCTAATTGCATGTTTCTATGTCTTGTGACTTTCTTACAATTTCTTAATTGTACATTTTATGGGGTAAGAATGCCAACTTTATGTCAACTCAAATCTGGAAGACTTGAAGGTTGTCCCTCAATCTCTTTGCAGCTTATCTTCAAACTCTCTGGCTTTGGAAGAAAGTGCTGACTGTACAGCAAGTCTTTGGGTCTGTAGCATCTCCACAGAGAATTTCTATCACCATATAAAATTCCTAAGAAATATGTTATTGCTTCTCACCAACAGTAACAGTTGTTCAGCTTGTTTGTGATTTCAAGGATGCTGCACTTGGCTTGATCAATACAAATCAGAAAGGAGAAGGAATTAGTGGTTACAGTATTGTTGGCTTGAGCTTGACCAGTCAGTTCTGCTAAGGTAGAACTGTGGTTTGAGATGGACAGCACAATTTCTAATATCAGTTCTTATTTGATTTGCGAGACATAAAAGGCCTGTGGACTTCATTACCATTGAAATACTTACTTTGAAACTTAAAATACACTAATTATTACTTTTAACAATCAAGTAGGATATGGGAAGTCATATAGGGAAAGTCTGTGGTTTATTTAGCACAAAGCTCTTGGCTGGAAAGTGTAAAGAGAGTTTATGAAGAAAGGATATTTTTATCTCTGGCTTTGTCTAGAAGTAGTTTTCTTTTCCTTCTTTAATGTCTTTATTAAATAAGTTAGCAGGAGGACAAAGAGAAAAAAGAGAGGGAATCACAGTGTCATGACAACCCCTGCACCATGGTTCAGAGCCCATGTCAAATTGTTAGGTGTCAAGAATCCATGGATGGGGGTGAGTGATAGACTTATACTACTTTTGGCAATTTCACCTCAAAAATTATGAGCCACTATGTCGATGCTTGTGACTAGACAGTGGATATGAAATGTGAGTACTTTGAGTGAGTGCCTGAGTTCCTATAAAAGTGTCTATTGAATGCATTTGCTTCATCAAAGCCCAAACCCACAGGTTCAGAGAGATGTACTCCTGTGGTTGACAGCTCAGTCAATATCTCTCCTGCTCTGTCTCTTCCTGTCATAACATTGATTTCTGTAAGCTAGAAGAAGTAATCCCTAATGACATCGTGTAACAGCATTAAGGAAAGATTGTTTTCCCACTACGCACTTCTTCATACACAACTTATAAATGCATTTCATTACTTTAAACTTTACCTCTTGTAACTCTGTTACATTTTCTGTCCTGCCATTCTATCCAGATTGGCTGCTTTCTTAGTGTTTCTTCCTGATTTTACACTTCTGTGGAGCATCATACTTGGTGATTCCCCTGCAGAGTCTCATCACTGCAGAGCAATGATGTCACTCTGACATACAGAATAGCTTCTCTCAGCTGCCAAGCAAGCTGAAGGATGCATCATGCACCTTTTGCATGGGGGAGAAGACCATATTGTCATGTCACCTACCATCCTTCCACTGCTGTCAACATCACTGCACTTTGCTTTGTGGCCCAACCCCATGATCAGCAGTGTTCACTGTTGAGTGGTAAAAACTGCTGCATGGCTGTAATGAAATTACATTCCTGTTATTAATTTGATTATATAACCTTTTCTGTCTTCCTTTTTTTCTAACAAAAAAAAATATCCATCACTCTGCAATTTTGTAGAGCTAGCATCATTAGAAAGCAGGCAGTTTTCCAGGAAGTTTTGGAGGATTTTTAACTTGTAGGGTTTTGAAGAAACCATGGATATTTAAAGTACTTGGAATGTGTTTAGTCTTATGTCCAGAGCACTGTGCTATGAATTTCCAGCATGGCATTGGTATTGTTGAAAAATGGGATGAGGTTTTGAAGGGAGCAAGGAATTGTGTATATTTATTGCACAGAAGTGAAAATGGCTTCATGGGTGAGCAGCACATTTGTAATGAACATGCTTTACTGGGGTTTGTCTCCTCGTGGATCCAGGTGTGATCCCAGATTGGAAGCACAGAGATACCCTTTCCACTGAGCTGGCTTCTCTGATCCCTTGAGATGATGTTTGTGAGGAAGAGGCTGTAAAGGATTTAGTATTATCAAGTGTGTGAGGTTTTACCTCACACAAAGAATCAGCATGGCTTAAGGGTGTCTGGAACCAGACCAGAGGCAGGTATGGATTGATATGTAGGCAAGAAGTCTGTGTTGTTTCATGAGCTATTACTGGTTCAAATTTCAGACTCTGTAATTCCTCTAAGCGCCATTTTTGATCAGATAATATCAGATGAGCTGTCACCATTTCTATTTACCTTGTACATAGAAATTAATAACTTGTCATTTTCTGTACTGCATTGTTGAGGGATCAGCTCAATAAGTAAAAAGAAATAAAACTCAATGCTTCAAAAACCACCTCCCACTGCTCCAGTCTGCTGTGGTTAATGTCAAAAGGACTTTGCCCATTATTTGTTCCTGGACAGTCATAAAAGATATTATAGCCCTTTATAGCATGAGAAGTTAAAACTTTATTTTTCACTCATGTTTTCTTCATAAATTCCTGCTGTGAAAAAAAAAACAAAACAAGTAAACCCAAAGGCCTGTGTCTCACAAGAAGCATCCCCTGAATATTGTTTTTTTTTAATATATAACCGTGCTGGTTCCTCTTTGCAAAAGTCACAGATATACAAAACTCCATAAAAAAAAAAAGAAACCAAACTTCAGAGAAAGAACTTCACTGCCTTAACATCTTACAGAGTTGTCAGCTGTCTCTATTACTTTTTTCAGGAAATTATTTTTTCTTAATTTAAGAGACAAACAGGAAAATTCCACAGCAAATACTAGAAAAAAATAAAAGAAACCCAGATACTGGACAGTGCATAATATATCCTCAACTTCATATCTGCCTATACTTAGAGAACTGGACTCTATATTCTTTAAAGAAGCAGCATCTTTTGTAAACCTGATGTTCTAGAGACCAGGTGAATCCCAGCAAGGTTTTAGGCCAGAAAGCCAAAGAGCCCAGGAACTGGTGGCATATCAGGTATTTTGTGTAACTATAATTGTATTCTCAGAGTACTACAGGTGTAAGTCTAAGTAGATTTTCTTTGGAGAAAAATGGTTTTGATATGACTAAATGTTCAGTATATGTTCCATTTCTTTTCATATTTTATTTTCTCTGTTTATAAAGAAAATCCTTTTCTCCCCTTCTTGCCCAGCCGAAAAATTCTAAATCCTTCAAGTCAAGACAGTATTTCATGTCTTTACCAATGAGCTGCATTTTGAAGATTAACAGTTTGTGGGAGTTCACACAGCAGTTCACAAGTACCCTGATTGTGTAACAAATTTGCTGCCATAATAACCCTTTGAAACATAGAAGGGGACAAATTGCTTGGGTCCCTTGGTAGCAAGGAGAACAGGGACTGTGGGCAGATTTAATTTCACCTAACATTAGCCATTCCCAGTTAGATGTCTCAATTAAACTGCCTGCTTAGCCTTTCTCTCCAGTGAGTGGATGGAAAGAGACAGGTACTTCCAGACAGTAAATCATCCCATCTCAAGATACTTCTCCAGATTAATGGGATGAATTGCCGTGCTCATCACAAGATTTTATAAGTTTATTTGGGTGTAGAACAAGTTATAAACTTTGCCTTTGTTATCAGAATATATACTCCTTTTTTTGCTTTTAGAAATATTGTCAGAGTAATGACACTTGTAATTCTGGGCTCTGCTTTTTTTTATTTGGAGTGTGGCCTTATCTTGAAGCTCTCCTTGACTGGCTGAGGAATTGTTTAGGGACTATATATGTTCTTGGCTTGTATTGCATACAGTCAGTGGTAGCCTTATCCCAAGAATGAAATACTAACATGTATTTCCCTGAACTCTATTCTTGAGCCTCCTCCACTATATTGATTTCTGTGTATTCTTCTAAAAGTTTTTTTTTTTCCTGGCTTCTTGCTATGTTACTTACTATGTTCAGTAGTAGGAATCTTCTGAGAAAACAGTTTTCCTGTGAGCTGCATATAAAAAAAGCATCTTTGCACACATACTGCATCATTTAGTCTTCTTTTATCTGTACCACTTTACTGCTATGAGAAATACATTTTTCTTGGTCTCACTAGGATCTGGACATAGTCTGATGTTTCATCAGCATTCCTCACATTCAGGCTCAGGTCTGGCTATGTGCTTGAAGCATTGCACCTAAATCTACATCAGATTTTCTCCTCTCACACTGACTGCTGCCTGGGCAGCCGTGTGCAGACCACCAGCTTCCCTCTCCATTTTTTTCCAAAACTTCCATCTCAGATACAAAGCTCACACATCCAGTTTCCAGTCTTATTGCCTTTGGAAGTACAGTCTACTGTGATTCTTAAACCTTTCTAAGATTTTCAACAAAACTTTGTGATCTTGTAAAACAATTGGTGGTCACCTGCAGCTCAGTGAGTTTGACCTGTCTTCACAGGTGGAGGGAGTGAGGGAAGGGGCCAGGACATAAGGAACAGCTTGGATGGGTAGGTAATTAGGGCAGTCAGTCTTAATTAGTTTTTAATAGTTGGGGAGGAGTTTTTGTGTTGAAATATGGCTGAGAGGCAGATGAGGGAGCAGAGATGAGTTGGGAAAGCAGAATGGGTATAAGGTTTGCTAACTAAGCAGAGGCTCTGGAGCTGTTGATGGCTGTTTGGTTTAGGTGGTTTCAGTGATGCTGTTAGGGAGTTGTGCAAGACCAGGGAGGAAGTTTATGTCTAGGGCTTGTGCTAATTGTGCCAGAGGGAGCATTCTTAAATATTCTGTGTTTGTGATCTTTCTTTTTCAAAAGAAGGAGTGATGTGGGAGGTGATTTTAACCGAAGAAAGAGATGTGGCTTAAAGGGCTGAATGCAGTCTGTGTTCTCCCTGGTAAAATAGCTTGTGAAAAGGCAACACCTTGGGGTCTTTGAGGTGCAAGCTGTATGCAAAAGGTACTCATCCAGAAGAAAATATGGTCTGGCTTATGGCCTATGCTGCTAGGTATGAAGAGTCCTATTCCTACAGGTAGGTAGTTGTCTAATTTCTGCTGGTTGTAGCAAAATAGGGGTGAAGGTGTGTGGGTTTGGAGTTTGCTTGTGCATAACTTTTTAGTTAACTTACTTTAAATATTTTAACCATTGAGATGAGCAGGGCTAGTGGCCTGGCCTTCATGGTTTTTTTCTGTTGCCCTTCAGAACCTGGACAGAAGCTTGGATGAAAGTGTTTTCTAGATATTTCAGAATCTACTCTGAACAGTCTAATACAGAAGCTTCTGTGTGTGAGCAGTGCAAGTCTTTGCTCTATAACCCATAGTCTGGTTGCTTTGGAATATGTAAGTGAGCCTGCTTCTTGGTCTGTGAATGGAAAATGAGGGAAAAAAAAGCATGGAAGGATAGGGAAAATAAGTCTTTTATACTACTATTTGCAGGGTTTTTTTAAGTGCTATCTTAATTGTATTGGTAGATGGAAATTGTCTAATAAATACTTCTGAAGCTCTAGTATTTTCTTTTTTGTAGAGTTAAAAAAAAAAAATCATCATCTGCCTTTGTCTTGGGAAGTATTTGTTTGCTGGGTATTTGTCCTGGAAAGGATTTGCCTGTTTCTCTGTAATATTGCAGTACTGTTTCTCTGCGGGTTATTTCTCTTTCGGATGTCCTTGAAACTGAGACAGAAAAGTTCAAAAGAGTGATTGCTGTGTAGGGAATGTACCTACTAAAGGTATTGGAGTAAGTAATGAAACCCAAGACTGGTATTTATGAGTTTAGACAGGAGGAAGATGCAGCTTTATAGGATGATGCTAAAGGCAGACATACATTACATATACATTAATTAAGAAAAGTGTGTGATGCTTGTGGAAAGGCATCTTGCTGGAAAATGGTTTCCAGGTGCTTCTAGAAAAAGCTTCACCTATCTCATTATTCAACTTGTTGTTCAGAGATTGGCTGGTTGTTCTTCTGAAGCAGATGGAGATAGTTTTTACATGAAGCTGAGACCAGTACTGTATGCACTTTGTCTTTTCTGAAGTTTCTATCAAAAAGTGTTATTCTGTTACATGGTCGATCTGTATATTAAAAAATGCCTATCCTTTTAAGGGTGTCTAGGAGAAGATAAATGCACTATACAGTAATGCTAATAATTAAATTTGTAAAATAACTGCTTTTTGATAGAATAACACACAAATACAATTCCAGCAGTGGCTGTTTCTCATTAGTTGGAATGACATGCCAGCTTTAGAATATGTAATGATGTATAAGCCCTTGTGGTTATAATTGGCATAGAAATGTACTATATCCTTGGGTGTTAAAAGCCATAAGCTATTTATTTTCATACTTACAAAGAGTGTACTACACTGTGGTATAAATCTCACATGGATGTCACAATTGCATTTTTTTAGCAATTTATGCCCATATGGTTCAAATATGAATCTGTCCGCCTTATTAGCATCCTGCTGGTGACATAATGTACTGATAAATTAGTATCTCATGTCTGAAAAGCCTGTTTGAATTCAGGTCTCATGCAAAAGAAGCTTAAAAGCCACCTGGTCTTCCTGACAACAAGGCTACTTGTTTCAGGAAGATTTTGTAATACATGAGCTTACACAGTATAGTAGTGATATGCTTGCAAGACACTTGGTTATTGGCTGTGGTGTCCAGTGGGTTTGTTCAGTGAGTTTTTTTTTTTTTAGAAGCACCAAACTCACATAAGTAAGGAGCGGATTTGAAGGTCTTCTGTTTTACCAGATGCTAGCTTAAACTAGGAGTAGATGGTGTTGAAGTTGATGGTATAAAATAATTTTGAAACCAGAGGTAGTGTGTAATAAAATAATTGATGGAGTTCTATTAGATGCCATATTGCATTGATTCTTCTGCAATATCAAAGGCAGTTTGATTGTAAAGTCTCTATGGGGCACACATGATATGGAAATATGTTATGGATGTGAAAGTACATGGTATGATTTTTTTTTTCTTAGAGCTTTGGAAAAAAAATAGAGAAATAGGTGAAAGAAATGTAGGGATAAATAATGAAGACTGTTTTTCTTAAAAATTAAGTTGGTATATAAATAATCCACTATGTATTCAAAAATTAAACTTAGGTAAGGTGAAGTGATTCTGAAAGAACAATTATTTTGTTTTGACACCCTCCCTTTAATCCTGCCAACCCATGAGAAACACCATGTGTTACTGATCTCCACTTGAACTGTTGAGTCGCTGACCACAACTGAGCGTGACCTTGTTGCTGGTTCTTTATCCGCAGGTTGATCTGTCTGTCAAATCTGTGTCTCTCCAGCTTAGAGAGTCTGGTGTGGGACAGTGTCAAAGGCTTTTCAGGAGTCCAGAGAGATGATGTCAGTTGCTCTTCCTTTACAGCATTTTGCTTAATCTGAGTAAATTGTCTGCCTGATAGGTAGTGCTTTGTAGCCTCAGTTTAGGTTGGGGTTTAGCATTTGAATATGAAGTCTAGGGGGACAAACTACAAATTGAAGTGGATATTGAGGTCCTGAGGTTTGAGGCTCAACAGAACATTGGTTGCAAATTCAGCAAGCTTCCATCTGTGTGGTTTTAGTGCAACTGTCTCATATTTATAGGTTCTGGAGGTTCTTGTTTAGGATTTTGGGTTTGTTATTTTGGGGTTTTTTGTTGTTTTTTTTTTTTTTCCTAGGGGTATTTGCATAGTTGAGATTGGCAAAGTTGCCTGTGTGTATGACGGATATGTTGGTGAATATTTGACATGTCCTTCTTTTGTTTTGCAGAGACCTACAGCCAACAAGACTTCTGGTGCTCCTTCCTACAGCAGATGGTCCAGTTCACAGCCCCATCAGGTAATATGCCCTTGTCAAAAAGGATATGAAGCTCAGGTTGACACATGCTTCCTTTTAAAATGAATCCATGAGGGGATCTGAGAGTGTTACCTACCCGCACCAGCCCAGCTAGGTCATGCTGGTCTCTGAGGCTGTTGCAGGATATCCTGTGGCAAACTCCTGGATGCAGTTGCTGCTCGTGGAGGAGCTTGTACAGCTGTGCCTCCTGTAATGCAGTGGTGCCTCTCTGGTTTGTCAGGGATGGTTATTGTGGTTAGATCCCTCTATCCTTTGCATCTTGTCACTTAAGCTACAAGTGTGTGTGTTTGATGCCCTTTGGCAACACAAGAAGTCTGTTCTCCATGCTAACCTTCCCCCCCCCCACTGCCCCAGGGGTTTTTTTGTGAAGTGGTTGCAATGGTCAAAACTTGTAGGAAAACTTGTTAATTGAAACTGAAGCCAGAAACTATTAAGTGGTAGCCAGGGAACAATATTATAGTTAATGATTCTTTACAAGAATTTGAATGGTATTCAGAGTTTGTTTTACTTTATCAAAATCAAGACTTTTTTGACTATAGACAAGGATGTGGCTTGCTTTTTTTATTGAAGAACTATGTATTTCAACTAAAGCAACTTTGTCTTTAAAAACTCTTCAGGTGCCTTTTCAGTAATGGTTGCATTGGCATTGCTTTCTTCCAGCCTCTACTTTTGTTTTTTTGCACCTCTTTCTACATACACATATTAAAAAAAACCAAAACATCAAAACCCCAGTAACTCACCACAAACCAAAACCACCACTCCCTGCTGACACTATGAAAAATTTAAATTACTGTGGTGACCAAGCCTTGATCTGACATGCTGGATTTTCCATTTGAAGGACATTTGTACACAAAGAGAGGAAACTTCCACAAAGTTATGATTTGGCCTCAAAAACTAAAGAAAAAAGAAACACATTAATTTGTGTTCAAGATTTTATTTGTATCCTAAGATTATGATGGAAAAAAAAAGTGGCTACGTGCTTCACGGGCTGTTAGCTACCTCTTTCACTATCCTCCAGCATTAATAGTTCTGTTTTCACAAAGTATTGTGAGAGTTTTGTGCCTTCTCTTCATATAAAAATATGGTTCTTTTGCTTGCGGAGTTTTCCGTGTTTTCTGTCTTTTGCTTTTTCAACACTAGATTTTTACTGTTGAGGGTAAAAGTGAAGGATGCATAGACAAAAGGTTAACTCTTTTCAGTGGTTATTGCTTGCTCCATCCTAGGGCATTGGACAGTGAGCAAGAAAGTTCATGGAGTATAACTAATACATAAAAGCACGGTTCCTTTCTTCCTGTGTGTGTCTGCAGTTGTCTGTTAATAGGAGATTAATTCCTAAATCAGGAGGCGATCATCCTAACAAATCATATGAAATGCACCTTATGCTCTACACACTTGATTTCCTTTTTGAGAAGGGAGGGAAACATAAGCTCATAATAAAGATTGTTTGTAGTGTTACAACCCTGTCAAACAACTAGCAGAGTTGAGGGATTAACTACCAGGAATGTTGCTTGAACGTATGTCTAGACTAGCCAACATCTGCAGGAAAAAAAATTGTTCTAATGTATTAAATCATTCCCGTGGTAATTTCCCTCCACGTATATTGTACCCTTTATGTTTGACTCTCGTTTTCCTTTGTCGTTTCCACTCTAATCTTTTCTTGTTCTTCCTTGTTTATTATCAGCTTTTGTCTTCTGTGTTTTGGGTTTAATAAGCTTATAAACTTGTCTCATGGATATTATAAATGCCAGTACCAACTGTGAGGATGTATAGGCTTGCTGTGGTTCTGTTTGGGAGACTGGAATACTGCTGTGCGCTCTCATGAGCTGAGGGGCAAAATATTTGTATTGGATAAGAGATTTCTATTCAGCCTCGCATCTTCCCAGCATCTATATATAGTTTGTTTAAACTTTTTAAAATATTTCTTTAAGATAGCTTTCCAGGAAAGAAAAAGATTAAAGTTGAAAATTCATAGTCTGCATTTTCTTTAATCTCATGCAGTGAACCCAGTGAAGGCTTTTCCGTATACATCTTAGAAGAATCCACACACAACCCTAGTAGAACTACATAGCTGAGGCCTTTGATGCATCTAAGAAATGTCAAAAGTTAAATTGATTTCTTCCTTCTTTCCCCTAAGTCTTTCTTTTTTCATTTCTTATATCTATGTGAAGTTGGAAGGTCCATTAGGTGAGAGATTTGAAAGGGTGTGGTCAATGAGTCCCAGAAAATTACACATTTTCCCCTGACTTGTTTTGCTTTGTGCCACCCAGACATGTTTATATTTTGTGTTGGATAAACTGAAGCATGTTTATCTATCTCAAATATGCTATCTGGGGAAGGTTTTTAATAAGTTTCTATCAACTCATCGCTCTCATGGACACATGGAATTTGTATGCTCAGGGTTTTTTTTTTTTTATATGAAGCTGTTCAGAGAATAGCGTTGTTCAGGTTTCTTATTTTTTTCACACTTCCCCTTGAGCCTGAGAAAGTGTCTTGTTGCAGGGGAGGCATCTTTGAAACTTGATTTAGAGGTTCCTTCTGACTGCCCTAGGAAAGAGGCATTAGTACCTGGTTCAAGCTAGGTTTCTTCAAGCATTCCTCTTTCTCAATGTCAGAATAAGAAACCATTAGTCTAAAAGATTAACTCCTTGAATAAAAAAAAAAAATCCATCAGTTGAATTAAGGAACTTGAGGAGTGGGCAGGAAAGCCAAACCAAATCTTAGCTTCTGAACTGGCATCTATGGAGTATCCGTGGGGTCTTACTGCCTTCAAATGTACTAAACTGGCTTGGGGGATGGAATCAAGGAGAAGACACGGATGCTAATGAACCAAAATTGCCTACACTATGTTCTTGGCTAGTGGCATTGCTTGATGTGTGAAAAAGTCTGCAGCAATTTTGTGAGAAGCTCTGAACTTAGTCCTTCTGTGGTACTCTGAAGGCTGCTTCCTGAAGTGCAAGTGGCTCTTAAAACTGATGAAAATGAATGAGGAAGTGGCACTTTATCAGGGATGATGATATAGCTGTTTCTAACATGGTGCTGCTTTTGCTGAGTGGGATGACAGCCAAGGCAGAGCTTCTTATAGTGATGGCAAATCCTTGTGTGGGACAGTCTGTCTGACATTAGGAATCAAAGGTACATAGGCAGGCTGGGACACAAGGCACTCAGCTTGGCAGCTTGCTTGTCTCTGAAAGCAGTTTTAACATTAACAATCCACTCATTACTGGTAATGACTTGAGAACTGTGTGCTAGTAAAAATGAAGAAAATTTAGAGAAAAGCCCTCTTTTTTTCCTTAGGAAGAAAAGAGAAACCATATATTTCAGATGCCAGCTTAAAGTCGAGGCATTGAAAGAAACCATAGATAAAGTGTCCTAACAGAAAGAGTAATGGGACAATGATCCTCCTAATTTGCTGTATCCTGACTGTTAATGAGAGACAAAAAGTCAGTAGGACCTAGTCAGTTCTCACAAATAAATCCACCTTGTATGCAGGTAGAAGATAGTGATAGGCTGACTTTTCGTGCTCATGAGCACACTAGGGAGCTGGTGAAATCTGACAATTCATTTGGTCTCCACTGTTGGCTGGCATCTTAGTGGCAATATTCCAGGTCTCTTGCACAAAGGTTGTTAGCAAGATTATATTTAGAAATGTCTGGATTATATCACTTTCTAGAAATATTCAAATGCCTCTTCAATATTAGGTGCTAAATGAGGCTGCAGAATAATTGGTGTGTATTAAATGCCATTAAAATATATAGAATATTTCAGCATCTTTCTCCTCCCCATATCTATTAGCAAGGCATTAGTTTATGAGCTAATGAAGTAAAAAATGCAGAAAGTGAAACTATGTCCAATGGGCCACAGGACAGGAGGGCTCTCAGCTGTGATTCCATAATGTTCCTCTGTCTGGCTCCACTGCTGCTTTGTTACAGAGTTATTGCTCTGACTTTCTGGCAGAGGCAAAAAAATCTCATTGCTTTCTTGCTGGTAGTCAGAGCTTTGTCCATTGCTGAACTTGGCATCAGTGCCTTAAGGCCAGAATGTGTTTTTTCTTCAATATCCTGCTCTTTAAACACTGGGATAAGTGCTATATTTTAGTACAAAGTGGTTAGCAGTTTCTCAGAGGAATCTGGACAGACAATGGATATTGACAAACATTCAGTGTAGTGTCTGCATTTCAAACAGCTGAAATATCATAGTTTCCATATGATAGTTTATA
Organism: Irena cyanogastra; assembly: GCA_013397155.1. Taxonomy (NCBI): domain Eukaryota; kingdom Metazoa; phylum Chordata; class Aves; order Passeriformes; family Irenidae; genus Irena; species Irena cyanogastra. Next base: position 64,439 of record VWZV01014206.1, read on the forward strand.
ATACAGCTTCTTTGTGATGGGGATGATGGAAATACCAGCATAACAGTCAGGAAGGCAGAAGCTAGGAAAGGTGATATTCCAGTGATTCTGTGGCAGCTGTTTCATTGAATTTCAGGTCAGAGATTTCAGTATACGTAATTTCTCTCTCTTGCTTTATCCCTGTTGTGTGTCTCTCTTCTTTCCCCTTGCCTTATTTTTGCCCTTGTATTGTTCCTGTTTATGTGTTGGAGCAGTAATGTGTTGGTAAAAAGATAATTAGACAGGTGTCCGTTCAGTCGGCTTTTTCACAGTGCCCAAAGTCAAAATGAACCTTGTGATTAATTGGGCAGCATAAAAGTAGAGAATTTATTTAGTTTTAGGAAGCCAAACTAGGTATGGCTTCTGGTAGCAGTCGGGATTGTTGTAGCCTAGGACACCTCCAAGTGGAATCCATGACTACTTGGGGCAGGAAGATGGGTAATAGTGAGTTTCCTTGATGGGTTCTGGCAGGCTACCTGAACACAAAAAAATAATTGGAGCAATGCCTCAGAAGATCCATTCCTGTGAAGTGAGTTTTCTTTTAAACTGATGGAAGATAGCTAGTTCTAAATACTAAAGAAAGTGTAATAAGTAGTAATGTACTCAACTGCTTTGAGTCTTATTTTCCTTCAATGCCTCAAGTCTGACTTGGAAAAAGTCAGTATTGAGAAAGTCGCTGTCTCCCTGATGACTCAGCTCTTTGCTTTTCTGCTGAGCCTTGCACACTGTGGCAGTAAACTTAAGGTTATGTGCCTGTCTGCTAGAAAACTTACTGAGAACACCAACAACTTTCCCAGAAGCCACTGAACAGCTGTCAAGTGGCAACAACATTCCTTCACTCTTGACCTAGGTTTGAGCTGCACCAGTGTGCTCATCTAAATGACAGTGACTTAGTCCAGCTACTAGGGTTAAACCTTATTTTTAAGGGTCAAATGAGATCTGGCAACTTTCCAAAGGCAAACCAGACAACTCAAGCCACAGAAATAAGTTCCTTCCTCCTGGCACATGGTGTTTACCTAAAAAAAGCAGCAAAATTCAATGGGCTTAATTAGACTTAATAAGGGAAATTTGCCAGTTTTTGCAATAAATGGAGTGAAAAATCCCTAAATACCTCCTTTCTGTAATATCTTTTCAGAACTAGGCATTCCTTTTTACCATAGGTCATCATAGATTTCCAGTATTGAATTTCAATCTTAGTTACATTTGGATGAGCACATGGAAAAATCAAGTATGCAATGACAGAAACTGAATTTTTTTGACATGTCAAAGGTGCTCACTGAATTTCAAGAAGCATCTGTTAGGTTTACCTTAGATCACTCATTAAATTTAAATTTGAGGTGGAGACAGTGCTTTGCAGAGCAAATTTAACTAGTTAAACACTTAGAAGCATAATTATTCTTTTATACATCATGCGCTGCACTAAGTTCACTGAAAGTTTGGAAAACTTGAATATCTGTGATCAGCATTCCAGGTCTGCTGCTCTTATTACATCCACTGTATATGCCATGCACATGAGAGACTTGTGAGATTTTTGTCGACTATTGATAAACATTGACCGGTGTGTTAGGTCAATCTTCATTAGCAGCAGACAAAATATTAGACATTCTCTTTTTTTTTCTTGTGTGTCTCACCTCTCATACACTTGTCCATCTTTTCTGCTACAGTTTGGTAGGTTCAACTGGAAGCCTGATGTTAAAGGTTCTGCTTTCCAAGGTTTGATGCTTCCTCAGTGAATCTGTGAGCTGCTGCTTCTGGCATGATGCCTTTTGTAGGACAGTGTAAGGAAAATTTGGACCTGGCAAATGTTTTGTAAAGTCACAGGAGTCTGCACTGGTGACCCCAATTTCACCAAGGTCGTGGGCAAAGGCAGAGTTAGTCTCTGTGACTGCTTTGCAAGTAACAGGAGAGCAGGGCACACTGAGTTGGCTGCTCAGCTAAATGCATCAGTACACCAGGATGTGTAAGCTATTTTTATTGTGTGAAGGTAATTTGGTCAAATGAGACTTGGGAGCAGTTGTGTCTATTGCCAGCCAAAGTACAACATAAACTTAGCTTTGAAAAGTTAAGGCTTTTGTAAATGAAATATGGAGGGAACTAAAAAGGGAAATTTTTTTTTTTTTGTTGTTAATGGTCAGTGGTAGAATATGAGTGAATGTATGCACTTGTTATTCAAAGGTTGCTCTTCTAAGTGTGTTAGCTGTTGTCTGGGTATAATCAGCAGCCAGCTGACTGAATGGAACATAAAGCTGTTTTGTAAGTTCCAATAGGGTAAGAGCCTGTGCCTGAAGGGAAGCAATGGTATTCTTAAGATGCTCCATGCTTTTGCTTGGCTACTTGTGGAGAAACTTTGTGTCTGACACAACTACTAACACAGCAGGATGAAGACTGATGGTGTCTTTAGAAAGAACTCCAAATGTCTGTTTAAAAGAAGTGCTTATGTTTTATAGTCACTGTAAGTGACAAAATGCAGGATCTCTTCTGCAATCTGTGTGTCTGGTACCTCTAGTCTACTCTGTAGGTTGGATATGTATTTTCCTCATCAAGCATGGGATTTTGGCATTAGTTAGCAATACCTAAGTTCTGGTAAACCAATTATGTTGAATTTCTCCTTATTATACTGTATAAATGTTAAACTTCAGGTGTAATGGTTATGAAAACATAGGAGGACTCTTCCAAGACACAATATTGTGTATTTCTCTCCTACAGGTGTGAGGAAGAACTAGCAAGTTTCCTTTCTCAGGAAGGGAAAGTTATCATTACTCTGTCAGATACATTGGTGTCATGTTGCACTTTCAAGTCAAGGTTCAGAAGATTCCATCTACAGCTTGGCTAATCTTAAAAATCATCACCTAGGGGAGGGAAAAAACCTTTTTTTTCAAAATTTGTTTCTATTGAGCTGTTTGCTGGTCTAGTAGAAAAAAAAAATGAACTTTTTAGTCCTTTCAGTTGTTGTGTAATTACCTTTGATGACAAACACCAAACGTATGTATTGTGCTAAGCGTCTGCTCAGTGTGCTCAGGTTTGTCTAGAGAAATGTGTGTGCTGGGCATGAGGGAAAAAGCTAGCAGCATTTGTAATGACTTCAGTAGATGTAAAACATTTCCAAAAGCTATCTGTCAGCTGCACTTATGTTGTCTCTCAAATGTATTTCCTTCTAGAAGAAGAGTTTAATAAGATTTAAAAAGACTGAAAATTGTATCATTCTACAAATTTTTTAACCATAAACACATAAATCTCCCTATGTCACATATTGTGTCATGACTGGAAGATTCCCAACCTCTTTTGGAAGCCTCACTTCAAAACTGCAGACTCAATTTGAAAAATCCCAGGAATGTTCCTCCCATAAGTCTTTTTTTGCCTGTTTGGCTTAGCAAGTTAAGCTTATTGGTATTTTATCTGTGAATGCTGACTGCTCCCTATTTGACTGAATTTGGTGATGAAAAGGAAGGATGAAAGTTTGTTCAGCCTTTCAGAGATATGCGATTTCTATGGGAATTGTAAGAGTACAACAGAGGAGAGATATTGGTAATGCCATACCAAAGGAAAGCATGCGATCACCCTTCAGTAGCTACTGGGCAGTTCATGGATGGGGGAGAATCACAGGATGGCCTAGGTTGGAAGGAATCTTAAAGATCATCTAGTTACAAGCCCCTGCTGTGATCAGGAACACCTTTCACTGGGCCAGATGGCTCACAGAGCCCCATCCAACCTGTCCTTGAACACTGCCAGGGATAGGGCTTCCACAACTTTCTTGGACAACCTCTTCCAGTGCCCCACCACCCTCACAATAAATAATTTCTTCCTAATATGCTATATTCAGGTATTGAAAGGTCACAATTTGGTCACCTCAAAACATTCTTTTCCCCAGGCTGATGAATCCCATCTTTCTCAGTCTTTCCTCATAGGAGAGGTGCTCCATCTCTCTAATCGTGGTGGCAGTCCTCCTTTGGACCTGCTTCAACAGCTTGCTGTCCTTTCTGTGCTGGGGAACCCACAGCTGGATGCAGTATTCCAGGTGGGGTTTCACCAGATGGGAGAAGAGGGACAGAATCTTTTCCCTTGCCCTGCTGGCCACGCTGCTTTGTATGCAGCCCAGGGCTGGATTGGATCAAGTGCCCATTGGCTGTAGGTGCCCATTGCCAGATAATGTGCAGCCTCTCATCCATCAGCATCTCCAAGTCCTTCTGAGCTGGGCTGCTCTTATTCTGTTCATTCCCAGTCTGTGTTGATACTGACCCAGGTGCAGCACCTTGTTCTTGGTCTCATTAAACTGTGTGAGATTCCCATGGGCCCATTTCTTGAGTTTGTCCAGGTCCCTCTGGATGACATCCCCTCTTTCAAATGTGTCATGTGCAAATTCGTTCAGGGTGCACCCTTTGTCTATGTCATTAGTGGAGAGATTAAATAACACTGGTCTCAGTATGGACATCCAGAGGACACTGCTTGTCATTGATGTCCTTTAGGATGCTGAGCCATTGACCACTACCTTCTGGATGCAAGAGTCCAACCAATTCCTTATCCACTTATCAGTCCAGCCATTGAATCCACCTCTGTCTAATTTTGAGAGACCAGTGTTATGGGGGACCACAGATGACATGTGTAGCCCTTCCCTTATCCACTGATGTAGTCACTCCATCATGGAAGGCCACTAGATTAATCAGGAAGGATTAACCCTTGGTGAAGCTGTGCTGACTGTCCTCAATCACCGCTTTGTCACCCTGTGTCTAAGCATAGCTTCTATGAGGATCTGTTCTATGATCTTGCTAGGCACAGAGGTGAGACTGGCATGAGGCCTGGGGTGCTCCTTTCAACCATTTTTATAGATGGGCACAATGTTTCCCTTTTTCTAGTCACCTGGGACTTCACCTGACTGCCATGACTTTTCAAATATCGTGGAGAGCTTTGCAATCAGCCAATTCCTTCAGGACTCTGGGATGCATTTTGTTGGGCCCTATAGACTTATTTACATTCAGGTTCCTCAGGTGGTTGTGAACCTGTTCTTTACTTGCAGTAGGGAATGTGGTCCCCAACATGCTCTCCATCCACTTGAGAGGTGTAGGAAGAGGAGTTGCCATTGGAGGCAGAGGCAAAAAAGTTTAGTATTTGAGTCTTCTTGTCATCTGTTATTATCAGTTTTCCAGTATTGTTCATTGGGGAGAATATACCTTCTTTGACCTTCCTTTTTTGTTTAACATCCCTGTAGAAGCCCTTTGCATCCCTTACCAGGTTAAGTTCCAGCTTCACCTTGGCCTTCCCCATCCCGTCCCTATACAACCGAATGTCATCTCTGTGTTCCTCCCAGGTTACCTGTCCTTGTTTCTACTGTGCATTTGCTTCTTCCCCTTTAGTTTGGCCGGCAGTTCCCTACACAGCCAGGTGGATCTTTTGCCTTCCTTGACCAATTTCTTGCTTGTGATGATTGCTAGCTCTAGGGCTCTATGGAAGACTTCCTTAAAGGTCTACCAGCTCTGTTCTATTCCCTTGTCCCTGAAGGCAGTCTTCCAGGAGTTTCTACTGATTATCTTTTATAAGAGCTGGAAGTTTGCCTTCCTGAAGTTCAGGGGCCTAACTTTATTCTTTACCTGACCCATATCTCTTGGGACTGCATACTCCAACAATGCAGGATCACTGCAGCCAAGTCTGCCTCCAATCTTGATGTCCACAATAAGCTCTCTTATGTTTGCCATGTTATGGATTTCCTAACATGGGGCAAAAAACTCAGTTGTTGGTGTCTGTGTTTTTTCAAGAATGAGGCTAAACTTTCTCTCCTGTGCAGATTTTCTGGTTAAGGGATGAGCTTACCCCAGAGCTCAAGGAATAATTCCGTTAAAGTCAATCAGCTGCAAGATGTGTGTATATTCACTATCAGGCTTAATTAGTTTTGTTGTTCACACAGCTACACAGTTGAATTCTAACAAAATTCTATAGTGGATTGATTGAATTCAGGACTCTTTAAATCTGTGAGTCTTTTAAGGAAACTGTCTCCTTGCTGTGTCTAGCAACATTATTCTTGACTCTTCCCAAGGTTCAGATCTTGTCATATAAACTTCAGATAATATTGTTTGAAGCTGCACATAATCTTACAATGGGGTCTTTCCATTATGTTATCTGTAGTATCCCTGATGTGTTGACTAATAGCAAAGATTGACAAAGTGTGTTACACACAAACATCTTGCCTCGTGTTCTATTAAATGTGTAATTTGATATCTTTTGTGGTAGATGTCTTAGTTTTGACTTTGCTATGACATCTTAAAAAAAAAGAAGATGCCAATAGATGATGTTTTAAAACTTGTCAGCAATTTGTTGTGTTTCTTCTTCCTTTAGATTTAATTGTTCTTGGAATGAACAGTTCAGAGGGATTTTTTTTTTTAATTCTGCTTTCTGGTTAATGTAATCAATTTGATGCAGACGATAATTAGTATGATAATTGCAGCCTACACACATACTTTTGTATCCCCCCCACTTTCTTCAGTGTCCCAATGTTTTTAAAGATTGCAAGATAGGTGGGAGCAGAAGAGTTTAAGTTATTTTTAGGGGCCTTTTACCCCCTTGTTCTAGCATTTAAAAGTAACAGATGGACTTTGCTCTTTGTGGCTCTCATCTTTCATGCTCCTGAAGACTTACACCTGGAAAGGAAATGCAACCAAGAGACATGGCTGGATCCACCATCAGCTGCACTAACAGAGGGATTGATGGCTTTCCTGAGCAAACATTACCTGAGAAGGAGGGTTAACCTTTGGAGGAGTAACAGCTGGAATTGAGCTGTGTCCAGGGGCTGATCTGGGGCTGGGGGCATGTCTAGGGGAGACAGTCAAGTCAGGACTGGTGGCATAGAACTGTTTCTCTGCCTTTCTAAACAAGGTACAGACAAAAACTTCTTTAAGAGCCTTTCCCCTTTCCTGCCTTTTACATGAAGGAGAGCAAAGCTGGCTGATGGATTGTTTTAATAATCTAAGTGATGATCATTCTGTTTGATAATTAGCCATGCAAATCTGAAAGAAACAATTGGTGGATCAACCAAAATAAATCTGCAGGGTACATTTGGGGGAATGGCAGAAAAAGCTAATTTGGTTATAAAGATAGGTTATGCTTTGTAATGAGAAACGACAAGGCATTTTGCTGCAACTGTCATGGCAGCTTTAGAGCTTCTTTATATAGCCTAATTTAAAATGTATTTACCCCCTAGCAATGAAATTACAATCTATGTATGAATCATAAAAGCTGAGGGTGGAAGATACCTCTTGAACATATGGACCAGTTCCTCAGAGGATACAACTGTGTTTAACTTGAAGTGAGAGGATCAGATATTCTCTGTCTCTGTTCAAAGTCAGTTTGTTTGTCCTGGGTTTTCTGAGTGCAGACTCTAGAAAGGATCTCTTTGTCTAATCTTGGAGCTGCTTTTGTCTTAGAAACTTTTATTAACTAGAGATCTTGGTATTTAAGTTTTGCTTCAACAGCTTGTGAGTTCTACTGTCTACTACATGGCTCTACATAAGCTTGAATAGTCATTGAACACTGATAAAATTCACTTATATCAAGATGCTTGTTAGTCCTTATGTTTCAAGGCACAGATTAGTTGCCTACTGAGTTAAGATCTTAATTGTGTGAGTGCTCCATTTTTGTTCCATCAAGCTGTGCTGATATTTCAAATCAAACTGTAATCAGGAAATGAAAGCCTTTTTTTCCCTCCCTGTTCTGTATTAACAGTGACTCAGTTACTTGTTAATGCTAAGCATTGGTGGCAGTTATCTGAAAGGCAAGAAGATGGTGCTAGAAAGAAAATGAGACTTTTATATTGGTGATTTAAATCAATGTAAGGTTCAGGGTGCTGGTTCTCCCAGCATGTTTAGAGATCTTGTTTCATTCTGATGATCAGCTTTTAGACTTAGAGGGAAATTCTTTGAGAATTTCATGATGTCTTCCTAGCAGAAGCTAATTAACTTCCCCAAAGTCACCAAAGCTTGCGTTGTTTAATCTTATCTATAGCCCAGTACCCTATCTTAAAGTTCTGTTTTCAGGGTCCATGGTGAATATCTTTATTACTCTGTAGTTCTGCCACTGTCTGAGAACCTTCTGTGGAGTTACCGTTACCCTGCCTGCGAAGTGGGCTTTCAGCTCTGACTGGGATTATTTTAAAAAGCACGACTATTTCACACATTTGGGGGATGGCATTGTTAAAAACACCAAGGGCCTACGAGTAACTTACAGTAATACCTCAAAGTCCACTGATGTGGGAGGCCAGGACCTTAATTCCATTCTAAATGAAATATCCAGGTTTTCTAAGAAGGGAATTGAAATAGGGGATAATGTAGGTGAAGAACTAGAAAGAAAGAATGATTCTGTATAAACTTGACTTACTTATTATCATAAAATCACTGTATTTCTTGCTTCAGCTGTTGTGGATGTTCAAGACAATTAATGTATCTGGGCAAAATTTCCATAGATATAGAAATTTGAATTAAAATTTCAAAGCCAAAAGCAACTAAGAAATTACTGAAAAGGCTGAAGTAGTGCAAGCAGAAATCCTACAGGCTTCAATGAAAATATAAATTTGTGACCAGCAATATAAGGAAAATGTGACTCTGGCAAAATGAGATGTTTTGTTGTTTCTTTTTCTTTAAGTATGAATGGTGCTCAAATGGGGAAAGCTTCTGAACTCCCAAGAATGAATGATAGTGCCTTGATGGATGAGATTGATTTGAATCCCTTTTCATGCACAGGTTAAAATGAGAATGTCAACTGGATTGTTGCAAAATTCAGAAGGGAAAACTAGAATACCGTTCAGGATTGCAAACACAGCTATCAAAAACTTGTGGAGGGAGATGATAATCTGGCAGAGTATGCTAATGAGTCTTAGACTTAATGCACATGAACTTTCTTTCCATGGTTTACATTTATGGACAGTGGAAGTGGTAAGCAAAATCATGCTGTGTGCCTTCATAACTGTGGCTGGACTGTAAGGAGCAGGGGGGAAAATTGTTGTTAATCCTCCCAGAGACTTTTAGATGGACCTCCAAAGACTAGACAAAATTCTACACCACTTAGAACAACTGAGCTCTATTGTGTCCTGCAGTACAGAGCTTGCTTATCCTGCTAAAGATCAAGCTCTGCTTGTACCCATCTAATAGGAATATATTGAATCTTGCATGGAGTGCAAGGAGGACTTTAATCAATATTGCACGCGTTTTATTTGAGGACCTACAGCAGAGGCCCTACACTTAGAAAAACAATTGAAGTAGGTCTTGGGAACACTTGACAGAATATATAAACAGATGATGTTATGGTCTCAGTGGAAATCTCGCTGTATTGAGCTGAAAATAGACCATACAAGGAGAAAATTGTAGAATACTTAGTCCTTGTAGTAGGACACTCTATGCAGTAGGCCAGCAAGCTCTGTTTGGATTCCTTTGGAAAATAAAACTACAATGAAATATCTCCCTCAAAGAATTTAGTATATCTCTCCATACTACACTGTGAACTTTTGAAGGAGGAGTTTCTCTGTCTTACTGAGTGAAGTAGACTACAGGTATCTGATAGTAAAAATTAAAACCATGAATTGTCCAGAGGAGGACATTGCAGGAGATGTTAGTGAGGTTCCACTTCTCTAAGTGGAAGTATGAATTCTACAGCCAATACACAGTTTGGTAAAATAAATATGTATGTCTGAGCTTCCATCACTTGTGTTCTCTATTCTCTGGGGCAATAGCACAGTGCACATATCAAAGGACTACATATTGACAAACTTCAGGTTGTGAAGCATTATCTGAGCTACTGTCATCTGTAGTTCACATAACTTTGTGTGTTGATTTTTATCTAGGAATGTTGTGCTAACACTTATTTTGAAAAGTAACTAAGGAAAACTAAGTGAAAATTGGTTGAAGTTCTGATTTCCATGCCCTTTGGCTACTTATTTTCAGTTCTAGTCATCATGCCTAAGTCTTTTATCTCAGGGCAGTAGTCTGGTATGTTTTCATTTCAGTCTGTTATTTAACTAACTAAATTGCATTGTGAAGTAGAAACTTCTTTTGTGTTAAGCTTTTTTTTTTTTAAAGTCCAGTTTTCTCACTTCTCCTTCATCTTGTTCTTTCTAGGATGTTATTTCCCAAATGTAGTATATGAGAAGTTTTATAGTTACTAAACAATAGTAGTTGTACCAGTCTTTGCAGTACAAATATTAATATGAAATCCTCCCTATAACAATGGTTGTAAAACTGTTGATATATCTGCTTTAAGGAGTATGAGGAAAAAAAACCATAAAAAGCCATGTGTTTTGACTGATATGGGGAATGTCCATGAACTAGAGTGTTTTCATGTCACAGTCAAGTGGCTACTCTTGTGCCAGAACAGTTTCAGAATTCTTCATGTTTAAGGTTGCAGTGATTATTTTTTGTCTTCAGCAAGAATGCTTTCATTTAGGGACATATTCTGTAGTATTTTTTAAGTCCTTCTGTACTTTGCCCCATTACAGTATAGAAGCATCTGCAGAATCAATTTTGAGTATTTAAGTCTTTCTCCCACATTGCCCCTGATGTGATCTCTATTTTGGTTCCTGAATACTAAACTATCACTGTTGAAAGGGCTTGCTGAAGAGCTGCAGGCAAACTAAACTGAAAGCACCAAACTTTCAACTCTGGCTCATACTATATCACTTGGAGTTGTGGAATATGAGGCCAGTTTCCCAAAGAGATGCTTGAGTCTTATATATATTTTTATGTATTATATAAATATATAAATTTACTGGTATATACTATATATATTGAACTTGCAACCAGCAAGGGTCCTGATTAAAACTTCTTCTGTAATTTGGAAGTGCCATGAGGAAGGAAATCTGCCTGAACTCTATCAAGGAATTGGAAAACACTTAGGCAAAAGAGCATGGATCCTGCAACGTATTTGAGTTCTGACATTAAAAGTCTGACTGAAGTCTTTCACTGAAGGTGCCTAAAACAAATTGAAAAGCTCACTAACTCCTCAGGAAAAGAAGTCTACTGAGGTGTGTTCAGCATACAGGTGCCTATCTAACCCTTGGCTCTGAATGCTGTCACTTTAGTAGGGCTCAGAAGACAGGATTGCTCACTCCGGAGCAGTACAACTCCATGCTTGAATCTTGTTTTGTACCTTTTCCTGGAGCAGCTGCTCATCTCAGGACAGGAGAAGTACAGGACCCACTTGGACATTTACTCTGAATTGTTACAGCTGTTCTATTTTTACTTACATGTGTGTTATTGTGATCTAAAGGTGAAGACTATTCTTGGTTATAGAGAATATTTCTCACATGTAGGGCAGGTCAGCTTTTCCAGCTTCTGCTGCAGTGGGACAGTAATCCATCACCATGACATGTTGTATTTGTGTCAGTGTACCAAAAAGACAAGTAAGCATTGCACAGACCAAGTCTCAAGCAACTTAATGCTTTCCACATCAAAGCCAGAGACTCTTGTTGGCTCAGCTTGCTAAGGCCTCTATGTGAGCAGCAGGACCCAGGCCAGCCTTGCTTTCCCCTGAGCCGATGCCTGCAGGGATGTGCTAAACAGCCCTTAACTCAGGAAGAGGAGGGAACACCACAAATTTTCCAGTGTGTTTTTTTCCTGTTTCTTTTTCTCCTGAAACTTCTTGTGGTTTCTCACTCAGTTAATGTGTTAACCGTAATCTGCTTTTTGATGATTTTATAGGAGAGCCAACGTTTCTGTGCATTTCACAGCTGACAAGTGCGTTTGCAGCTGAACCAGCTCTGGAGGGAGGCTCATGCCAGCATCTGCCACAAGGAGGCAGAAGCATTAAATCTTAAAATACTTGTAAACCACGTCCTTGATATGTATCTCAGTTTATTAAAACCATGCTTTGGAGTATCTATAGCTGCCTCTGATGTATACAGAAGCTTGGGGAGAGGGAAATTTTACAGGGGAGAATCCAAAACATCAAGGAATTTCGTGCATGGTAGGGTTTTACTTGGTGTTTTGATAGGGTGGAAAAAACTGTTATAAAAACATATATGCAGCAATTAAAGCAAAGGCATCCCCCCACCCCCCCGGCAACAGTTACATGACAGTTTCCCACCCATTGCATTTCACAGTTATCACTCTTGGTCACTTTCCCTTTGCAAAGGCAACTCGAAAGTCCAGATCAGTGACAGTGACACATTAACATTGCAGTAATTGTATTTTCAAGCATGCCTGGTTTCCTGTTCAGCTAATAAGTTGCTTGCTCAGCTGCTTGCAGTAATTCAGAAACGCAGCATGGCATATTTGTGTTTCTGGACTACCTTTTTGGTGAGGATGTGGTCTGATTGCACTGTGATAATTCTCTTAGAGGTTAGCTATAGAGAATTCTAAAAAGCATGAATGGTTTAATTGAGTCTGATCCCTTCACAGTGCTGCTGAATGCGAGTGAAATCCCACTTGCATCCTGGTGAACAGGCTATTGAAAGCTTGGTGGTGGTTTGCAGTGTATGCTTTTTATACCTGGTAATGCACATGAAAGAAATGGAGAAGGGGAGGCGAAATTCAGAGTGAAAGCTTGTATTTTGTCCTTAATTTGTCCTCCTTTACTTAAGTATCAAAGCACATATGGAAGAGAGGTCACTCTGTTATCTGAAACTACTGCAGTTCAATACATTCCTGGACATAATGGAATTTGTTTAAGGACATGGTATCATCTGTAATGTCAGATGTCCTACCTGTTAGCATCTGTGTAGGACTTCATCTGACTGAGTGTAAATACAGATCCTCTGCTGTGTGCCTTAGACTGCTGTCTTGGTTAATGTAACTTGGTTTGTGTGTTGAAATCTACTTAAAAAAGAAATTTCTTCCTGACTAAAAAATGTTTGTGTAAGAAACACCTCTTCTACCTGTGGAGGGATATTGCAGTCCATTGTGTTAAGATGTATTACAGGTTTAAATTACAGATTATGACACTTCAGAGGTGCTTTCTGATACTCTTGCAGCAATCAGACATGCAGTCATGATGCTCCTGTGGCTTAGTGGCTGACAACTGAAAAGGAAGGAAAAAGACATTTGATACCAGAGATGCATTTCTGAAGAGCAGCCTATTGTTTTACTCTCATCCTGTATGCAACCACAAATGCTCGTTGCTGAGGGCAGGCGTGTGCTCCCCCACTTCTGCTGCAGGGAACTCTGCTAATGTGGGGCTTGTAACCTTGCTCTGCTCCAAGCACTGTCTTTATATTTCAATAGCCTATTGAGCGCGTGGCTTTCCACAGCCCAGGGCTTGAATTTGAGATCACATCATCTAGCTTCCACTCTAATTAGTTATTAAATACACTGGACATTTTCATGTGTTAATTAATACCCACTGAGGCTATATTCAAGGTGATGAGTAAATAATGCATCAATAGATTTACATTATTTCTTGGATACTGTGTATATCCAGGAGTGGCTATGCCTGCTTTTACATAGGGGGAATTTTGATTTTATTTCTAAACTTATGGAAGCTTTGGATTGTAATTAATGATGCTCTTCTAGTAAAACAGCCTTAGTAAGGTCTAGTTTTTGACCTGAAATTATTTTCCTCTTCTTACTTTTTTGGGTTAAATGTAGCTTTTATAGTTGTTATTTTTTGTTTTATTCATCATTGAAAGTTAAAAGGGAGATAGGGAATGCGGTTTAACATCCAGGTTCTTTCCTTTTTGTTGCACTTTCTTGTGATTTCATAATGTGCTTGCAGGAAAAAAATAATCAGTGGTATGTGTTGTTCTGCCACAGGCCTTACATACTGCTAAACACTTCTCCTATGAAAGATGTGTCAAAACTACTATGAGGAACATAAAATGAATGTTTTATATGAGTAAGCTGTTTAATGTCATGTTACAACCAGTAAGATCTATGTTGTCCTGCTAATGCAAGTAATCACTTAACCTTTCTGGTGAGTGACCTTTCTTCTGCTGTGTTTAGGAGGGTTGTCCTTGTACATCTCAAGACTGCACAAACCGCTGTGTGTGATTGTCACATAGCAGAAGGTATGTCTTAATGCCACATAGGACTGCCTTGAACTCACTTCTGCTGTTTGAATATTTTATCAGTTTCTTCAGTTCAGAATGGCCTGCCACACTTTTTTTTTTTTCCTCTTGACTGAGCATAACAATTTTAACTGCTATTGAGTTTTGCTATTTGATTGACTTCTCTGTTATGGAAATGATGTGTGACATGCCTGACTTCCCGTTTCCAGGTAAATCACACAAAGAGAAGGGAGCCTGGTTTACTGCAATGATACTTCACATTTTCAGATATCATGGCTGAGCAAATGGTTCGTTGCTTTAATTACAGTGGTCACTGAGGTAATGTCTGACAGGTTTTTTAGTTCCCAGGTGTCTAGATAATAGTCTGTGATAATGATGTTATTGTGTGCTTTTTTCTTTTCCTGGTGAAATTGGTGATTTCTAGTATTCTTGAAAACCTGCTGTGCATTTCAGCACAACTGCAGCCTATTGCTTAAGCTGGATAGCCTAATGCACATCACAGCTCTGTGCTGGGAATAGTCATGGCCCTGATGGGGAATGCACTGTATCTTTAGAGCCTCCAGAGGAATGGTTCTATTTCAGAGTGACTCCCACATACTTCTGAGAAAGTTCTAAAAAGAATTTTGTATTACACAGCCAAAGTATTTTCTCTCACTGTGTGTAACACTGAAGTATTTTTCAAAACACCTTGACAGTTAAAATGTGCTTGAGTATGAAGTTTTTTTCCTGCAGTGTCTGATTATGCAGGTGCAGCTGATATAAATTTTTCCTTTTTAATTCCCTCTCCCCAACCCCCAGCTGTTACCTTGAAGTGGTCTGAAACAAGTTTAGTTTAACAGTTCATGTTCTTATTCAGATGCTATGCTTTTCTGATGCAAGACTGTCTTACAGAAGTCACTGATGTATTGCTTGATTATTTTTTTAACTTGTACTAGATGTGACCTTACTATAAAGTCTTTTCTGTCTGTTGGTGTCCTACTCTTGGATATTATCACAATAGTCTGGTGTGAGTTTAACTATTTGTCAGACTTAAATTTTTTTTTTCCAAATTGAGGTGATAGTTTGTTCCTTCAGCAGAAGTGAACATGGAACAATAGCTCTGAACACTGGGAACCTTGGAATTATGTGTTGAAGGGTCCCTTCTGCCTCACTGAATCATTTCAGGACTCTGGGTTTTTTGTTTGGGTTTTTTGTTTGTTTTTTTTTTTAAGCACAAGTTCAGTGAGAACCAACTCTTTCTGATTACTCTAACTACAGCACAACTTGTGAGTTGAAAACTCCAGAAGACACTTTTACAGGTTGTAAAAGTTAAATAACATTTGCATTTACTTAATCTCTTTAGGAAAGATTTGTGTTGTGATGCTCATACCTCCTCAGGTAACAGCACGATTTTTGGGTGTACAACGAGCACATGGTCTGGACATAGCTCTACTCTTAGAGATGCATCTTGATTTTCTTTTATCTTGTGTTTTACCTCCCTGTCTGTTTCCAGCAAAGATGTGAAGATATAATTCTGATATTGCTTGCTGTCTTGCAGCCATTTAGTTGTGTTATCTATTTTGTGCCTGCTACACACAAATATGTCCTTGGTGTTGCTGCTAGTCTGTGATTTAAAATTGCTCTGATTCTTTTTAGTTTTGTCATATGCATACAATATTTCATCTTTTGAGACTGCCTGCCATCTTACTGCTGTGTGCTTTCCCTTTGTTTACAAGGATAGGTGTAATCTTCTTGTCAGAGTTATTAGCTCTCATTCTGTACACAAAGTCTTATAAACTTTGTCGTGGCTTTTCACTACTGCACCTATATGTTGCCTTTCTGTTTAACTTTTTTACCTTGTGTCTTGTGCAAAATCATATTTTTCCTTATTTTTTACTTTTTTTTTTCCAGTTCTACTGAGTGAATTATTTGTATGTCTGCTTACCCAGCTTCTTGGACTTCAGTCTGAACTTGATAGCTGACATTTCCCATGCCTTGGTGGAGTTACTGTATTCTCTTCTGACTTCTGTCTTTGCAGCTGTGTATCTCTTGTCCCTTTCCTGAAGTGTTTGTCATGATATGTTTTTATTGTGCTGTGGCTTTGCAGGAGCCCTGGAAGCCAGAAGATGCTCCTATTAGCCACTATGTACAGAACCTCCCTCCTACATATATATTATAAGCTTTTTTCTTATCTGTTCCTCTCAGCCTGTGGTGTAAAGCATTCAGCTGTGCTTCCTTTGTTTGACTCTAGGTTACAGCTCTGTGTCTTCTAGTAACTTTCTCTTTTTGCTTGTCTGAGAGATTCTCTCTTCAGAGCCCCTCTTACCACTCCTGGAAGCAAAGCTCAAAGTCTTTGCTTTTTAACCAGGCCATCATCGTATGGCTTTGGAATTCTGAGTGGGTCTCTAGCCTGGTGTTATGTGTTGGAGTTCCTTCTCAAATTCACGTGTGTGCTCTGGTTGCCTCCATAGCTTGTGGGGAGAGTGCAATTCCTAGTAGGCTTTTAAATCTTGCATTGTATAAGGTTGGCAGCATTACTTCCAGGATTATTTCAGGGAAACCTCTAAAAACGTCTGCTCAAGTGTCATTTTCCCAAAGATGACAGCCACTTTCTATTTCCTACTCACCATTTGGAGGTAACCTGTCCCACCATGACTTCAAACAAGAGATGAGACCAGTGTGGTGCCAGTTTTGGTGCCAGTTGTAGTTCTGCTACTTGACCAAGATGATCAGCAGGCAAGTAAAATAATACTTTAAAGCTTTGTGGAAATTCCTGTTTCTTGCACTCTTCTTGGGAGGAGGTGAATTCTCTAATGAGGCACTGTATAATTTTTTCAGACCTTCTCCTTTTTAGTCAGTAGAGGAAAACTGAGTTTAAAATGGAGGCCAAGAAATTAGGAATTGATTTGATACCATCTTTTCTCTTCTGCCAGTCCTGTATTTCCTCCTTTAGACAAGCTGAAATGAAACGTCAGATTCTGACACTCAGCAACCCACTTACTCAGTCTAAACCATGAGACAGGATGAGCAAAAGGGACAGCAGTTGTTTCTTTCTGGAGACTTTTTGGTTTTTTGTCAGGTCTACTATATCCAAGTAGAATTACATAAAGAATTTGTCTTAACAGTCTAATTTATTATTTTTTTTTCCCTTCTTTTCCCACACTTCCCCAGCAGTAGGCATGAAAGCTCCTGCCTGGCTTGCTGTCCTCATTGGGAATTACCCATTAATAACTTTTCAGCATGCCCAAGGTTCTTATCCCTATAAAGCCTGTGTTTCTTCCTCATGTCTTGGCTCCCTGTTAGGCACCTTTTACTGGTGACCTTGCAAAAGGGCCTGAGGACTCTTCCCCTCTTCCTCTTTCATCCTTTCTCACTTCTGGCAAGTCATACTCGTGGTAAGAGCTGAGCCTGAAGCATGCCAGGAACAAACTGTGCAAAGTCCTTTGTGACCTGAACAGAGGCTGAGACTTCAGTGGAGAAAACAAGAGCTGATAGCTGAGCTCAAATACACTTTGTAGTGCCTCAGCTTCATTAGGGCACTGCTGCTAAGCTGTGTTCCTGCCATTTGGTGGGATCTGGATGCAGCAACTAATCAATGGGGAGCAATCAAGAAGCATGAGGTTCTTTGAGGTGACACTATTTTTCCTTTGATCTCTTGGGCCTTCATGATCTGATGGTAGTTTGAACTGCAGAGTGGAGGAATCAGCCAAAAAAAGTGCCTTTTCCAGGAAACTCTGAGCATCAAATACCTTCTGATAAGAAATTCAACTGGAAATTCAATGGAGAAATTCAACTCTTTTCTAATCTTACAACTTGAGAAATCATGTGACCTCAAATAGCATTAGTCCCACAAATCCACCTCTCATTTGAGGAGGGAGGAGAGAAATTCTACTGCAATAAGCATTGTTAGCAGATAGCAGCTGACACTTGAGATTCAGGTTTCCTTCTGTGATAATGGGTGATGTTTGTAAAAAATACTGTTGTAGTCCTTTACCTTTCCCAAGAAGTTCTAGTACAAAATAAGAGATTCTTTTGAGAAGAAATATTTTCAGCATGGGTACAAAGTACTTGTGGAGAATATCTGGGCAGAGCTTGTTCTAGTTTCAAGTGAAGATGTACCTAGAGAGGAAAAGCAGCTCGTGGTCTTATTTCTCTCCAGGTAAATATTGTTTTTCACTTGGATTTGCAGAGATTTTTTTTTTAATTAGCTAATAGTTGCATATGATTCTGTCATCATGTACACTTTGGAAGCATGAGTCACCTGAATGTCTGAGAAGGGATATATGTTGAATGATGTACTTGCATAGAGTTTCTAGGAATTACTGCTACTTTTCTGTACTGCTGAAATGTGCAGATGGTTTTGGCAAGTTCTGACAAGCTCCTGTGATGACTAAGAGTAGGGCTACTCTTATTGTTATTTTTATTCATCTCTTTAACAATATAAGGGATTTGAAGGGATTTTTTTCTGATCAAAAATAGTCTGATGAAAATGTCTGCATACATCAGTCCTCTCTAAGACAGATTTTGCGTGGCATCAGTTTTTGCCTTTTGTTGAAGGTTAGCAGCTTTTTCAGAAATCTAAATTTCTGATTTTGAGCATGCCTGTAGGAGCTGCCTTGGCTTTCCCTTCCATTTTATGTTTAACACGTATTTGAGTCAAGAGAGATAAATGTTCATTTTTATGAATGTTTTGTGGTCCCTTTTAAAATACCCTCTGACAGTACAGTTCCTGGAAAACTGCAGTTTCCCCTGTTCAGAATCTGTGTTTTCATTCATGTGATTCTGGTGATTGTAAACATAGGTTTTACTTTTATCCTTTTTTTCTTTTCCCCAGGTTTCATGCTGCATACATGAAAGAGTGGATGTCGTTCTGGGTTGTTTTTTTTTTTTCTGATGTCTGATGCACAGCTTGGTTAGTTTTTTTTTTTTTATAGTGAGATGTCAGCACAACATCCCAACAATATGTGCATATGTGTTATATTGACCTCTCTGTAGCTGAGTTAGGAAAGTCTGACCATGAAATTATTTATATACTTAAGGTTCTGAGCAAACATACAGGCTTGATGGCTATTACTGGCAAACATTAAAATCAGTGCTCTTCCCAACACATGTTCCTGTTGAACAAAACCTTGTTGTTGTTGGGGTTTTTTTCTCCCCATACTGACTATTGCTATTTTTAAGAATATGCAGCCCTCTTGCTAATTAAACAGTCTAGCTTCTTAAAGTGGACCAATTCCCTTGAGGACTGAAATCATGACTCTTCCATATGATCTAATTAAGAGTTTGCTGACTTGGAAGACAATATTTGCCACACAATTTGTTATTTGTCATATGGTAACCTTGAAGTTAGTGGGGTTGTGTTGGTAGCTATAGCATCAAGGAGCAAGCAGTCACAGTACCCTACACTGTTCTTTTGATATGGTGATCAACTGCATTAGTCATAAATGCTGATACTTAGAAAATAGTATTTATTCCCAAGCCTCTCAGTTGCTCTTAAGTATTTACTTCTTGGGTATTATTGGCTTCAAGGAGCATTAACAAAATGATGATTATATGTTGGCTTAAAGGCTATGAATGTTTATTACTTCAAGCAGAAAGATTTTGATTTATTCTTGAAATCACTGGTAGTAATTTGGAATGCCACACTTAAGCATATGCTCTAACTGATGCTTCCCTTGGTAGCTCAGTCAGAGGTGGAATTTTTCTGTAGTTATGCATTTCTAGGGGTCCTGAGCGTGAGCTACTTGCAAGGCTCCACCCATGCCTTATGTGTGCGCACAACAGACAGATATAATGCTTTACCTTTTTTTCTTTATTGAAGACAGGTTGTGGTATGAATTGGCACAAGTATTTTGAATTTGGACTATTATGCAAAGAACAGAGCAGTACGAATAACTTAAATAGTGCCTGACTTCTGTTCTTAGCACCTGCTGGCCTCCTCCATTGGTCTACTATTGTGAGTGTTGAATAAAAGGAAAAAAAAAGCTGTATGTTTTTAGATCTATTTTACAGCTGAATGACACATTTCTGAATAGATTAAAAGAAAAAAGGGTGAGTGGGGAAACAGCATGGATTTACCAAGAGCAAAGCATCTGACCAATCTTTTGTGGTAAAAGGACTAGGCCTGTGGACTATGGAGGAGTGGAGAGAATAATTTTCCTTGTCTTTAGCAACACTTCTGATGTGGTCTTCTGCAATGTTCATGTGTCCATGTTAGGGGCAAGTGCCTAAATAGATGCATAAATAAAATCTGATTGGATGATCAGGCCTAGGAAAAACATCTAAGTAGGGCTGTACTCTGCCTAAGCTGACTCTGAGTGGAGTGGTACTACTGAATTTTCCTGTGAATCCTATGACTTTTTGCAGTGAAATCAAGGTGTGCATGAAGTATATCTTTCCTGTAGAATATTTTAGAAAATGCTTTTGTTTATTTTGAAGCTTGACATATTTTGTTTTAAGATTCAGGAAGAGTTATTTAATTTCTCTAAAGAATAAATACACATTTCAAATTCAGAAAGACTGAAGTTTAGTGTATCAATAAGTACAAACAACAGAAAAGTGAATTTAATAACCTGATAGTAATCTTGCCAGTAACACAGTAAGATGTGCATTATAATTCAGTCAGGTTCTTCCACAATAGTCATCATCACACTGCAAATTGTACTTAAAGACACAAGCTCAGAAAGAATTTCCAAGGTTACCCAATTTCTTATGAGTTTAGAAGTTGACAACTGCTTTTGTGAGTTTTTATACATCTATCCCATTTTGCAAAATATTCCTTGCTGTTGGGGTTGAATTGCTGATGGAGTGTCTCAACAGTTAACCAAGAGCATACACTGTCTTGGTTAATGTACTTACCCTGCCACAGACCTAGGGCTGTCATGCTTTGCAGCAATCCTCTTGCATATTACACTAGAGAAAATCAGAGGCATATCAATGAATTGGGTGTGAAATAATTCAGAAAGCTGCCATTTTTGGTAGAAAGCTCCTAATATGCCTTGTTAGGCGATGGCAGTCTCATTCTTGAAAAATCTGTGTTGAAGAATCATGGCCTGGATTGGGAGGAACCTTAAAAATCACCTTGTTCCAACCTGCAGTGGACAGGGATACTTCTCACCAACGCAGCTACTCAGGCCCCATCCAACCTGACCTTGGACGTTGCCAGGGATGGGGCATCCAGAACTTCTTTAGCTAACCTATTCCAGTGCCTCACCACCCTCCCAGTAGAGAATTTCTTCCTGGTACCTAATCTAAACCCCCTCACTTTGTTTGAAGCTGCTCTACCTTGTCTTTTTGTCATAGTTGAGACGGAGACAATACAAAGCAACACGCTCCATTTTCAGAAGGCTTCAAACCCTGTTTTATTATAGCATGCATGCTTTTTATACATTCTTAAAAAAACTCATAAGTTTATACTTTACTCATTGGTCACAAGGGACAAACAAAGTGCTTATTGGAATAGACAGTTGCAGG
The DNA here is from genome assembly GCA_013397155.1 of Irena cyanogastra. Lineage (NCBI taxonomy): Eukaryota > Metazoa > Chordata > Aves > Passeriformes > Irenidae > Irena > Irena cyanogastra. The sequence continues at coordinate 85,881 of VWZV01014206.1, forward strand.
TTTCTCTTATTTATCCTTCTTTCTTTCTTGGTTTCTATGTCAATGACCTTGGTAGAAAATTCTTTCAGGGGTAAATATGGATTCTCTTATCAAACTTCTCTCTGGCTCACAGAAGTTGCTGTGAAACCTTTTCCAGACTCTGTCACTAAAAGTCTTTGCAAAAAGTGTCTTCTCATCTTTTTGTAGGCTCCCTTCAGTTACATGAATATCACAATATGGTCACCCCAAGCCTTCCCTTTTCTGGATGTCCAACACGCTTTTAAAATTGCAAATTTAGCGATAGTACAATGACAAAAGCTTTAACCCCAGCATCCTCTTGCAGCTTCCTTCAGAAGCATCAATATTTGCTATCTTAGCAGTAGACTTGCTGCTAACTGTCCCTGCCTGCAGTGGCCTGGTCTATTAGCCTAGATAAGGTTCTGATGGCTAAATCTGAGTTCACTCTCGATGATGAGCACATTTTCGGGACATGGGTAATTATCCAGTATGAGCTAATTTGATCTTAAGGGCATGAGAGCAGTAAAGATGATATTCATCAGGAAGGCATAATTCAGCTGCTCATAGCTGCTTTCTGTCTCCATGGGTGATAACACTGGTCTTATGTGGCAACATTATCTAGGAAATTTCCTATAAGCCTTAATCCTATTATGAATATCTATACAAGGGTGTTCTGTCCCCAGCATTTCTGCATGTCTGTTCTGGGCTAGAAATTCTACCTCTCTCATGGGAAGATACTTGCTTCTTATCCAATAACAGTGTTATTCTGGCTCTATCTTTTTGGCTGCCCATGTACTCCAGAAGGTGCTGTACAGCATAGGAATGGCAACGTCTTACTACAGCAAGACCCAGAGTTGTTAGTGGAAATAGCGCTAAAATATCTTAGTATTGAAAGAGTTGATTGTCTTTCTTAGCCTCTGCAATACCGTTTCTGCAAAATATTGACAGTCTGTAGCACCAACTCATAAATTTAGAAGAAGCTTTATTCTTTTTTTTTTTTTTTTTTTAGTTTGGTTTGCTTAGTGCATAAATCAAACAGAGCCTTTAAGGAAATATAACAAATAATGATGGTCTATTGTTACAAATTTTCTGCTGCTGAATAAAAGGAGAGAACTCTATATGAAACCTATGAAAACACAAAATGATAAAAGTAGGTATTTGGCTCTGTAAATTGTTCCCAGTTATTCCCAGCACTGGAGGTTTATTCCTGGGTTGTGTTTCACCTTTAAATGTGTGACTGCTGTTTTTCTTGAAACTGAGATCTGCCCGCTGTCATCTGAGGACCGATATGGTCCCCTTTGGATTTTAGCGAGTATATGATGCTCTGGTAGCTGAATTTTACACGGCTTCCTGTGATGAGCATTACAGGCTCCTGTGAGAAGAGACTTGAGCAGCTGAAGCTTGGCAAGCCCCAGTGGATCCTGTTAGAGATCAGAGGAGAAACCCAGAAGCAAGGACATGGAGTAAACAGCGATACATCTGTCAGCAGGCAGCTGATCAAATCTGTAGTCTCGGTATGGTTGGGCATGAAAGAAAATATTCAAATTGCTCTTTCACCTACCTTGTGCTCTGCAGCCTCTTGTAAGAGAATGGCCATACTGTTGGATTTAGGCTGCCTTGTTAATGAGAAATCATGCTATGAGTGAATGTGCGCTATGGATATTGGCACAGTGGATTGCAGTGTGTCTTCTTTGGCAGTCTCTGGGAGAGAAGAGACCAGTGCTCTCATCATTCAGTTGGGTTTTCTGTACTATAATAAAGCCAAAGCCAAGAAATAGAGTTGTTCAATGAGAAGTACAGTAAATGAGCTCAGTTTTCACCATTAGGACATTGAATTTTTATTTGTTTTTAAAGACAAGTATATTGTTCTGAGAGGAATGAAAAATGTCTGATTAATATTTATTTTCTGAACTAGTCTCACTTACTGTTTTCTGTTTAAGATATTGGAATTATGTCTGCTTTTTTAATTCTGAGTGGTGAAAATAGGAAAAGAGACCTGAGAGATTTTATGCTTATATAATTAATATAATTTTTACAGTAATATTTAGCCAACAACCATATAGTAACTTAACAAAACTTAAGAATTGGCATTTCATTCTAGGCATTGCATTACATAATTGCATTATGTATTGCACTGTGTAGGCAGTGCAAATGTAATATCTTTTTATGATGGTTTCTTTAGAGTCTAAACTAAAAGTGCTCTGAAGAGAACACAACAAAATGTGGAAAGCAAGTAACGGGTCCTGCTGGTCCTCATGCCATCTGGAGGAAGGGAGCAGAGATCCTGGCACACACAGAGATCCTGGTGCCCCTTGGTAGGCTACACTGCTCAAAGAGGGTAGGATGCTGCTCGGTTGCACTCCTGCAGCCAAAAGCACTTTTTTTTCTGCTGAGCAGAAAAAAGAGCAGACATCAAGCGCATGCTAATTTGGTGCTTGATACACAGGTTAATTGTTCCAGGGCTGGTTTTACCCTTTGTAAATTGCAAAGCTCGTAAGACTGGACCTAGAATCATTTCTGATGGAAGCTGCATTTCCTTCTGACATTAGTCTTAGGTCTGAACTGCTTGGCAAAAAAGACTTGTTCCAACCTCAGTTGAACGCAGAGAGAATCCCAGGTTGCAGCTATGTTAGGAGTTTGTTCAGAGCAGCAGTGCTGCTCTGAAGCAACTCTGCTAAGCCTGCCTGCTTGCAAGTCCCTGGCTTGATTCACAGTGTGACTCTGGAGCACATGGATTACATCTCTGATGGACAGCAGACTTGGAGGCTAAGCAAATGATGTTATAAAACTGATATTGCCACACAGAGGATGGAAAAAGCAAGACCCCACTTGTCTTCTGTGTGAATACTAAAGTATAACTCAAGAGCTGCCTGCCTGTGCCATGCAAGGAAGAGCATCCCACTGTAGCTTTGAAGCACTTCAGAGGTGAAAGTGGTAGTTGCTGCATAAATATGTATATGCAAAATGTTCATCATAGAGCAGATCCATGAATGACACTGTTTATGTTTTCCTGTTTAGTATCTGTGTATTTAGATGATTTTACAGATGATCTAGTCCTTTAGCAAGAATCTCTAAGGATGTTGAAGGATCAGAAGGATGAGGGAGAGCTCTTGGCTGCTGTGAGAAGCTCAGAAGAGCCTTGCAGAGATGCGCAATGGGCTGTGGATAGAAATGGCACAAAGACTCAGTACAACCTCCTCCTTCTGGCCTCAGCAGGTTTTTGGCCATCTACTTCGGTGGATGTTCAAAAAAATCCCACTCTGGCTTGATTGTGTTCAGTGTAGATGAAGGGGGTTTAGTGTCTTGTGGTTTTCACTGCCTGAAGACACTTATTTGCTTCTGGGATGTTTTTTGGGTTCGTGTGGCGCCACAGTTCAGCCATCAAGAACTGGAAGTACAAACTAGTTCCGTGTAGGGAAGTATTTAAACCTGAGGTATGGCTAATCCACAGCCTGGCTAACCTGTTATGGAGAGCAGGAGTCATCAGAGCTGGGTTTTGATATGGCTCTTTGTCTGTGTCTTTCTGGATCTTCAGAACATGCTGAATTGAGCTTAGCTACTCTTGCTGGTGTAATGTGGCTGGGTTAGGAAAACCTTTTAAAAAAATATTGAAACATCAATCTGTGTGAGAGAAACTTGCAGAGATAAGTAAGAAGTGTTGTTGCTAGAGCTGTAAACAAGATTATATTGCTTTAACTCCCAAATATTAATGCCTGACAAATTTCTATAGAGACTAATGTTCTGCAGGGTATTATACATGAGATCTAAAAGTAATGACAACGAAGAAATCAGTGAATTTTTCTGTAATGGGAAAGTGGGGCTATAAAGATGTTGGTTTTGAGTTATGTTTGCACAGCTTCTACCTTAAAACAAAGGCAGCTTGTACAAGAGCTTGAATGCAGTGTGTGGTCTTGTAGGGAGTGTGTGGATGTGACCTCAGTCCTAACTTCTTATGCACTGGCAAATGAAATACTTAAAGTTTTTGGTCTTTTTTGTTTTGTTTTGTTTTGTTTTTAACATAAACCACATTTTGAAGTTTTGGGTTTGGCCTTCCTTGTTCATGATGGAGATCTTTTGTTTGAGGTTTTGATCTTCTATGCCTATTGCTTTTCTCAGTTTAACCAGGAGCAGCAGCAGATATGCACAACCCTGTTGAGATGCCATGAAATCAAGACTCTGATACGGACAAGGAAATCTAAATTTCCTGAATGATGCTTTTCTGCAATCTACATTTAAAAGACCTGGCCATGCAGTTCACTGTTTCATATGTTTGATGATATCCAGGAAAGAATGGTAGAGCCTGGAAGTTACCCTAGTGATGCTTTCACCCCTCAGTAGCCTGCTGGACCACAGCTCCATGCAGCTGTGGCCAGCACATCCAGCCTTCCATCTGCCAGCTGAGCAGTGGATGCACTGTGGTGATGGGCTCTGAACAAGAAAGCTACTGCTGTCAGTCTAAGCTCTTTCAAAATGGATACCTGCCTCCTAGGAAAGAAAATAACCACAGCTGGCACTAACTGAGGTTCCATTTTTGAAGTTTCTATGGAGAAAGTGCCAAATCAGCCCAGGTACTGAAAAAGTCACAAGAGATTAAATGCTGGTGTATCAGTGTGATGCAGTTAGTGGCACTCCTGTCTATGCGGGATATGCTTTATTCTCCAGCAGTGTGAATAAAGGTTTGTTGAGTTTTTAAAGGAATTCTGCAAGCATCTAGTTAAAAATCTTGTTGCTGCTAATGTTGATGTGGATAAGGATTTTACTGCTCAGCTGTCCACCTGACAATAAAAGATGACTGCCTCTCTCCAAGATTTTCTACACACCTGTAAGAAAACTGGAAAGGAGGACTGAAGATTTTGTTTTCTATATGCCCACCTGAAACCTGAGATATTATCACTATGATGTTATTCAGATAGAACTTTTTAATTAATAAAAGAAACATGAAAAACAATCTTTTGGCACACACATAATAATTAGTCTGCAAAACTGTTGTAGTGAGTGCAGAAAGCTGCCAGTTCTGCTAAAGAACCAGTTCATCTGCTTGCTGTTCTATTAAAGAACCTTAATATTTTGATGCAAGCTCAATGTGTCCAAACAGAGATCTGATAGACCAGCAGCCAGAATAAGTCTGGAGATGAATTTGCTTACCATGAGTGCCCCCTGTCCAGAGAGCTTTTAGGAAAAAGACAGTCTTTAAGTAGCAAAGATTTCAAATTGCATGGCATTTATGAGCTAAAGCCCATGTGTTGACTTATGCTTAAAAACAAACTGATAGCTACTGTATTTAAAGAGTATGCTTTCTTCTCTGCAAAGGGCTGTGCAATGCTGACATAGCACATCCTGAAACAATTAGCCTAGTAACTGTACTAATTGTGCTCTTATACTGCAAGGCAACACAGTAAAGGAATATAATCCCATAAATTGTGCCTCACAATTTAAAAAGGGTGTTAAGATATTTGAACAGCTCTAAAGAAAGGCAGTGATGCTGGTGAAGGAGCTGAAAGGAATGTCCTCTGAGGAGTAGTTTAGGACACTGGGTTTGTCTAGTTTGGAGAGAAATGGGTTGAGAAGCCACCTCTGCTGCTTCCTGAGAAGAAATGGAGAAGGGAATGTTGACTGGTCTCTTCTTCCTAGGATCCTATACCAGGATGTACAGGAATGGCTCAAGGCTGCATCTGTCAGGGGAGGTTTGGACTTAACATGAGAAAACACTTCTTCACCAAGAGGGTAGTCACATCCTGGAACAGGCTTCTTGGAGATGTGGTTGATGCCCCATGCCAATCAGCATTTAAGAGGCATTTGGACAATGCCATTAATACAATACTTTAAGTTGTGGTAGGCTCCAAAGCTGTCAGGCTGTCAGACTCAATGTAGCTCCCTTCCAGAGGAGTTGTTCTGTTCTGTTGTTCTTCCCTTTTTCCTAGCAGTACATGCAGAGGAAATCTCTGATGACATTTCTTCACTGCCCTGCAATAGCAGTAGGCATTGAATGGGTAATTGTGCCCCATTCTACAAGCAGGTTCTGTCACTTTGTGGGTGGAAAGCAATGTGGCCTCTGATGGGGGTGAGAGCTGTGAATTCTCTTTAGGCAATTTGACCACTTGAAGCAATTTGGGGGAAAAAAAAAAAGAAGCTGCGCAGAAGTGTGGATTTTGTAAGTCTTCTGTGTTCATCCAGTTTAGCTGTGATTCCATGGAATGGCTCAGGGCAAATAGCTCAGCCTGGGACCTTCAGACTCTGCCTGAGCTCCACTGCAAGTTTGCACATCTCTGCCTCTGTCTCCTGGAGTAGCCTGGGACCTACAAGGGAGAGCTGCTCTTCTGGATGGACCCTTCAGGCCTAGGAAACAGCTTGTCATGCCTGACTTTAGGGATAACATGGCATAACTATAGTACCTTATTCCATTCCCTGTGTCCCCCATGAGTCAAATAATGATGAGACACTTATTCCTGAAATGCCAGGAATTTTTCAGTTTCAAATCCACATTCAGGGACACATATCACAAAGGTTGCAAGCTTCAACAGTGTTTTATTGTCTTTCTCGATCTGCTTCAGAGCCAACGTTCAGAAATTAACAAAATGCATGTGTGTATCCAGGAGCAGGTAGATACATTCTTCAGTCTAGCTTGGAGAAATCTTTGCTTCTTTTCAAAAGTGAATGGCAAGTGCCCAGCTGTGGTTTCTGATGATGACTCCCAAGATCATGCATGCACTCCCCCATACCTCTAGAACCAGGCAAGGTTATAAAAAACATGAAATCTTGTCGGAGATGGGTTCTTCCAGTTGATACAAAGTTTTGGGACAAATGAAAAATTCTTTTTTAAGAAGACTAACAACAAAACTTCAAAATCTTGTATGAAAGAGCTGCATCTTTTTCTTTCCCTTTAGGAAAAACCATATTATTTCTACTGTCTATTTTTTTTAAACTTCATATAAGACAACACAAAAGCTACAAATTCCATTCTAAAAAGATCAAAGTTGTTCAGCTTTATAGGAATGTTTTGATTTTATTTTTAATGAATGAAATCTTGTTTGCTGAAGTGCTGTTTGCCATGGAAATGTTATTTTGGAAAATGCTTATCAACAGCTCTAATGGTTCTTGCTCCCTGCCTTAAATAGTTGGACTTTTCTCCCAGATTGTATTATGAAAAGTCTTGTATAATCTGGAAGTTTTACTCATTAGCAAACCAAAAATGCAAATCACAGGAGAAAGCTAATCCATTATCTTTATTTTGGCTAAAAAACTCCTTTCAACTCAGTCTACCAGGTTTGTTGTTGTTGTGCTCTTGGGAGTGATCTTTCCTTGCTGTTGTTTGTTTTAAGCTGCAGATTTCGATGCTATCAGGATAATGTACCATGTAAATCAAGGAAATAATCTTAATCTTCTGTCTAGAATATGACAAGTGTTTCTAATTGTAATTAATAACTCATATATTAAACACTCAAATTAGCTTTGGTTGTTTAAGGTAGGAACTGGCTTCATATCAATGTCCTGAAATTGTTAGTCAGTCTTTCTGAGGATTGGATCATCACATCTGCCATTAGGCTCTCATTTCTTTGATCAGATTGTTTTCACAAAATTTCCTCCCTGTATGTAAGATTAAATCCCACTGAATTTCCTGTCATCTTGAATTTGGTTTCTTAGATGATGTTAGAATTTTATCAAGGTTTTGATGTCTAGCTAAAATGTTTTGAAGTGGTGTTTTAACCCATTATTTCAAAATACTTCCTATTGTATAGCCTTAACTACACGCATTGCAGTTTCAAATATGTGTGACTGGCACAGAATCCTGAAAGCCCTGGGTTTGCAAACACCTTAACTTTCTCAGCTCTCACAGAATTACATCTTTGCCTACAAGTTCTCTGGTTCAAGAGCAAGCAAAGCCACTGCCTTGCCTCCTGCTGCTCCCTGGGGCCGTGTCACGCAGCGGTGCTGCAGGCTGGGTCAGTAGGTAACGCGAGCCAAATGGAGCTCAGCAGCATGTCACCTTTCTGGTTTTTTGGGGTGGTTTGGCACAGTACTTGCTCTTGAGCAGAAGTCTGTTTGTGTCTGAAAGGCTGAACTGATGTCCATATCATTTATGTGAAAATACAGCTACTGACTGGCACCCAGCCTTCCAGAGAGATGCCGTAAAGATTGAATTATGGAGCAGACTGGCAAGTCCCATCTATTTCTCATTTCCTTTGTTTTGGTATGGGTGTTAGCAGCTCTTCATGTGGAAACATTTCTCTTTCTTTCTCTGATTGCAGAACCTTGTTGTTTTTTTTTTTTTGTTCTCTGGAATATATTTATATAAGTCTTTTTCTCTTCTGACCAGCTGTAGAGATGTTACTGGGAAATTTCTGAGCATCAGCTCAACGCATTTCCATAATGAGAGCTCCTTTGCTCCCAAACTGTGATGCTCTAGTGATGCTGCTGTGGATAGGCTTGTCTGATTGCCCCAGAACTAAATTCATAAATGGAGACGCTCCTCTATATGCTATGCTGTGATAGATTCTGCTAATGAAGGGCTTGGGTGAGGTGCCTTCTCCTCCATGGCTTGAGGCAAGTGCTGTATGAGAAGGGGAAGCAGGAGAAAATGAGGAAAAACGTGCTGCAACTAATGTTTTGCTGTGAGCATGTTTGCAGTATTAAAGCAAATTCATTTTTATAGCCTTGTTAGTTTTAACTTTATGGCCTCCAATTCAATTCATAAACTTAGAATGTCTTATGTAAATGCAAACCTAAAAATGCCAGTAGTGAAGAATTGGCAAAATAGTGAGTTATCCATGTAATTTATTGAAAGAATGTAAACAGAGATGAACGAATAGACAGACTGCTCTCATGGGGACAAGGGGAAAGCAATGTCAAAAAATGTACACTGCATGAAGCCATGAAAAGTTAATACAGCATAATGCAACTAGGTCTGCAGAATATCAAGTGAAGCCAATTACTGCTTTTAGCCCAACATGCTTAATAGATTCAGTGTTTTGTCCCTGTCTTCTCAACTGATTCCCTTGGGACAATACAGGCAGTCTTAAAGTAGCTACAAGATGTGACTTTTCTCAAACAATTTCTCCATGCTATTATCAGTTAAAATGTTCGTGTTAAGATCTGTGAAACTTGAAACTAATGTTTAAAAAAATTCACAGAACAGATTTACTAGAGATTGTAACTAGAGCAAGCCTGATGCTTCAGTAGATGCCTTGTCTATATGTTGAACTTACACTTGTTTGATCCTTTGAAGTTGTGTCCACAAAAGCTGTGGGGTGGAGGGATGGGGTGGATTTATTCAGTAATTTTTAATTTATTGCCTGGCACTTTCCCAACTTGTCTTGAACATGCTTTTTCCCCTTGACTTGCACAAAGCTGAAGCATTATTGCAGTTACTTTTCTGTATCTCCTCTGCTGTTAGTCCTAATGTGACTAATTAATGATGAAAAACCTGCTCTGAGCAGGTATAGCGACAGTGCTGGTATTTCAAAAGCACTAGCCAGTGTCATTACAAGTTGCCAAGGCTGATCTTGTTAGTCACTCACTAGCCACAGATAAGCCAGTTGTATGGTGGAAGTGGTCTTGCTGCACAAATGTGATGCCATGCTATAAAATCTGTCTCTTGCTTCTGTGAGAGTTCTCCCAGGTGCTGCTCTCTCCAGCTTTGGATGGTACGAATAACAGGCAAGAAACTGCAGCTTTTATGCAAGTCTTTCAATGCCAAGTTTCTAATGAAATCCATTTCATGTGTTCTTTAGTACATCTTATGTATTTCGGCTGTAACTTTCACAGCCACCTTGACAAGGTATCCATGACATCATGCTATCATGGTGACAGCATGGTAGGAAGGAATAGTTCCCTCTTTTCCCAGGAAAACCGTTAGAAGTCAGAGAAGATTAACTCAGTCCCATAAGTTAGGGGAAAAAGTATAGCAAATTACCAATAGAGGTTTCAGCTTACAGGCTTTATCCACTGGACTGATATAAAGACCATGTCCTTACTCTGCCTTGGTTCCCTTTGTCTGTAACATTGTGTATGGGACACAGCCATATGGGGTTCTTCTGCTCTGGAAATGAACTTGGAAATGGTCTGCATGGGGTGAGTACCCACTTCAGATTCTGTGGGTTTAAAGTGTTTTGCTGGAATGAGTCAAGTGCTTAGTGGTTTGTAATGCTGGGGGCATTTATGGCTAAGTGCAGGACATCTCCAATATTCATGAGAGAACAGCAGCCCCATCATGGGACAGCGTAGCAATAAAATGGTTTTTATTACAGCTTTATCGCTCTCTTGAGATAAAGCCCTGGTTACAGAATTTGTGATCGTACCCTCAAGCGTGTGCAGGAGGACATTTTGCTTCTGTTGTTTAATTTCAAGCACCCCTGTGACTCTTCAGTTTAGAGAATGTAAAGATTTTGACAGACATGGGTAAATAAACCAGCACCTCTGTGTTCAGTAAAATGGGCAGCAAGCCCTACCCTTTTAACAGAGATGTGTTAGAGCTTTCATGTCTGCTCTAACTTGGGTAGGAAGCCTAAGGACAAAATTCCCATCAGCTTTAGCACAAACTGGTTCCATAGATGCTTTCCCTAAGAGAAAGCTCACCCTGGAAGGGGATCTTTTACTACTATATCCACAGATGTGGTGAGGTGTACAGAAACAGGATGTGTTACAGCCAGTTGGAGGAAATGATATATATCTGCATTTTAATGTTTTTAGTGTATGCATTATATATAGCTCTGAATTTATACTTGGCTAACCATAAAGCCATAACTTTGTAAAGGTTGACTCTTACCTTTTAAAATGTATTTTATTGATATCCAAATGAGCAATACAGCACAAGAGCTTTTGCCATACTGCAATAAAATTTCAAGCAAAAATAGAAGAAGTCAGAAGTCAAGAACAATTTTAAAACAATGCCGTTTAAAATTTTAAAAAAATGGAGGTGAGGGAGGGAAGGAACTTGAATTTCAAAAGCAGTGGTGGAAATATTTTTAAAGTGCCAGTGGAATCCTGCCAAGGATACATACTACAGATTCTAATTGATATAGAAGTTGTCTACCAGCAAAATTTTGGGAAATAGAAGCAGAAAGATGGACAAGAAGGACATGCAGCTACATGTGTAGTGTTACTTCCCACTTCTCTAAAGAAACTAAGAAAAATCCTGGAGCTACCAGCCTTGATGTGCTTATGCAGTTGAAGTTTTTTAGTATGCACAGATGCTGTGGTGGGATTCTTGCAAGACAGTGTGTTCTGTATTATCCCCAGCAGTTGCTTAGCATGAAAATTAAAAGCATCTACTTATTCAGCAAACCTTACACAGTGGTGCAAAATGAAAATCTTGGTCCTGATGTTTTTCTTGGATGCAGAATCAAGTCCTTCAGCAGCCTGAATGTGTGGTGCTTGTACTGTCACTGTAATGCAGATGAACCTATGAGAAGGTTGTGTTCTGTGTAGCATGATCACATAGAAAGGATAATGGGGTAAGTAGCAGATGACTGATGATTTAACAACAAAAAACAATAAATAAATAAAAAGAAGATGCTCTATAGTTTATTGCAATTTTCTCAAACAAGAAAAGATATTGAATTACTTTCAAGAAGGATCTCGAGAGCCTTCCTTAATGCACATTCAATGCCAAGCTCCTGAAAGCCCCATGTATTGGATAATATGGCTAACAAAGGAAAAACTGTGCAACAAAGCAGGGGAGGGGCTCATATTGACTGAATGTAGACAGACTGTGATTGATAGTGTTGCCTTTTTTCCCCTTTGTGCGCTGTGCACAATAATTACTGTAGGCAGAACCTCATGTTTTAATATATTGTACAATAGCCTCTCTTTTGATTGAAATTCATGTTCATTTGATCTTGACAGCAATGCAAAGTTAGTTTTTTTTCTGGTAGCATTTTTAATAATTAAACAAGCTATTTAAAGCTTGGCATTTTCATTATATTTGCACCAGTGCTATCCATTATTCTGATGATCCAGTGATTCTTTATTAAAACAAAAATATTACATTCAAATATAAATGTCAGGCATAATTCATAAGTGTAATGAAAGTCATATCTGGCTTGGAGATGCAGTCCCCTCATGCATCTCAGTGGCCAGAGATTGCAGCATCCTTTTATGCTGGGCCACCTGGGTGACAATGGATGCGCTCCTAAGCCTGCTGTCTGTTAACCCTGGCATTCTCCCTCTGGAAAATATTCTGTATTGCTTTCAAAAATATTATTTCTCTGCATAGAAACTAAAGAGCAATGCTGTCTCGCAGTATTGTTAAGTAGAAATACCTCAATTGTGATAGTCTGGGCCTGCTATCCTGGCAGGACAAGAATGAAAACTGAAAAACCCATTTAATCACACTGTGATTTAGGTGAGGCTGTGATAAACCTTCTGTAAAATGCCATCATTCCAAGGGTTGTATGATGTGGAAATATCATAGTTTAAGTTCAGGCCTTAGGTGTAGATTAACTCTACCCACTTTATGTCTTTACCCTTAGAAAACACTTCGAAATATTTTCTATAACAAAGGTAAAGAGTCAGAGAGTATTAATTTTCTATTGAGCAAGGAATATTGGTAAAATAGGCCCTTCTGGCTGATTCTCTTTTGAGCAGCACGTGCTTTTTGTAGAAAATCTGTCTGGGCTCCTGGTATAGTTCAGGAAACCCTGTTACACCACCCTGTGCATCTGTCCCTACGTGGCACGGTGTGACTGACATCCTGACAGCCCCTGAGTTAGTAACATGGATGAGCCATGAGCCTCTTCACTGTCCTGATGTGTTCATGTGGCCTGAAAGGGGTTTGTCCAGCTGATTCACTTCAGTGACACAATGCCAGTTTGTTTTATCCCCTGTCGTTAAGGGGATGACATACTCATTGCAACTGACTGCGTTGATGTCCCTACTCCAAGTAAATCTCCTCCTGGGCTTTCTGATTATTTATCCAGAGGGGGGAACTGGTTGAGGACAATATAGCACTTTTCCCCATTTACTTTTCACAAACACACTGCTTTTGCCAGAGTTGCACCAGTCAAAGAGAAAATGTCAAACCTTGGCTTCTCTCTGAAGAAAACCATTCCAGGTGGAAGCTCACTTGGGAGCAGGGCAAGAGGTGACCTTATGGGAAAGCAGTACTGGCTTTGCAAATACAGGTGTCATTGCTCCATCCTTGCATTGTTTTTTTCCCAAGAGGAAGGAAGGATTGAAATTAATGTGGTTTCAACTTATATGGAGTCCCAAAAGACTGGAATCAGAGTGGTGGTATGATCTGATATTTTTTACAAAGAGCAGCAGTTTTTGGGCAATTTCTTCATTTCCTCTAAATTATTTAACCTCTTCTAGTTTATTGAAATGACATGAAATGGCAGCTGTCTGAAACTCTGAAGACAAACTTAAAATAAAGAGTAGGTACCATTAGATACTACAGCAGACCGACAGTATTTTTAGGAATGATTTTTGGGAACTTTTTTGAGAGCTTTTTTTTCAGACAGCAATGTGTGGACGTCTTTTCCGGCCTGTTTTTCTGCAGACAGATGGATATAGCTGGAGAGAAATCTGGTGAGAATTGTGAGAGAGAATCTGGTGTTGAAATGCTCCCTCTGAGAAATGGTTCTTCCTGGGATTTCCCAGCTCTGGTCTGGTTTTACACCCAACTGTTTGCTCAAAGCACTGCCCACAATGAGATCCTTCCCCTTAGTATTTGGCATGCCTGTTTGGAGTCTGTGTGAGGATGTCTGTGCCTGTGGATCAGAGAGACTTCTTCAGTCACAGGAAAACTTAAAAACTCCCAAGTATTTCCAGAGGGGGTTTAAAGAGGGGACAGGATTTTCTTTAGTACATGGTTCATTTTGTTGGTTTTTATTATCATTCTGTTATTTCATTTAAAAGGACCCCCAAAGTTTTGTTATGTTTTTGTTTAATAAGGGTAACGCCATTAAGACAGTATTCTGGGATATTATTTGAGTATCAATGTTGTTGAAGCGCATTTTTCAATTTACTCTGACTTTGAAGCCATGGGAGCAACTTTGCATTTGAATCCAATCAAGGAACTCTTGATGTAATAAATGAAACACCAGGGAAAAATCAAGGGTAACAATTGTATTTTCTCCCTTTGACTTTGGATTTTTAATGGGAAGAATAATTTTTGAGCATTTTGAGAAATATTAAGTCTTTCCAGGCGAGCGTGCTTTTGCCTATTTGTTTTTTATGTATTCTTGCCACATAACAGTGGGAGATTTTTAACGTACAGCTGAGACTGAAATATAAGCTCCCCTAATGAGTAAGATATATTGTCAGTGTCAAGACAAATACAATAAAAAATGAGTGAATAATATGTGTACAAAAATGTACCATATGCCATTTCGTGATGATTTTTATTATCATATTTATTCTTCAACTGATGCCACAGGCAGGCAAACACTTTTTTACCTTGTGTGATTTTTCTTTGAAATCTGTGTGTTCACTTTTATTTAGCTGATGGTAATCTGCTTCTAGTTGAATAATGTGTGTGTGTATATATATATATATGCATGTCTATAATGGTATGTACGTGCCTGTGTGTGTTGTGAAATTCTTGTGACAATATAATATTGCTTGGTGACAGCGAGTCTCTTCCTCTCCATGTTTTTGCCTTCCAAGCCACGTGCTGGGGTTGAAATGCAGTCCACAACCCAGGCCAGAGGCTCAGTGCCTTACTGGGTGGCTATGCCAGGCTCCAAGCTTGATTACTCACTACAGACACTTCATGCCCCTGTACTAAGAACTGTGAATTAATAATAGCAGTCTGAGCCCATATTTGGGTTTACTGGCAAAGCTTTTATTGTCATTGATGGGAACTGTATCATATGTTTAAAAAAGACATAAATTCTGATTTTGGCCAGTTTCTGTAATTTTATTAAACTTTCTGGTGCTCAGAATCTCACTGCAGTCATAGGCAGCTTTTAGCTTGACTGTTTCTTCAGCTGAAATCTACTGATCTTTGCTGGTAGAGCAGGGCTGTGATTTATTATGACTTTTTCTCACCCCACCCACTTCTTCCCTCTGCTCTTCTACCCTTCCCACATATGTTTCTTCTCTTCAGGTCTTTATTTTTTCTCCTCTGTTTGTTTATTTTCTTTCCAGCATGCTTAGACACTATTGGCTGATTTAGAAGTTCAGAAATCTAACTGAGGAGCTTTATTTGAGTGCCAGATGCAATGTGCTTTAAGATGTTTCAGTTTTGAGAAGAATATCTTGATCTTTGGAAAGGAGGTTTGTAAAGACATGGTAAAAAGGGCAGCCCGAGCTTCATTTTAATATCTCTTTCTCAATTTAGTCAGTTTTGAATTAAGTTCATTCAGATACCAGCACCAAAATAATTTCAAGTGCTTTTTACTTGTGTCGAGGTCAAAATATTGATGAAACTCGTGCCGATACTTTCCATATTTACAGCCACTCTGTGAGATTCAGATGGGTAAAAGCTTCCCACCAATGAGAATGCTAAGATTTAAGAATGTATGACAATCTGATGGGGGCAGCAGAGGAGAGTGCAAATTTACCAGATATTTCTGAAATGCTTTAGAATAACAATTGAGTAGAGTGAGACTTTTCTTTTTTTAACCTTGGTCTGTGTTATGTACATATACAAAACTTAAATTGGTTTCCTCTCTTTGAGCAGTGGCTCTTCAAAAAATACAAAATGAGTCCTGAGTTGAAAATATGGTTACAGCATAGTGGGGCTGGTTCCCTGTCCTGTGTTCAAATTATGTCATTATGTTCTAGACTTCTTCCAGCTTGTGTTATCAACCATGGATTTCTCTTTAAATGAAGGGATGCCTCTATTCTAATGATCCTGGATCCTAAGGAAACTCCATTTTCTAATTCACTTACATACCAAGGGTAGTATCAGTGTGTTTAACTAAACCTAAAGCACAGGGCATATCAGAAAATTCTGTAATACAGACTTGAATTAAGCAGTAAAAAGTCATATGATATGCATCTTCTTTCTACATATAAATAAATAATGTGTCCTGTTACCCGGCTGTGAGGCTTCATTGTCTGCAGTTATGGACTTTTCCTGGCCAGGGGGGAAATATAAAGGATGCAGCTATAGAGAAGAAAAAAAAAAAAAAAAGCTAGGAACATGTGTGAATTATGTATTGAGGTTTCTACATTGTCCTGAGTTAGTGTAGCTGTTCCTTCCCTTCTTATGGGAATGATGATTCATGCGGGCACTGCAGGATGAGAAATGAAATCATTTTAACTATGTTAATGAAATATTTGTAAGAGTTATGAAGTATGGCAGGGTAGGTGCAAGAATGAAACAGCTAAAAAAATTATTAAATAAAAGTGTAAAAATATGTAATTATCTGCCACTTTTACAGTATTCCCAGAGATTCTGCTCATCATTTGCTATGAGAGAGCAACTGTTATGACCTTAGGGCCTGGTTCTGTAAATGTAATATTGCTGGCATAATCCTACTGATTGCACTGGCATAACTTTGTGGAAATCTTTCCAACACCTGGTGCTTAATATCCCAATTCTGAAATGGTAGAGTAATACTAAAAGATGACTGTACATGCTATTTATGAGGTGTTCATATGCATATGCATTTCATACATGTGTCTATATGAAATGAGAGACATGGGAAGCAAGAATTATTTTCAGTCCTAGGTGAGCAAGTACTTAGTCCACCAGCTCCCTTCACTGCTATTTGCAGTCATCCCAAAATCTTGTGCCATGCATCTGGAGTTGTATAAAAATTCTTATATCGTAAAAAAACCCATTGGCCTTCTTGCTACCTAATTTACTTGCTCAGTCTTTTGCTCATGTTCGCATTCGGGAAAACACTTCCAGCTCCCAAGAGATGAGATTGATTCAAAACTCTAGCAAATGTAAAGCATAAACTTTTCTGATCTTCTTTACCATATGGATTTCAGACCTTCAGATTCACGATTTTACATGATTCTTTACAACCTTCAGGGCTAGAACCTTAAATCTGCTTATATGGTGTTTATGTCAAATGCTGTGAAACTTGCTGGAGTTAAAACCCCAAACCAACTAACCAAAGAAAATACACAACCCACTATAGATTCACAAGTTCATAAGGTTAGAAAAGAACTGGTTCAAGCACAGAAAATCCTTTTTGCAGAAATGTTGACATCTGAACTATTTCTTTCCAAACTGGAAACGTCTTGGGCTTTTGTGTTGTCAGTTGCTGCACTTCCGTTTTATTTCAGTATTTAATATGGTGCCTGCTTGATCTTCTTCTCAATGGAATTTCAGAGAGTGAGAGCATTTATGCAGAGAATCTTCATCTTTTTATTTCTAGAAAATAACATTTCTCAAAAGGAGAAAAGTTCAGTAAGATTACATAGAAATAAAATTACCTTGCTCTAGTGCTAGGACTTTGAGGAGGCCTGGTCAACCAGCTAATTGACACATCTCGGGAAGGTGAAGCTTTGTGAATTTATTTTAGCAAATAAATGGAGATTCAATAGCCTTCAAAAAACCAACCGACTAACTGGGGAAGGCTGAAAATGTGGGCTCAGAAGAATAACAAAGCTATGTTGGGATTTTTAGTGATAAAGGTGAAGCCTTGTGAAGGCTGGCCTAGAACAGAGACTAGACGGAGTTAAAGACTAAAGTAGGTGTTTATTAAAAGGCCTCAATGGATACACCTTGGGCAGTACAAGAGCCCAGCCAGGGCTACACACAAGATAAACCAAAATAGTCACAAAATGGACAACCGGTCGCAGGGTCTCACACTTTTATAAGTTCTGCTCCATTAGCATATTGGAGTTAATTGTCCAATTACAGCTTCAGGTTATGAAGTCTCATCCTTCTTGTTTTTCTCTCTTCATTCCACCGTTGTTTATGCTCTTGGGCCTGAAATTTGGATCATTTGTCTTTGGTACCCAGCTAGAGAAGGAATTGTTTTGTCTACCTACTCTGTGAAGAGAGCTTACTATCACCTAATATGAAGCCCAGAACGACACACTAAAGCAGTACAGAATCTGAAAAGTATAAAAGCTAAAACCTGAGGCATCATTGTCTGCATTAAAATTCAACCTGCTGTTGCAATATATCCCATATTATATCAGCAACACTGAAAATTTCACTATATGCTTCCTGTGATATGGAGGATAAACTGTCCTTTGTACTGCAGATGAGCTCTGTGCATACCTCTGACCTTTCAAGTCTTGCTAATCAATTCTCATCCATCAGGGTATCCACAAATTGCTGTATGAATAGCTAGAGAGGGGAAATTCTCCTCTCATTATACACACTACAAAAGGTTTGTCTCCCCCTGAAGCACGGAGGTACTGCTGGAGGCAGGTTACTGAACTAGATGTACAAGTGGACTTGATGTGTTCTGGCACGTCCTACAGCGCCAGCACGAAGGCACCGAGAGAGTCCACGCCGGGTTCCAGCATCACGTTAGGCCACAAAAATGAGTGGTGCCCAGCCTGACAATTCTGTAACTCCTGCTGTCAGAGCAGTTCTCTGCTGGGAAAAAAATCATGGAAGTCAGGGGAGCTATACCAGAAAAAAGCTAGGAAAAGCTCACAGTGAGTTATATCCATTGAAGAGTATTTTATTTGGTAGGGGCTGAATGCCTGTCTCTAAGTGCAGGATATCTCTTGGCACCCATGGGAGTGGTGGAAGTCCAGGAACTGGAGGAATCTGGCTGTGGGAATCTGACTCTGCAAAGTGCTGTGTGTCCCTGTTAGGGTGAAAGGCACCTACATAATAGTAATGGGATGTGATGTTAGGATAAATTCTGGATCTTTGAGGAGTCTGCTTTCAATATTATAGCCATTGTGTGATATTCAGGGCTTTGAATTCAATGGCTTGTGCTACTCTAGGATGATATGCTTTTGGGAGGAAAAAGCCCTCATCCTTAAAAGAAAATAACCCCCCAATCCCACAAGTTCTTAATGCATAATCAATCTGAATACAGCAGCTTTTTCCTCATGAAGAATTCCTAGATATGTTTGTTCACAATTTTTGCAGATGTTTATTTGAGTGCAAGCAACACAGTGTAATGAAACAAATGAGTTGGAAGTGTCAGAATGCCCAATTATCCAACTCACTGCCTGTCTATGGGGCTGAACAATGGGAACTACTAGGCATGCTTTACTCATTTAACTTCGTTTAAACTATTCTTGGCATCAAAATTGCATTAATGTGATAACTTCTGTGTGGCAATTAACAAACTGTAACAATTGGAGACATTCATAGGGCCTGCTGGGGAAGGGCTGCAGAGTGGGCACTTTAGCTGTTTGGCTAATTTCCTGTTGAACCTGAAAGGAGGAAGGAAAAGATTCAATTCTGGCTTCCTTCTCAGAAATCTGAAAAGGAAGAAAAAAATCTACAGGAAATCTGAATAGAAGTTGCTGTATCTTCTCCCAAAAGGACCTAAAATCTTCTCTTTGCCAGTTTATCCCTTTAGGCACCATGGCAATTTCCTCTCCTTATTTGCTCTCAATTCCTGTGTCATAGAAAAAGGATGGACAAGGGGAGGAGGATATCATTGTCAGGGAAAGGTAGAAGTGAACAGAAAGCAGGTGAGAATCAACTAGAAAAAGGCAGAAAAATCTCATTATATTCAGGAAAAGGACAGCTGGAGTAGTAACTGCAGGTGGATCATCAGGGGAATGGAGAACCTGAAGATAAAAGAGCTATTCGTGAGTCCTGCACACTAAGGAATTTTGGAAAGAATAAACTTGATCTTATGCTCTGAAAGAAGCCAGGCAGGCCCTGTTTTCACAGACATTGTTCTCATTGACTTATATTTAAGTTTTCTTTGAACAGAGACCACAGATTTGAACTCACCTTGTTCAAATAGATGTATCTTTTATACATGCAAAATGTCACTTGACTGTAAATTATTTCAGTCTGTGCTTTCTGTGCTGAGTGGTAGAATATAAAGTGGACTGAGACACACATTATGCGGAATTCTGTATGATTGTTAATAATAGCTGCCCAGCCATTCTCCTACAATTTTATGGCTCAAAAATAACGCTCAGCTGTTCTGGAACAAGAGGCCATTGGAAAGGGGTGAGGGCAGAATCTTTCATAACCTCTGAGTGGAAACAGTAGCCGCTGATCTGTTGGCACAGGAATTACCCAAGCCTATTATTATTCTATAAAAAGTAAATTGTTATTACCATTATTACCATACGTACAGACCTCCATTTGCTGGTGCAGAATCAGAACAGCTATTTCCTGACAGCCCATGCTTCTCAGAGCTGTGCTGTGTGTGTCGTGCAAAGGAGTTTCTTGGGGATGGAGGGTAGCAAAAATCACTCATGAAAGGATGGCCACCTACTGTGCATAACTACAAGGGCTTTTCCAGGGGATGTGACCTCCAAAATTCCTGTCAGCACTAAAACAATACGGCATCTTTCTTATCTTTTTGTAGTGGAGAACAATACATAACCACTCTTGCTGGAAGCATATTTTTAGTGGGCAAGCCCGCAATCCTCACTCCTGTTTAGCAACACATAACTCATGTAGGAAATGAGAAAAAAAAAGGAGTAGAGAGCTGAGCTCTCTGTGGGCATTTGAATTTTCTAGCTTCAGGAGAATCTTAAAATCTTTTCCTTAATAAAGCTTCATAAGAGTGTGCTTTTTGTTAACTTGAGGCTGAAAACCCAACCCAAGTCTGTGCTAAAGCAACAGCAATTGTCTTCAAGTGGAATGATAGCATGACTTGGCAATTTTTGTGACAGATCAGCGAACAGTATTTTTTTCTGTCAAACTGACTTCCAGCAAATGGTTTGCAGGAGTAAATACTAGTAATGAGTAAGGCTTACAAAATTGTGACCTGCCAAATGTTGACAGTTTCCTCTTTAAAAAAACTCAGACTTTCTAGAGATGTTCTTCTGAAGGATGCAAAGTGTAATTTGTGCATGGCAACCCAGGGGAAAAAGTGGGCAGTGCAGTCAGCTCTTGAACAGCGTTGCAGGAGTATCAGTTTGTGCAGGGGTGTCATGGCTTTCCTGTAGAATTTGTATGTCACACAAGATCATGAATGCAAAAGAGTAATTGTCTAATTCTGCAGCATGTCCTTATACTGGTGTGGGGTGGGTTCGCTTCACTGGGTTCTCAAATCAAATATATTTTAAGTGTGAAAAAATGGCTCTTTATGTTCACATACTGTATGAAGTGCTTAATCATTCATAGCTGAAAATTAGCTGAGTGTGATTATTCACCAAGGTACATTAACAGCAGCTGGTGTTTTACTGCACTCCCACAAGAGAAAAAAAATGCCAGCCCAAAATCCATGCAGAGCTTTTAAAGTCATCTGGGTAAATATCTGGTGTTAAATGGACCAAATCTTCCTGCCTGCACCTTTACTGACAGAGAAAGTCTTGTTTTCAAATCTCCTGCAATAAAGTTGGATGGCGAAAATCTTTCTTGGGCAGTGTGGCATAGAGGCCAGCTCCCACTCCTTCTGTGGTTTCTGTATCTCTGTTTCTGGTCTGGATGGTGGTGAGCAAACACTGAACAGCTGTTCCCTGGAGATAGAGCTTGCGTCCTCTTTATTCCAGGATAGAAGCCAAACATTGTTGCAAACCATACTCACGTCTGCCTGTGAGCTCTGAGGCACTCCCCTCTACTGTCTTTATCTGTGTACCAAAACTTAGAGGAGATGCTGTGATGACACCAAGCACTAGTGTAGTGACTGCTCATACATTTTCAAAGAGAGAGATGCTCTGCTAGAAACAAACATGTTTGTACCCCAATTGCTTCTTTTTCATAGTTACAGTGGAAGTTAAAAGCAAAAAATGTTGTAGAGGTCAGTCAGTCCATCCACCTGTCCCAAGACAGCGCAGATAAAACCAATATGTTTCTGACAAGTGTCTATATAGCTGTTCTTAGAAGGCCTAAATAATGGTGAACAAAAGATCTCTGTAGGCCAACTCTTCCAGGACTTAGCTATTCTTACCACTAGAAGAATTAGACTTCTTCCTGAAGTCTAACCTAAATCTCCCTTGCTGCCTTTTCAGCCTATTTCTATACATACAAACTTTGGCCCACATGGAAAAGGGCTTATTTCCTTTCTCTTTCTAGCAGTCCTTTTCTATGTTTGAAGATCGTTATCGCATCTCCCTTCAGACATCTTTATTTTTAGACTAAACAACTCGGCTTTTCCCAGACTTCCCTCCAAGGATAGGTTTTGAGACCTCTAGTAATAATTCTTTTCATCTGAAATCCTTCAAGTCGGCCTGCGTTGTTCTGGTGTTAGATACTGCGCCCAAACCCGGCTGTATGCTCCAGCTGTGGGAGCCTTGCTGCTTCCGAGCAAAGCAGAAGCTTTGCTTCAGCTGCCTTCAGAGCAGTGCTCCCCTTTATACATCCCACTTTGATATTTGCTTTCTCTCAAAAGCAAAATATTCTTTCCTTGCGTGCAGTTTACGATCCATTATGATTCGCAAATCCTGTTCTGAAGACTCGCTGCCTCTCCAGCTGTTTCCTCTCTTGTGTCTTTTGCTGGCTGCACAGGTATATAGATGTGTGTGTGTATATATATATATATGTACACACACATATATGCATATATGTACATGCAGTCATCACGTTTCCCAGTCTGCAGCTCCACACTTGCTGAAGTGAATCCTCATTTGCTCAGACACTTTTCCCTCTGTCTCAGGACTACTTTGACGTTAAATCTCTTCCTCTAAAGGATCTGTTGTACTTTCTCACCTTGATACTCTCTTCAGGCCTGGTGTTTTCTCCTTCACCATACCAAATTTTTAACGAAAATGTTGAAAACTCACAGAATGAAAACAGGTTCCTGTATTTAATTCAACTTTCCTTTTTGGCAGTGAAGCAATGCTTGTATGATTTTTCAAATAGTCATGTACCAAACTGTGGAGTTTCACCTATACCTTGGTTGATTGTCTTGTTTATGATAAATTTGTGAACAAGTGTCAGAATAGTTACTAAATTCAAGACCTAGTATAGCCTCTGCTTTTTCATTTTCCGTAAGGGCCATGATGCCATGGAATAAATTGTTTGTAGGATATGTTATGTATGTTTATAACAAACATTTATGTTTGTTTATAACTTTCATTGTCTGCTTAATTGCTACTTGCAAGTATTTTAATTTCATTCGATATCTTCCTGGGATTTGAAGTTACTTTGATTAATCTGAAAGTCTACTGAAGGTATTTGAAAAAATGGAACACATTTTATCAAGATTTCCTGAATATGGTTGTCTGGATACAAATACGTATTTGTCTACCCATCCGCTTGCATTTTGTTGTGGAGATGCTTGTGGGCAGCAGGACCTTTGCTTACCATGTACTTGATATCTAGTCCCAAATTTCTGTGTAATTGTCAGATAGCTAAAATATTTCTGCAGACTAGCTGGCCTCCCTATTTGGCAGCCTCTTGAACCTAGTTTATTCAGGCCACAGGGAATGTTTTTGTTTTTCAGAGCTTTGGGATAACAGGCTTCTCCTCCTCAATTAGGCAAGAGAACTTCTGTTCAACCTAACTAGGATGAGAAATGGAATGTAGTTACAGCAGGCAGGTTTATGCTTAGGTTTGTGAATCTATGACACATATTCTGCCTTGATTTTGCACTTTGTAAATTTACAGGAGCAATTGAGTGACTGAAACTTCAAAATCTACCTTGCTTTTGAAGCATGTATCAAACTACTGCTGGTTTGGTTTAGGGGGTTGGGCACATTTGTCATGGTTTTTTTCAAGGTTACTAATGTGTCGGGGTCTTGCTATGGCAGACTTTTGTTCTTGCAATTTTGTTCTCATGGTGATAGTGCTGTCGCTTCAGCAACATTTTGACATCTAGAATTTTTTCACCAGTGTCCTTAGTTGTACTAAGTGATTACATTCTATCTTCAGTGATGAGCAGAGTTTAGATGCAATTCTTATTAAAACCCAGCCTCTGTCTCTCTGCCCTTCACACTGCTTCAAAATCACAAGAACAAAACAACATCACAATAGCAAACTTGGCTTTCCAGTTCTAATCAGAAGCAGTGCCTGTGTGAAATCAATGGCTCTTAGTTTAAATAGATCAGTTCGGAAACTTTTCCCTTTCTTATTGGAAACTTTTCCCTTTCCTATTTTTCCAGATTAACTGATTTATCTTCCATGGTTAATGGAGGAGTTTCTAGCAGTTCCTACTTGTAAATTGCCTAAAACTTTCCATTACAAAAGATGGCTTCAGCCTTTCCTTTGAGAAGATCCTGTCTTTTTCCTGTTTGCAGTGAGTGATCATATACAGCATTAAGGATGCCCTTTGGCTAAGGAAATGCCTCTTTTTATTAAAAAATGCCACCTCACTTTGTTGCCTTGTGTGCTCCAAGAAGTGCTGGCAGCTCACCAAAATCACTATAAATCTAAAGCCAGGCTCTCACTTGTGCTACAACTGTAAAGGTGAAGAAAGGACTATGAGTCCCAGAAAGGTGATGTAGGGCTTATAGTTAAGCAGTTAAAAATTACTTCTTACTTTCCAGGGAGAAGAGAGAAACTCCCTCTCCCAGTGCAGTTTTCAAGCAGCCTATTGCTCATCCTCCTCCATTGTACCCTTGAGGGCATCTTTAGACATTGGTGACAGGGCCTTACTCCTCCAACTGGTCCTTACCTTGGGGAAAAGCCATGCCAAACAAGAATGCCAAAAAACTCAACCCACATTCAGCCCATGCACGCTGGAAGAGAAGGTCCTGTGGTGTAGAAGGCAAAGGTCTGTATAGTCACAGAGGTGTTGATTGCACCTGGCCACTGTAAAGGTATGCAGTGCAAGCCACCTTTACAAGGTGAGTAAGCATTTCCTGAATGCAGCAGAGGAAGGTGGCAGGCTGGATGGATGTCTTGAACCTGATCCATGTTACCAAAGCAAAGGTACCCTTGCTGTTCTTTCCAACAGGTTCTGGCTCTCTGCAATGGCTCAAAATTACCTTTTGAGTCACCTGGTGCTTCGTGTGCCCCCAGAAACCACCTTGCTTCTGTTGTGCATTGCCTGCCAAATCTAGTCTGGTGCTCCTACATGAGCAAAAGCTGCTGCTAATTTTAAGAGATTCCCTGACTAAAACCTAGTGGTGCATGGTAATTGCAGAGACAGGGAGTTCTGGTGATTACTCTCGCCCTTTGACACTGTCCTGTGTGCAAGGCAATATGCACTTCACTTCCAGTACGTGTTCGGATATGTGAACCTTGTGCAAGTGAGTCTCTGAGCAGTTCAACCAAATTTCAACCCCAAATCCAACCAAGCAGTTCAACTCTGAAGACTGCAGAATCAACCACTGTGGCAGGTGCAGCAAAAATGTTCCTGTTTAACTTTTTGCTCCAGCTGAGATGGGAACATACAGTCCATGGTGAATTCTCTTTCTACTCTCTGTCTATTCCCCAGGTACGTGTTTCTTGTTGTTGTTGGAGGGATGGAAAAATGCCACAGCATAATGAAATTGCCACACTTCAAGGCAGCGTGTTTTGAGAAACTTCCAAAACAAAAAGCTACCACCAGTCTCCAAGCACTGTCTCACTGCACAGCTGGAGAGGACCATCAGGGCTTGAGGAGATGCCATCTGTGCAATTTCAGGGCCACAGAGGTCTTAGAAACTGTTAATGACATTCCTTAAAATGTATTTACTGTGGAAAACTTCAGAGCATCTGTCATTTGTAAATTTTAACAGTGGGAATATCTTGCAGAAAAAAAAATCAACTCTTAACCTGATGTATTGGTTAAATATGGATTCTCTGGCACAAGTGAGTGTTTTTTGGTATTTGTGTGCCCTGCTAGGGTTAAGAAATACAACAGCAATTAAAGTAGATGCACTCTGATAACTTGCTTGTGCATCAGTGCTATTAATATCCATCTATCTTTTTGGCTAGTTTCAAACAGGAGACCAAAAGAATACCCCACAAAATGCTGAGGCAATACCTTGCATCATAAACTGCTGTGACTGTAATGAAATCAGACTTACACCACTTTATTTTATGAAGTGTATTTTGTCAAGCTCTTGACAATGTCCCCCTGTTATCAGGGGCTACCATGTGCCCTACAGTGTAAAGCAGACATTGCCATTAGTGTCTCAACTTGTCCAGCTTTCCCATGTCTTTGAATTTCTTGGCACTTTAACTCACTCAATAAATGCAGCTTTCTTTTCTTCTCGAGTCAGACACGGCTATTTCCCAGTGGTGATAAACCTGAAGAAACATCCTAAAATCTAGATAGATACATCTCTTTCACATTTACTGTGGATGTAAAATACTTTGCAAAGAATATAAGCTGCTGTCAGGCATGTAGGCACAAGATCGGTGTTTTTCTCACATATGTATCCATTTCTTTTAATAATGAATAATGGACTTTATATTTAAAAGTGATGTTTCTACGAATGTGCTAGATTGTGCTATATTTCTTTCACATGAGTATATTCCCATCATGGCAAACTTCTCACAGAGCTTGCCTTGGGGGCTTTTGTTTAAAGTAATGCACTTTAATGAAAAAGAGCTGCTGAAATTTGTCAGCTTCTTCCAGCATGATTGCATTTTGGTGGTAGTTTAAAAAAATCTTTACCCACTTTATGATCTTCATGCTTGTTCCAAAATCCCTGTTCATTTTTGAAAGTAAAAAGATATATCTACGCACGTATTACCAAAAGCCCTAAAACTGCCTTGGACCTTTTGCATGAATAGTCTCATTGAAGCCAATGAATAATAGAGGTAGACTTCAGCTGTGTGCAATTTTCAAGCTCTGGCTGTAGGGTAGATTTCAAATATTACAAGCAATTTAGAGACATACACTTTGTGTGTAGTCTTCAAAGCCAGCAATATATTTTAAGGGCTTAATATCTAATGAGAAATGGGTGAAACTGATACCTCATTGCCAAGAGATGATTTTGGAAATTATCAGCCTTGACTAAGTGAAGTAGAGACATCTTCGGAAGAGTGAGGGCCTGTGAGTGAAGTACCCTTGTACTTGTAAAGGTAAGCGAGCGTGCAAGTTTTTGTGAGTTTTTTGGGTTTTGCATTTTTCTTGGTAGGAGTTCAAGTCCTCTGGCACCAGGCAGATGAGCGTGGCAAACTGTAGGACTGCAGTGATCTGTGACCCATAGGTTCTTGATTATTTGTTTTCTTCAGGGGTCTGTAGGGCAGACTAAGTGAAAAATAGTATTAATTCCTGTAAGGTTGGCTCCTCTTTAACAGCAACAGCAAGGGGCTGAGTGGCAGTAGTGCTGAAAAGTGAGAAAGTATTTAAAGGGGACTAGCATGTCCTTCAGGACATGCACTGTAAGCCCTGCTGGATGCAAGGTGGTCTCTGGGGTGCTGCTGAAGTGTGTTGGAGCCTGAGGAGATGGACCATCCTGTGGGGCAGCAGCTGTGCTCCTGCAGCCCAGGCTGCACAGGTGTGCTCCCACCAAGCAGCTCTGCACTGAGCCAGCACTGAAGGCAAAGGTGACCTGCAGTTCTGGGAGCAGCTGGCATGTAACTTACAGGAGAAAAGAACAGGGTGTGCCACACTTGGTTCTGGAAAATGCTTCCTAACTGCAGGCTGTGTGCTGGATTTACAGACAGCTGTTTCCTGTGGTTTCAAGGAGCTACCTAGTATTCAGGTCCTTTTCAAATCCAACTAGCTTCTTTTGTTTCTGAGTATCTTGATGGACCCTGACAGATACAAAGTCAATAAGGTCATCAGGAATCATAATTTTTGGAAGTGAATGTTCGTTTATGAATGCTGGTGGAAATCTGCAGCTGGAAAGGTATGCACACACACATACTCAAGAAATAGAAATGTGAAGTAAAAGTACTCCCTCAGAGACTTACTCTGCAAATGTTCCAGGCTACGTCAGACTGGCCCCAGACTGGCCCATGCAGGAGGGTTGTTATAGAGCCACAGAACAGGCTGACATGGAATAGATCCATCAGGACCATTGAGTCCTGGTCCTGGACAGGACACTCCAAAAGTCACATCATGTGCCTGAGATGTTGTCCGAATGCTTCTTGAACTTTGTCAGGCTTAGTGCTGTGACCACTTCCTTGGGGAGGCTGTTCCAGTGCTCATCCACCCTTTGAGATAAAAACCTTTTACATATCCACAGCTGACACAGCTTCATGTTTCCTGCGTGAGCCTCGCAGGATCAAATGGTCCTTCCTGGCACAGAAGCAACAAAAATGAACAGCAAATGAAGTGTACAGCCTGACCATCTGATCACACACTTTTCCAAAACAAAGACCAGCATCTGTTTTCCAATGACAGGCTTGGGTTATTGCTCAATGGCTCTCTTGATTATTTGGCAACATTGTTAGGTGTTCCTAATGGTTGGCTGTAAACCTGAAACTTTCTTACTCCATACTGTTCTAGACAGACAAGCATTTCCTCCAGAGCCTGGACTCATTTCTCTGTATGAAACATCAGTATGAGATGTCCAAAATTTCACCAAGCAGCACTTAAATGGTGTCAATCTAATGGTTTAGCAAAGAAACACATTTCAGAGGTTATCACATAAAGATGAAGCCTGTAGGAACTCTGTAATCTATGTAAATTCTTCTTCAGTAGGAGGAAAATTCTTTCAATATGGGAAGAGGATTTCTTCAAATCAATACTTCCTTTTCCCTTAATAAATCTTTAAGAGTTTAAAAAAAATTAGCACCTCAAAAAAAAAACAAAACCAAAAAAAACCCAAAAAAACCCAGATCCCATCAGAATATGCCCTGAAGGAGTAAACGAAGCTAGAAAGGGCCAATGTTTTTGTTATTGATTTATATCAGACGTTCCAGTGATGGGCAGAAGTAAATTAAGTGCAGTCTGGTCTTCAGTGACATCTGTGCCTTTTTTTTTAGTTGGATTATGTTTGAACTTGCTAGTAGCTCTTCAGAAACATTCTCAATTTGTTGGGAAGATACTTTGTCATAGAGTGATTTCTGTTTCTTTCTTCTGCAGTGTAGTGTCCATACTGTCTTATTCTTCTACCCATTTTAGAGTGTTACTCCATATGGGAACCAGGCAGGCAAATGCTTCCTTCCCACACAAAATGATTTCTAGATTAGCTGGTTTTGTAGCTCATATATAAATGTCTAGTGGAGCTCTCAGGATTTTTTGAATTGCAAGTAATATACAAACTGAGTTATTCAGTAGTTGAAGTGTGACTAATGCTTGTTTTACATAGTTCAAGTTGATTACCAAGTTTGAAGCTTGGTTGAATAGAATTTAGTACCTAATACTCTGCAGAGCTTGTTTTCATTTTACATTTAATCAATTGGTTTTTCCTTTAATGGATTCTCTTTGAAATTTTATGTTTGTACCAATGCGCAAACTTCACTATTGCTGTGTTGCATTACCAAGGGCAATATCAGTTTAAATCACTTCATGATAAAACTTTGCATAATCTGCTCATACAAACTAATTAAATGTCAGGTCATTGTAATACAGAGCTCATATTATCACCATGGGTCACTAGAAACAGCAATTAGTAATTCATGTGTAATCCAGTTAAATTCAAATTAAGAAAAAGAATGTCAAGTCAGAGTTTTGTTCCTAATTCCTAGTTTTTATCATTTTGTACAAGTTGATGGGGGCACTTAAACATACAGCTTCAGAATTGGTTTGTAATTTAATTTGATTTATACTGCTCAAGCATTGCTTTTAGGTTGTTCTAACCAGTGGTCATATGAGTGCTTGTACTTGGAAATTAATGAACTTTAGAACATATACATATTTTGAATATGTTAATCCTTCACTAACTACACTGTTATTTTACTGATGGATATTTAATGGTTTGAAGGACCTCTGCATTCAGCTTTCGCAAGCAGAAACAAAAAGCAGCTGATTGTTAGGTGAATTATGCAACTCACAAATAAATGTAAGAGCACAGTGGTAGAAAGTCATGGAGGTTGTGCACCCTGCCATGTGCTAGGTAAAGACAGGCGAGAAGGCAGCAGAGTGCTTTCTTCCACAGCTGCCTGGTGGGGCAAGGGCTCTGTGCTGGGGAAGCCCCAGCTGGGGCTCTGTCATGCCAGCTGTCCAGCTCATCCTCTGGTTTGTATCGTCTGGTGCCTGCGGGAAAATGTTCTGCAGGATGCATTGTCTTAGGCTGCCACGTGAGATCCTGTCTCTGCAGCCAAGGACTGGGCAGCTGCGGTCAGTGTGTCCTCACTGGAGCACTCAGGCTTCTCTAAATGTACTGCAGCCAGAGCAAAGTCTCCACTGCTACAGTCCTCCTGCTACAGCTTTTTTTGTTTAGCGCTCCAGATAAGGAAGGCGTGCTCAGCATTAGGTACCATCAGCTTGCTCTCTATACAGTTTTTATAGGATTTTTCCTTTAATTTTCCTAGGGATATTTGGATTCAGGCTTCTTAGCATTTGCCTTTCTGTGGTTAAAACCTCATTAGGCTCCTATCATATTTCAAACTAAATAGAATACCCTGACTAAAATGTCAGTGACATTCTTATAATGGCTGCGTCTGAAAGAAGCTAAAATACTGGTTGTAATTTATTTATATAGCATGCAAAGGTCTTAGGTGATTTAGAGAGAAGTCTGAAGACAAACAATCATTCTGATCATGTAATGGCATATTCTCAGATTGTTTTAGCTTCATCAGAAGACTTTTAGTTGGTGTGAGCAGTGTTGGAGCTGGATTCAAAGTCACAGTGTGATGATACTCACTATTCACAGTCCTGTTCTTCAGTACTGCTCAGATCCATACATAACCAGTTTCACTGGGTGATCTGGGTGATCTGTTGTGCATTATTTTCTCACTACGAGACTCTATCAAAACCTCTTCAAAAAGATAAAAGAAGCAGCATATTCTAGGCTACTTTTATTTTGATGAGTCTCAAATTTAAATATCTAACTTCAGTTTCCAGGTTTAAAAGATTTGGCCCTTCTTTTTTTTTCCTTAACAAAGTGAGAATTCAAATGCTAAATCACAATCAACCAAACCCATCACTGCCAAATTAGGGATGACAAGTATACCCTGCTGTGTGTAATTCCAGAGAGATGTTTTCAGATATGAATTTTGCTTTCAAGAAAGGCATGATTTCTTTGTAGCTTTCCTGTCACATTCACTTTATAATACAGTGATTACTGAGCATTCAAAAATAAGTGGTTACCCCAAAATATTTTTTCACTCAGTTTATTGGTGTGTGCAGCACAGCTGTGTGTTGGTAACCTGCAATAGTGCAAAATACTGAAAACTTGAACAGCAGAATCAAACAAACCCAGAGATTAATCAAGTGCTGTGCTAATCAATTTTTTATATTTAATTAGTGTTTTGCTTTGGAAAGTTGCTGTGAGAGCTGCAGAATTTCCATTCCCATCCCAGGAGATTGATACCAAACCCAGCCAACCCACCAGCCAATGGTACAGAGAGAGGGCTGGTGGGTATCACAGGGAACTGGAGCTGCCACAGCTAAGCATGGACAAGGCTGGGATGCACTTATGTCTCTTCTTTTCTGAACTGATTAATTAGTAAATATCACACAAGGCTGCATCATTCTATATCAGCTGAGATCCTGGCCTTGTATTTTGGAGAAAATAGTGTTTTGAAAAGAGAGAGAGACAAAGTAATGAAGAACCTGGAGATGGGAAGTTGGCACACTCTCAAGAGCAGTCTTTGCTTTAGTGGAGCTGTATTTAAGTACTGCTGTGCTCTTTGCCATTGTTTCAAAAAGGCAATTATGCTGAGTTCATTAAGATGGCATCAAAGGCAGAGAGCTCCCACCATCTATTATGCAAGCAATACAGCAAGTCTGCTGTTCATGCGTGCAGAGAAATGGTAGTGGGTATTTTGTTTTCCCACTTTAAAGAGAAAATTCAACATCATTTATAAACAATGAAGTCAATAAGAAATTTGAAGAATGTCTCTGACAATAAGCCTGCTTTAGAGTAAATATCTCTCGGTGTCTTTAAAGGTTATTTTAGACAGTACAGAGTTTACAGAATCCCAAATGGGAGAGTTTGCTATCTTTATGTACATTAAGACACCATGACATCGACTCCCTTTACACTGATGTTGACAGAAAACTCTACCTGGTTTTGAATACTCTGATTTGTTTCCTAAATATAGTCTTAGATCAAGTCTGCCCTGAAGAGCATCAGGAATTCCCATTTACTTCACCTTGTGTTAGCCTAGGCACAGGAGCAGTGATGCTGCAGCTGTGTGCAACTCATCCCAGGCAGTGAAAACAGGAAAAGCCAGCCACAGCAATCAGACACTACATGGTTGTTCCCTTCCCCTCAAAATCCTACAGTGCTTTATAATTTTAAGGTAGATATATTTTTCATTTGTGACTTTGAGTCATTTGATTTTCTAGTTATAATGGATTACATTTTTGCTTTTACTTAAGAAAAAAAAGTGGGGTTTTTTTCTGCGGAATTGCATGCTGCTAGAGTACCATGGTTTTTAAGAAAAGAGGGTGAATGTTAAAAAAAGGTAGGTAGAAGTGATCACTATCTCAAGTGGGCATCAACTGAAAGAAAACATGTTTTCTCATGAGGTATTTAAATGTTTGGAGATCTTTAGTTCTGAAAGAAGTCCTGTTAAAGGAAACATATTGAAGTGGCTTGGTCTAGATGGAAATGTGAACGTGAATGAGGATTAATTTAAACTTGAATTAGCTGTGAAACTGGGATGCTTTCATCACTGGTAACGATGAGTCAAAATAAAGTGCAAGTGTACTTAAGAACTGATGGGTTAAGTTTGTCTTGACCTGTAGGTGTAACAGCTCGGAAGCAGCCTGGTCTCTCTCGTGTTGCACAGGCTAATGGAAAATGCCAGGATTGATTGCCTGTGCACCCATATGATGACATGAAGCTGCTTGTATGCACTCAGCAAATAAAAGTGACACACATGTTTCTTCTGAAAAAGCAGTGCATATCATTGTACCAGCTTACACAATGGGAAGGACAAGGTTACTGCTCTTGGTTTCTGGAGAGGTTACAACAGCCACATCACCAGTAGACTTCCTCGGTCTCCCCCCAGGGTGATATTTGCAAAAGTTGTATGCCATATGTTGTGGTCTATGTGGGTGCATTTAGAAAGCAAGCACCCACAGCCATGCAAAAATTAAGCACAAATTGGTGTTTTCTGACCACGTGTCTCTATGGATTTAGCACTACTGACAGAATGAGTATGCTGCCATTTCAGTTGGGTTTTTGGGGGAAGATCTGTGGCTATGCATGGAGACACTAGTGAAATAACACTAATTGATAAAAGTATCCATTGCTTTTTGTGGACAGCCAGAGGAGTTGCCTTTGTGCAGACGACTACTACCACTGTGCCCATGGAAACAGCATCCATTAAAAGGAAAACTGGAAAATTCTTATGCGCATTAGCAGGAGCATAGAGGGAATGAGATGCTGGTTGTAATAAATCCTTTACCTTTTTACATTCCTCCCTTTCACTTTGGTAACTGCAGCACTGAGAACTTTGTGTTCAACTTAATGCTACATCTGTTCACTTCTTTCTGCCTCTGTAGCTCTGAGGCATTGGGCTCAAATGTTTCCCAGGGCTCCTGCTAGGGAACTGCATTTCCAAATGTGCTTTATGCAAGCTTTCTTTATAACCACAAAATCCTGAATGTTGGCTGGTGGACTCTGGGAACAGACTTCCATAGCATAGGAAACACCAGGTTGCTTAGGTCTGAGAGGCAAAGCCACATCACGTGCAAAAAAGATACTGAAAATGCTTCTTTTCATGGCATGAAGCATCAGTACTTGTGCTTGCTTCTTGAAAAGCAGTTCATTTAAACTGCCCTGCTTTGTTTCCATAAATGTGATCTATAGAAGTAATGATAAGCCAAGCAAGCTCTAAGGGTCCTGGCACCGTCAGGCTCTTTAGGATTCATTGTAGCAGGGGAGAACATCTGCAGTCTGAAGCTTCGGGAGTTTGGAGCGAGAGATTATCCTGTGTGTTTAACCGGCATTTAAATGAATGCCTTTCCTATTTGTTAACAGTGAGAAAGGACAATAAAAAGGAAAACGTGGTCTCACATAGCTTTAGAAGAGACCAGACCATTACTCCAAAATTCTTGTTTCTTTCGTCTTCTTCTGTTATGGCTTTTCCCGTCATTCCTAAGCGTGTCTTGTTGATGACTGTGACATTTCTAGCAGTCAGGATATATTTGTGCACTGAGGTCCACAGTCCTGAATGTGAGCTGAAATTGTTTGAGATTCAGAGAAGCTCATCATCCTGCTGTCTGCCTTAAGTATGTGGTGGTGGGCAACCTTTCATTATATGTTCCACCAGGGAAAAATCACACATCCCCTCCCAGTGACTGACAAGAGGCAGTGAAATCTCATCGCTTTCTGCTCTCCATCACCCTGCCTCAGCCCATCAACTAACTGACAGATGGGACATGGACCTGATGTATAGGTACTGGGAGATTAAAGAACAGCTCTACAGCAAAATAAACCCATAGGACACAAGTAGCTTTTAAAATGACCTCAGGAGACATGTCAGTCAGCACACAGTATGGGATTTTCTCAGGTAGGAATTGCATTTGTGGATTGTGTGTGTTGTTTAAACTGTAAAATGCCCTACTGTCAACCATTTGCCAAGCTGTTCCTTCCTGAGATGAAGGAGGGAGCTTGATCTAGGGCTCCCTGTGTTCATAAATAGAGATTATAGATCTGTATCTACTGTTATCTATCTATTTACCTGTGTATGCTGGATGTCTCTTTTTCAAATGGCACTGGCTAAGTTTTGTGTGAAGTGGAGCAGAATTCTCCTGTGATGTTGATTACAATGCACACTGTACGTATTTCTTATTTCTGGGGGACAATGACTTAAAAAGTTGTCGAAGCAGAGGGAAGCACATGGTTTAGTTTAAAGGCAAATCACATTTGTTAAAAGCGCAGATAAAGAAGCCTCACCCCAAGCAAATTCTGTAACAAAAATTGGAACAAAACTTGACCCTGGAATCTGTGGATTCTGATCTCAGTGTGGGAGTTGTGCTTGCAGGAAAGTGGTGGGCACAGTCCTTTAATACAAAGGGCTTTGCCATGGTGTCTGCCT
This sequence comes from Irena cyanogastra, assembly GCA_013397155.1. Taxonomy (NCBI): domain Eukaryota; kingdom Metazoa; phylum Chordata; class Aves; order Passeriformes; family Irenidae; genus Irena; species Irena cyanogastra. The sequence goes on from VWZV01014206.1 coordinate 120,814, forward strand.
TTCATGTCCTTCCTCCCCATCTAAGGGGCAGAATTTTAGCCTAGGATTAATTTTTTTTTTTCCTGTGGAGATGAGCAGTTTGTGAGCTTTTAAAACCCAGAAGCAGAGGCTCTCAGTACTCAGCAGTGATTTGTGCTGTGGTGAGCTGAGCTGATGTGTGTGAAGCTGTTGGTGAGCAGGAAAGCAGCAGTGTTCCATGAGGGCAGCTTCCCTAACTAGCATCACATAAGGTAATTCTTTTGTTTATCCGAGGATGGCTGATTTGTTGTGCCACTCAAATTTGTAGATATTTGGGGGAATGAGTCTTTAATAGGACAGTGGTTTCTTTGTCCCTTACATACAAAATCATTTGTGAGATACAAACTTCAAGTTGGGGTACTTGACTGCCTCCAGTGCAGGAGAGGGAGGAGAAAAGAGTCAAGATCAATGTATTTGCAGGTAAACTCTTAGGCGTTCACAGGGTGTTGCACAAACAGATCTGTATGGTTGCCTGAAAACCAAATATACCTTTTAATTGCTCTGAAGTGATTTAATCTCAAGAAGAAAACTTGACTAATTTTTCAGCAATGTAGCAAAGACTACTTCAGAATTTACCATTTAAAATTTTTATGTTTTTTGGTCTCTTTAATTATTTATATACTCATAGACTGTGTAGCACAAGGAAGTTTTGAATGGTGAGAGAAAGAGGAAAAGAGATTTTTGCAGCAGCTAGAGCCACTGAAGAAGTAGAGACAGAATTCTCTTCACCTGTGGCAGGAGAAGCTGGAGTAGGTCTACTGAGGAAATTAAAAATCAGCCAAGCCCAGTGTTTAGGTCTTGATCTTTCAGTCAAAGCAGCTGGTCTTCTGGTGTCAGATCTGTAAAGAACCACTGGAGCACCTTTTGGGGAATCCCATCTCTTCTGGCAGCTAGGAGAGATAAGGGGTTGCCCTTCAGATCACTTGTTGAGGGGGAACTGCCTTGGCTGAGCAATGATCCCTTGCAGCCTCCTGCCCCTTCTTGCTGCCCTGGGCTGGGCAGGAGAGAGGGTATCAGAACAGGGACATCTTTGTGCTGCAGCCAGGCTGAGCTCTGCCTCTCCCGTGCAGGAGCCAAACCCTTGGCTTTGGGCTAAGCAACACTGGCAAATTTATAAGCAACTGAAAGCACTCTGGAAAGGAAATATATGTGATTTCATCTACCGTGGCGTGCTGTAGAGGGTTGAATTATTAAAATGCATGAGAGTTTCTCTTTTGAGCCAGATCAGGAGCTGTGGCTCTTCTCTGATCTGAGGCCTGGCAGTCAGTCAGATTTTTGCTTTCAGTGTACGTTAAGTACAAGATGTCGCTGCACCTACTTTCCCTTGGTTTTCTGAGATGAAGATTTGCCAGGTGCCTCCTCTTTGTGGCTGCCTCTAAGTGCTGTGGTCATGTGGGCTGCAGCCTGAGACAACTCTGCACGGCTCAGCAGGAGAGGTGGCCAGTGGCCACTTGTCCTGGAAAAGTGGTTGAAAAGTGAGCTTGGGTGATTTTCGTTGCAGGTCTTAGGCACAGGAAAACAGACTGAAATGTCTGCTCTTTCCCAGACTGTGCTGGCTACTAGTGAAGGGCAAATAATGCAGAAGGTGGTCAGTGAAGCTGCTGTGTTAGGTAGCACAGAGTAGAGGGTATGTCAAGGGAAATACAGGTTGGATATTAGGAAAAAGTTTTTCAGGGAAAGAGTGATAAAGTACTGGAATGGCCTGCTTGGGGAGGTGGTGAAGTCACCGTCCCTAAATGTGTTTAAAAAAAGACTGGATGTGGCACTGGATGCCCATGGTTTAGTTGAGGTGTTGAGGCATGGATTGGGCTCGATGACCTTGAAGGTCTCTTCCAACCTAGTCATTCTGTGAATTCTGTACCTTTTTGGTACCTGTCAGGCTTTACCATTGTGTAGAACCACAGCTGAGACTTGAGCTAAATCAAGACCAGATCTCTTCTCTTAGGAAAAGACTTGAGAATCTCCTCTCTTAGGAAAAGACTTGAGGAAGCTGCTCAGTCATGAAGCTGTATTTCTTGGGGTTTTCATCAGGTTCTTCTTACTAAGCAAACACTCTCTTGCTGAGTGTGTGGGTGTTGGGTTCCAATGGAGTCATGAGGAAATGAACAAAAAACATAGAAGGGCCAAGGCATAAAGGGCTTGTGCTCCTGGCAGGCTGAGAGATCTTTTTCCCTTGAGAGATCTTTTCCCTTCTCTGTCCCCTTCCAGTTGAATGCATCCCAGTTTTCTGGCAGTAAAAATCCATAAAATCATGCTGGTAAACAAGGCATCCCCAAGTACTCCCTTGGTGGCCATGTGTGACTGTGAGGGACTTCATGTGTGGTCACCACGTGAAAAAGTATAATTTCAAAGCACTGCAAGCATAATACTTTCACTGTAGCTGGAGCTTTGACAGTTTATTGGAGAGCCTCACATGCAGCTCCTGTATGCCTGTTTGAGAAATGCCGCCCCAGGCACCTCTCATCTGGCTCTTAATTTCCTCCTCGGGAGACAAGGTGTGCGTGTGTGTGAGGGAAAGGTGTCAGGACAGCCTGTTTAAAACTTGGTCAGAACCGAGGGCTGGGTGAAGCTTTCAGCAGGCTGCTGCAGAGCGGGTGTGGGGAAGGAGTGCAAAGCGCGCACAGGGACACGCGTACCCTCGGTGAGCAGAGCAGTCCTGAGGGACCAGCAGAGCTTCTGGAGGCAGGAGGAGCCTGCCCAGCTCCAGTGCTGTGGTGTGCAGCCTGCCTAGGTGGCTCTGGGAAGCTGATGTAGGTCGTGACTCTGTGCATAACTTATGCCATGCATGGAAGTGACCTCCCCTGCAAAATACATATGTGCTGTCATGCAGGGCGGGGTATCAGCAGGGCTTCTGTCTTTGTTTCATTTCTGAGACACAGAAAAATAATTAACAAGAGGGTGTTGTAAAAATATTTTTTTATGCTTTGATGATTTTGGAACAAAACTGAAGCTTTTCCTGTCACATTGTTGTTTTCCCAGAAGTGGTGATTAGCAACCATGATAAGTAGCTGAGGCTTTCTGCAGAGATAGTGTTCTTGGATGCAAAGCACAGCAATTCCCACGTCTGCGCTGCAAGCTCAGTCCCTGCTGCCCCGTGCTGGATCTGCAACACCATTTTCACTGCATCCTTCCTAGAACACAGAAGTAGGGAGCTGGATGGTTTTATTCCATAAGCTGTTATAAGAAGTAACTTCTTCCTTCTTTCATTTGGATATTTGCCTTTATTCTGTATAAAGCACTTCAGTGAGTTGCTGAATTAATATTAGCTCGCAATGGAGAGTATATGAAGTATATTCTTTGTGAAGCAAAGTTGTAAACACACACTGTAAACTCCAAAGCACTGATGCAATATTCATGTTGTTCCATGTTCTACTGGCAGATTTAAGCATAATATTGTAGACTGGCAGGAGGTGTTATGATCTGAACTCCATGATAATGTCAGTGTTTAATTTTAAGTTCTGTTGCACACAGCATAGTATCCAGTTACATTTTCATGTATGAGTCCCCTTCTGGAAGCAGAGCTATCAGTGGTAGTGACCTAGACTGAAAGGCATAGAGTTTTCTTCTCACTCAGAGTAAACCATGCATGGTTTGGGCTCTATAATCTCAGTAATTTATCCAGAAGGTGTGAGTGCAAAGGCAGATGACATATCTCTCACTGGTCCTGTGTTATCTCTAAGTCCCACACTGAGGTCCCATTATCCCATTTCATCTGGAAGCATGTGCAAGTACTGTAAGGAGGATCCAAATGTAGAATACCTTTCCTCAAAATGCCTTCAGTTTTAGGCAAGGTTCATTTTCGAATTGCATTATGCTGGCAGAATAGATTAGCTGCTCCCCCTGCACTCCCTTGTCTCCTCTATGAGAAAGGTCCATCAGAGCTAACATGCACTGCCTATGTCAGTCCTGTCTCCTAATACTTAATTTGTTCATTTTTTGGATTTAGTGCACTTGATATCCTCAGCCCACGGTCTTAAGAGAATGCCATAAGCTTTGTGGGTGATCAGCACCTATGAAACCATTAATTTTTGTGAAGGACTCAGTTCCCACTTAAGCAAAAAACATCTTTAATTTGAAGATTTGCATACTCAGCATGCTTAGCAGTTAGGAGGAGTTTCATGGATAGTTTTAATTTCAGAACTGTGTTTCTTGGAAACTGTGGGGCTTTAGATCTGTGTCTTTAGGTGCTACAGCTGTGAGCAGTTGCCTTTTCCTGTTTATGGTAGCTGTCAGACTGATGGCTGTTTTGCATGCCTGAAGGTTATTTGTCTGGTAACTAAAAATAGGCTGCCCCAAATAGTTGGCCTCATCCTATGAACTGATGAATTCCTGCAGAAGATACTTTATCTTGGTTCCATCAGTACAGATTGCAAGAGAAGTTAGGTTGTACATCTTTTTCCATCACGTGTGATGCTGAAATAGGTGGTGCAGTCACAGCTTCAGTCAGAAAGTGAACTTTAGTTTTCGGTTCTAAAGACAAAGAGAAGCTTTTACTTCAATCCTTTATGCTAAGGACATCCTTGAAAACTTAATTGTATTTGTGGTAATGTAAGCCTACTCCATAAAAGGCATTTCATCATTTTAGTTCACTATAAACTCAAATTTGTTCTTGGCAGTTAAATATTGAGGCTGAAATTTATTGTCTGACTGAGGAATTGTAGCTTCCCTGTGTGGCCAAGGAGGAGAGGTGAACCCAATCATGTCTTAAGTGGGGTGTAGCACCTTTGCAAGCATCTCTCTCCACTGATTGCATCAGCTACTCTCCTAACTTAAGTATTTTGGTCCTTAAGGATGAATGTAGGCCTGAGGAAGACTCCAGTTTTTGTTGATGAACAGAGGTAAAAGGCTTACAACTCAGCCAAACATTTTTCATTCTGTTATTTGTTGCTGTGGCTGACTGTGAATGTCTCTTCCTTTCTATTAATGAATACAGATGTGCAGCTGCCTGCACCCATCTGGCTTTGTTCGATAAATGTGCAGGCACAGACGTTTAAATCAAATATTGATAAATACAGCTTTTAATATGTAAATTCTTGTGAAGAAAACTATGTCTGTCTGGTTTTTTCTCATGGAGGGGCATTTCTGCTATGGCGCTAACTTTTTTTGATTGCCATTGTATTCTGCCTACAGTGGCACGTGCACTGATGCTTGAGGGTCAGAGGGACAGGAATAGTTCCTGAAATAGATTTGGGGAGTGAATAAAAGAAGGTAGAAGGAATCTTTGGGCATAATAATTATTCTGTTGCAGTAGCAACATGTTCCTCATCTAAATGTCTTTTCAGAGATCAGAGACACAATGTGTGAGGTGCACTAGTGAAGCCTTGAATGGTCCCAAATAACATCTGCAGGAGACAGGATAGTGTTAAAATGTGCACTAGTGTGTGTATATGCAGAAAAAGTGAGTAATTATAACCCCTAGCTTTCAAAATTCGTGACCCTCTTGAAAGTAGTGAACCAAGACCCTGCTAATATGTTTGACAGGTGCTTCATGGGGTTATAAAATACCCTAAGGTGAGTGGCAGTTGTGGAGAGCCTAGCTAAAGGTCAACAGTCATTTCACAGGGTAATTTGTGATCAATTATTACACTTTCTGTTAATTCTAAGGTCTTAAGGATCTGTGATTTCAAGGAATTTTTTTTCTTCTTTCCTCTCTTTTTTTTTTTGTAACAATAAGTTATTAATCAGAAAAAGTCTGTTGGAAAGGCAGGAAGGAGGAATATCCAAAATATCAGCATTGATATTTTCATAGGGGAAAGTTGCAACTAAGTGTGGCTTTAAAGGAGACAATACTGTTGTAAAGGTGTTCAAGGAGCACATGGTGAACTCACAGCATGGCTGTGTGTGCCTTTCTCCCCTTTTTATATATATATATATATATATGTAAATAATTTTTTTCATAGGTTCATAAATACACTTTTAATTGCACTTTTTGGTTTTCTCTGGTTTGGAAAAGTTTGTCTTGGTTTGGACTGCTTGGAATAGAAAGGCTTCTTTGTTATCTTGAAATATGAGATATTTGCCTTCCCTCTTCCCACTTTCCTTGGGATTTATGTTCTCCTTGGAAGCTGGATGTAGTGACTTATCAGGTCTTCAACTTGCTTGCAGATTGTATGATGGCCTTTGCTACATAGGAAAGACTTGTCCATCCTATCTTCTTTACTGGACGAGCAGTTGAAATTGCAGCTTTTGTGGTACATTGAGTTGAAGATTTAAGGTACAGGATGAGAACAAGAAATGAGAGTTGTTTGTTTTTTTTAAATGTATGTTACTGTCTCAGCATAATTTATTTTGGGGCAAAAGGAGTAGGAGCTGCTTCTGTGTCCTTCAGCATCCCCCACCCCGTGGCTTGCTTCTTGCTTTGCTGTCTAAGTAATTCATATGTGAAGTTACTTTCTAACATGGAAGAGGTGCATTCTCAGGAGCCGTGACTGATGAGTTTCTGTCAGCACTCTCAGGACCAGCCCCGCCACAGCAGACATACAGCATTTATTATTATGCTGCTAAGGAGACTTTTAAGAGGAATTAAGGTAGACATGTAGAACTCTTGGATATGTATCGTTACTCAGTGTCATAAAATGCAAACTTAAGCTATTCAGTCTGTTAAAACACTTCGGTTTCCTCGTCTGACCTCAGAACTTTCTATGGAGAATACTTGCATGTCACTTACGGCTTTTTTTGTATCTCCAGAAATGTCAGAAATTTTGTTAGTTTTCCAGAGACACATATGCAGAAATAGATGGCATTAGTTCAGTGGTTTACGGAGAGATTACTGGATTAAACAACCTTTTTTGTCTAGACTAAACTACCTTTTTAGCACTGTGGTACGAAAAGTAAGATTGGAAATATATTTTTTTAAAAAATCAACATTTTATTTAAGGCTGTAAATTGTACTTTAATACAATATAGATGACATTGCCATTATGTATGCAAATGCAAGGAGCAATGTCAATAAGTTGGAAGCTCTGTGGGTTGTATTTTATGCTTTGTACTGCCATAAAGGAATGTATCAAAGAAACTTTTCAAATATACACACACGTTGTAAAAAGTAACACTATAAAACATCAGGATTTGAAATGCTTGCAGTAAGTGCTCTATGGGATTATTCTGCCTTCATAAAAAGGTTGTCAGCACAAAGAGACTAATTCCAGTCTTAAATTAACCAGCTCAGGGGAGCATGTTTTGGTACCAAGAGGCAGGGCTTGTGGGTCACTCCTGGAGCATTTGCCCTGTGGATGGAGGAAGAACGTGGTCCATAAAGTTCACAATGGGTCTGAAAAGCAGGAATGTGTGTTGGAATCCTGTTGCACTTGTTGGCTAAACTCAGTGGTGGGGAGCCTGTGCTTCATCAGCTCTGCTTTTATCTAGGAAAAAAAAAAAAAGAAAAGAAAAAGCACAAAGAAAAAAGCCCCCAGAAACCATGCATGGGGAAGTTCCTCCCATCCTGTGCCTTCTTTTATTCTATTTTTGCACAGATTTCATTGTTGGCCTGGGCAGAGTCTTCAGCTTTGAATTTTATATAAATGTTTTCTAAAGAGCAGTGCCCAGGCAGAACACGATGGGCTACACATTTCAGCCCTCAGGTTCAACGTGTTCTGGATGCCAAGGCCCTCACCCATCCCTCTGCAGGCTCCCAGTATCTCCAGGCAGGAATGGAATCTCCTGCCTTCCTCCTCCTCCCCACCCTGTGCTTGTTATGGTTTGGTTAAAGTATTCCTGAGAGAGTAAAGTATTCCTCTGAAAAAGGGCAGGTCTTGATGTTTCCACTGGCACTTCTCAAAGTGCACCATAGTAACCAGAAATGTGAAACAATTGAGTTATTATTATTCCATTAAAAATTAGATTTTTTTCTTAATTCCCTTGAAAGTTAGATCATTCCTGCATGTAGGGAATCAGAGGACAGTATTTTATCAATGTCATTTTGCTTCAGTAAAACCCCAAGACAAGACACTCTCCTGGAAAGCCATTGGCATTCTGTGCTTTGTTCTGGGAAATAAACACCTACCTTTATTGTGGCATTTTAACACTGCTTTTAACAACCTTTGCACACACAAATACATCTGAAGCAATCTAGTGTATGTTAAGCAGGTGTTCATGAGCTGTGATAGATTACTAGTAATGGCTGGCATTTACCTACTCCATCAAACCTTCTTTGATAGGCTGCTGCTGTGGGAGGATGGAGCTGAGCTCTGTGGGCATGGCAAGCCCAGTGCCTGGTCTGAGGAGTTTAGAGACCTTGGACTCTGTGTCCCTGGTGCTCTCCATCTCTAGCTCACTGGTCTGTTGCCATTTTCATGCCAGTCTCCATGGAAACTTCTTTCAGGATAACGTAACAGAAATGTGAGTTAGCTCCCTGCCCACAGGAAAGCTGCCATGGTCCCGATGCCAGAGCCCTGGCAAGGCACGGCCCCAGCACGTGCATTCCAGTGGGGTTAGGCAGGTTAGCAGCAGCTTCTTCCAGTTACAGCAGCTTCCAGTTAAAGGTGAAAACTCTCCTTTCCTGCTTGCCTTGCCAGGCCAGGTCTCCTCAGGCCTTCCTCCTCACATTTGGAAATGTCCCTGTGTAATTATTCAGTGGATTACTTTTCCCCTCCTGTTTGCAGGTTTGCATGATTCATTCTACATTTTAAATGGCTTTGTCAATAAAAGCTTCAGTTTTCAAATGAAGCATTAGCTGGTAACTGGGGAAATGTTACAGGAAAGTGTTTACTAACAGTTGTTAGTAAATTAATGAGTTTGCTGTGCCACGGTGTACTTAGGAAATGGCAATATAAAAAATGATTTAGAGAGTCAGGCAGTTTATTAGGAATAAAGAACCTGAGTTCTGTCCTTCCCTTGGCTGTTCGAGTTGTTTGTCCTTGTGCAAAGTCGCTGTCAAGTCCTGTGCTTCTCTTTCTCTAAATATGAACAAAGCAAACAGTGATACACGTTCTTAAAGGATTTTGAAGATTGCATATGAATGCTACCTAAGTGGGAGCCACAGTGGGCTTGGGAACCACTTGGGGTCCTCAAAAACAGATGTTCATTTTTTGGTGTGTCTTTAGGAAGTGACCTGTGACTGAGTCCCCAGATACTCTAGAAGTAGATACTTTAGATGTGTAAAATACTTTTCTTTCTTTTTAAATAAAGCCTTGTAGACTTCTTGAAAGTGTATTGCTTTGCATTACCCTTTCTTCACAAGAAGTGTCAACTGGGATCACAACTCTGTTGTTCCAAGCTTCCTATGCAAACCTCAAGAGAGACTTTCATGAACCACTCAGCTCAATTAGACAAGACAGAGGCATGTTGGAAATGTTAACCCATTTTGAAGTGGCCTGTATGAAATGTGATAGACCCACATGGTGAGTTTCAAGGTCCTGAGATATTTCAGCTGAAAAATAACCTTCTCTTTTGGGCTTGTGGGAGTTGAGGGACAGTAAAGTTAGTAATTTCATTTAGTTTCATGTGAAATCTGTGTCTTTAAAATACCAGTTTTCCTCTTTGCATTTAGGGCCGGAATTCTCAGCTACCGCTACCTTCTCCCCAACATGAACTGAAGTTACACAGATCCTCCAGAAAAGTCAATAAGTTCGGTAGCTGGTTTGAAAATGTTAGTCTTGAGAACTTTTTGTTCAAGGCACCTTTTGTCCTACGTTCTTGAAGTGTCAAGTGGGAAAGAAGGCAGAGCTTGAATTGCGTGTGTCCGTGAACAGGCACTGTAACCCTTTGCACAGCCTGGGTGTGGAGCCTTGGAAAGCACTGCATCCGGCATTGGATGAGAGGGGAAGTAACAGGTTATCATAATTCCACTCCTCATCCCCAGCGCCCTTCATAGTAGCTATTAGTGAAATGAGGAAAAGAGGCAGTGAAGTGGTCCTTCACAGTCCCTTTTGTACGCTTTCTTTCCCACAAGGTAAGAAGCCAAGCCTTTGAAGTGACCCTGACAAATGGAAGCATGTACAAACTCCTGTAGGGAACTTAAGCAGCCTTTCTGCCAGCCACAGTCCTCTTTTTGCATGGGATGCCTTCTGCTAAATCTCATTAGAATGGGTAAGTATTTCCAACAGGGATGGTGCAAAAATTCTGGTGGTTTAGCAGATGCTGGCCTTACGCACTCTTCCCTGTTGTGCTGAGTGGAGGGCATTTATTTAAAATATTGTTGAGGCGTTTGGTATTATTGCATCTCAGTGAAATAATTTGTGGTATCATTAATTGTGGGTTGTTGACTAGATTTTTGTGGAAGCAGTGAAGAGATACATTCTGCTATGTGGAAAAAATTATGTATAAATAGAAAACAGAGAAAGTAGAAGCTTTCATTTTGCAACTCATGCAAACAAGTGACAACAGATTTTGAATGCAAATATGTATAAAAATAAGGTGTTCTGAATTAATAATTTGGCTTCCTGTGGGAGTGTATGAAATTGACCATTTACTCAACATCCCCAGTTTGGAAATTGAACCTGTGTGTTTTATCAGCTTGACAACAACATTGCATTCTCCTCTTAGATTGGCATTAAGAGCTGATTGTCGGTCAAAAATCATTCATATTTATGTGTGCAGACCAAAATGTAGCATTTACTTTTTGAATTGACTTCTTCATGGTAACTCTGGCCAGATTACCTGCTTGCGGCAAGCTATACAGAATGGAGTTGTGGCAGGGAGAACCTCTCCATTCTCCATATTGCCCATTAGAGAAATCAAGTTCATTCAACAGCAAAAACCTGGACCCACTCTCAAAGCTGTTGCTCACACAGAAGGAAGTCTCCTGCTGTCACTCTGGTCCCCTGCTGTGGTAATTTTTCTTCTAAAAGAGCCATTTCCTTGGAGCTGTACCATGGAAATGTGGTGTGGCTCTATTCTAGCAGGTCTCTAGGGTGCCCAAACAGATTAATGAAGTCTCTGGGTTTGGCCTTTCATGGCTCAGTTTTTGCTGTAGTGTGTCCAGACTGCCAGACCACTGAGTCTTGAAGAGATCTGTTAGTTACTGACAGTAAAAAAAAAAAAAAAAGTCCTAATGACATTGTTGTAAACATAGCTGTCTCCCACCCCCGGGTGGGAGTCCCTTTCTTGCAGATTTCTGAAACAGCGTGATTATTTGTTAATTTTAAAATATAAACAAAAGGGATACTGCTATCATCAAGGGTGATAAGAAGTTAAATTAAAAAGCCTGAAAAAGCCAGGCTCATGATATTGTCCTTCATAATCAGGACAGTTGGCCTCTTACAAACGCAGAGAAGGGGGCTTATTGTTCCTTTGCTTGTTTCATACAGAAATATATCAACATTTTTTACATCTGTGCTGAAAGTAGTGAAGCCTTCTGTTTCTCAGGATATTTGCATTTGATCAAGTGTTCATGCTAGGGAGGCAAATTTATTGATGAGCTAAGTGTTTGAAGCAGTATTATGTCTGAGCATTTTGTATCTCCCTCTTGTGCACGATCCTTTTGCTAGTGAGAAATGTTTTGGTACTGTCATGTTCTGCTTCTCCAGGTATCTGCCTTGGAGGTGCTCTTGTTTCTCCTTGCTTGTAATTAATGGCACAGAGTACTGTTTGCAAAACAAAAGGACTCTGAGTTCACCTTAGCAGTTATTTACTGTCACCCAGTTGCTTTACTTCATTATCTATTTTGCCAAGTAATGTCTGTGGGTGTGATCAAGTGGAAAAATCTACTTGCCACCTTTTTATGGTAGGTGTGGGAATCCCTGTGCACAATGGTCACTTGTCCTTGTCCTTCAGCTTGTAAGTATCTGCTGAACACAGCAGAAAAATGGATACACCCTGTTGGGATGTTGTCCCTGAGAAAATCACAGAATGATTTAGGTTGGAAAAGACCTCCAAAATCATGAAGTCCAACATTTGACCAACCATGGCACTATGTGTCCAGTCATTTCTTGAACACCTCTAGGGATGGTGACTGTACCATCTCCCTGGGCAGCTGTTACAATGCTTGACAACCTTTTCATGAAGAAATTCTTCCTGATGCCCAGCTTGAACCTCTCTCGGAACAGATTGAGACTGTGTCCTCTTGTCGTTGTCACCAGTAGCCTGGTAGAAGAGGTTGACCCCTACCTTGCTTCAAACTCCTTTCAGGAGCCAGTTGGTGACTGCTGCTGAAACTTTCTGCTAAACTCTGTTAATCCAGCTTCCATTCCTGCTTTCCTGCTGCTGATGCTTCTGCCACTGTGGGAGCTTGCTGCTTCTTTATACTTCAGGGCCTTCCTTACTGTCTTGGGACTGTCAAGGGTTCTCAGCAGCCCCCCTGCAGGCAAACAAGTAAATAAAAGGAGGAAAACAGGTTCCCTTCTTCAGTGATATAGAAATGTTTGGTTAAAATAGCACCATGTGACACCATTATTCTCCATAATCTCTGACGTCATTGAGGGATCTGGTGAGAAGATAATGGTGTATAGCAGGACCTCCATTAACTACTCACTGAAAGAGAGAGATGAGGCAGTTCAACAAAGGTCTCAAAAGATCTCAGAGAAAAATGTAATACCACTTCATCCTGTATTTAAGTGGCCAAGGGTTGTGTGGATTCTGTGTTTGTCTTCATGCCAAATGTGTAAGTTGAAGAATAAAGCACTGGGAAGCACCATAGTCTTAGATTTAGGGCCTCGGGGGATTGAAGATTATATTCTGTTCTAATTCAAGGTCACACAGCTCCATAACAAATTGTTCAAACTTTCTCCAACCTTGTTTCCCCACTGAGGAGGAGGATGGTTGGCCAAAATATGGTTCACTTTCCTCAGATGTTCTAAAACTACAAAGTGTCTTGGTCGAAGGTATCTCCTTTCATATTCAAAGTATTGATTTTCTTAATGCATATTTAGTACTTAATATTTTTTTTAAAGTTTCAAATAGATAGAAACTCTACATGAATAAGGATTTACATGCAACTCTCAAATCTCTGTTGCAAATGATAGAATTTGAGATTTTAGAAATTAAAGGTAGTGGAGATTTCATTCCTGATTCACTACAAGAACCTGATGATGAAGAATACTTATTGTTCATTTTGCAGAGGATGATATGTTTTTCCTCAACAGTAGTCAGTCAGTTTACCAACAAACAGACTCGTTTAATGCTTCTGCATAATCTTGATTTTGATTTTAACCCAAATGTGTTTTGTTGGGAAGAGTCTGCAATGGCACTGCTCACAACCAACAGAACTTGAATAGTTTTTTAAGATTTCACAATGACATTTGACAAATGTGGACTATAACGTATGTCTGCAGAGTTTCTGTCAGCCCATTTTGGAGGCGGGGGAAGAAGATCTGTTGAATGTAAGAGTAATTGTTATGTTTTCTTCCTCAGTGATACAGCTGCATTTAGTTGTCAGTTATTTTCCTTCACAATTTTAGTGTGATTTTCTTCCTTTTCTCTGACTATTCCCTGGTTTGTTTTATAAAGAAATTACTTTAGTCCTGAAAGTGTGTGTTTCATAAATATCATCTGATTAGTTTTAGTGTCTTTTGTTTTACTTTGTTCCTTTGACATATCCTCATGACTTTATAATCGGAGTAATCTTTGATGCATGCTCAAAACTCATTCTCTCCACTTGACTTATATTTAAGTAGATGTTTTAAAGGCTTTGCTGCAGCAAGATCTCAGTCACCAGTGTCTTGTGAGATTCATTAGTTAAGTTCTGTAAATATCATAAAATGCATGTCAGAAAGACTATCCATAATCTGTGGTTTGGCTAGGACAAGGTTTCTGCTTTCAGTTTGAGGGGATTTTTTTATTTTCTTTTCTTCTCTTTACTGCTTTGAAAATGCTTGGTATTTCTAAATGGAGCACAGTCCTAAAAATTCCACTGTCCTTGAAAGGAATTTTCTGAATTCCCCTGTGTTTCCATAGCATAGACACCCCCTTTATTGCTGGTTAGGTGGCACTTCAAAGCTTTGGTTTGAGAAATTGCTAGTTGGAAGTCACACAAGAATTTTTATTTTAAATTAATAGGAATCTGAATCAGATTTGGGTTTTGTCAGATTTTAAAACTGAAAAACCCCATACCAGTAAGACCACAAGCACTTGTTTCATGCCAGCCTGTTTTATGATGGTGTTTCATCTTTTACTTAGGAGTGGGGATATGATCTACCACCCTATAAGCAGCTACGCAGTAAAGTCCAAGAAAGCAGTATTTCCTCTCTTTGATGCTCTGCTCTTACTTACCTCCCTGCTCCCAGCACTAACTTCAGTAGGAGTTTTATTGTGACAAAAGATTTGTGATTTGACTCACTGACTTTTAGTAATATTTTTTGAAAGAGAGCCATTGCACTCACTCCCAGTTAGTATCCTTCTGTACTTTTTATGATGAAGCGTAAACTTTGGTGAACCCTTTATGTAAAAAAAGGGTAGTTTTACTCATCTTAAGCAGATCTACCTTTGTCTGAAGACAGCAGTGCACTTGGACGACTTTGTGGTCAGCAGCATTAGAAAAACAGGTTGTCTTGGAAAAATGTATTTGCCAGTGTTATGCATTGGAATGTGGGTTTTCCATCCCACCACTCATATTCCAGTGCTGATGAAAATTACAGTTATTAAGTTAGTCTGCTTTGTCTCAGCCCAACTAGCATTTTACTGCTCGTTTGTCATGGGCTCAGGATGAAAACTTCTGCTTGCCTTTTATTTTTTTTTTCCAAGGCAAAATACAAGTAGAATCTATTGACATTTTGCTGTAACAAGAAGCCAGGATGCTCTTCCTTTAAAAGTGATCTTTGCATGATGCTATGCACTTGATCAGTTTCCTAAAAAATGAATATATTTTGGGAGCCAGGTATGGGTTTCATTCTACCTCCTTGCAGTGTCTGGAGAAATCACCATTGTTTGGATTTGGATAGAGATACCACTGTAGTCAGAAACTGAATTGGTCTTTATTTGGAGGGGAGGGTGTTAAGAAATGCTGGATTTCCCGGGTTTGCATAATGCAACCAAGACAAAGCATGTGAAAGCAAAAGAACTGTAAGAATGTTAATATGACTCCAATTGCTGAAACATATGGAGCCAATCGCCGGCACTGCCTCAGCACAACTGGGAATGGAAATTAGCATTTTTCTCTGAAAAATATGGGACATTTCTCTTCCTGCAGTTTGTCTGATTTTTATGGCATTTCTCTTGTATAAAAGCAGGGACATTTTCAAGATCAAGGTAAGCTGTTTTGCAGTCAGTATTAATTTCTGGTCTTGTTTTTAGTGCATTAAAATAGGAGAATTATGTGCAAAGAAAGAAAAAATATGAAGAGAACTTGGTATGCTGTTGACACATTCTCTTAACTTTGACACATTCTTGCTGATCTCACCATAGCACACACTGAGGAACTCCTAATAGTTTTGCAAAAAAATGTGCTCATATCTTGGAGGTGGTACACTGGCAAACTGTAATTTTAAATTGTATTTGGGTTGTGATGTGTCTTCTTTGATCTTAGACACAGATCTGTATTTCAGCTCATTGATGTGATGAGTCACTGTTAAAAATAAGACCGAAAAGCTTTTAAAATCTTAGATGTTGATCTTAAGAATCCTTTAATATTAAGAGAAACTATCAAAACTTCAAAAATAACTATGTTCCAAAGGAATGATTGCTTGATTTGTCCTCTCTGGCGAACTTTCCTCATTCTACCTCCTTCATTTCTTCTTTTCTGATTTTAGAATTGTTCCAAGCGGAGGCAGGATTTTTAACCCTGTGGCATCTATAATTTTTAAAGGAGACTTTTTTCTGTTTTCTTTTCTGTTCATGAAGATTTTTTCCCCAAAACTTTACTTTCTTTTTTAAGGACATTATATATATATATATATACACACACACACACATACATATACACATATATATGTGAAATTAGTATTTCTTGAAACCTCTGCCTTAAATTGGCAAGTTCCCTCTCTTTCTAATAAAGTAGGACAACTGCTGACAACAAGACTGAAAAATAGTACTTAAGCTACTTTGTGTAAAACAATGAAAATTCTTACATAGTATCTTTTCTTTCTCTTGTTATGTTTGTTTTACCACTGTATCAGTGGGGAAATCCAAGGCAGGGAAAGAGGATGACCTTTGTTTTTAAAGTAATTTAGATTAAATTTCTTCTAAAAATCTATTTCAATACAAGCTGAACATTCATCTCATTATTTAAAGTTACCAACCCAATATGCAATGTATTTTGGTCAGCAGGAGACATAACTGAGTGCTCACCTTATATGTAGCTCCCATGCACACAGTGACTCACTGGGGAGCTTCTTTTATGAACTCTGCAGTATCTTCTTTGGTTTACTGGAATGTTTCCTGAGTTGAAGTAGCTCAGGAGAAAATTGCCACTGGGTTCAGTTACATGGAGTCTAAGAACTGGTTGGATGTTCTTTTTTTTTTTCCCCTAGGTGGAAAGAGCCAGATTTGTCAAAACTAAAGTGTTTGTAGGAACATAACCTTTTTTGATGAACTTTTCCTGGGAAAGAACTAGATAGGATTTCTTGTGAAAATTCCCTTAAAAAAACCTGTGCCTCTGCATGTATAAACTTGAATACGTATTGAATATGAAAAGACCAGTCCTGCTGGGTTGCTTATTTGCCCAGTTCCTGGCAATAAATGGGTTAGTGGCTCTGAGATCAAGGTTGCATCTAGGCTATTAACCTTCACAGTGATTGCTGGATCCTTCCTCTGTGATCTGTTTTGCAGCTGTTCATACTTCTGGCTACCAAAGTGTTGGGTAGTGTGAGCTGCACAGCTTAGCTGGGCTTTTCCTGAGAAAGCTCTTTCTTCTGCTGGCTTTAAGACTGACAAATAGCTTCTCTGGGCAACCTATCCTTGTATTCCTCGCCACTTGTCCACATTACTTGTGATTCCTTTAATGCACTTTTATTGCCCCATTCTCCAGGTTTTGTCTCTTTCCCAAAGTGGAAGCAATGTCACACCTCTGGTCTCTCTGGTTACCTCCTCCTGTAGCTTCTCAATTTCCTGTATGTGGTTATTGTGAGACGAGGTGCCCAGAGAGCCGAGTACTATTTCAGATGCGGTTGCAGCAGAGCATAACAGGGCCCCTTCTGTTTGTATTCTTAAATAAGTGACATTGTGAAGTCCTGTCACTCTGGAGGCCATCTCTCTCTCTTGCCCAAGGCTCAGCCCCTGCACCCCGGGGCCCATGTGCCGCTGGGCTTGGAAAGGATGGTCCCAAGGTGCTGCTATTTGCTAGTGACAGAATTCTGGTTTGGCACAAAATAGCCACCCACTTTCCCATGGTGGAGCTCATTAAAAATTGTAAATTTGCCATCTCATGTTCCTCACTTTTTATGTATTTCTTACTCTAATAACTCTGATAATCTGAGCCATTCTCAAGAGTGAAGTGTTGCTGATACCAATTCCTTTATTTCCTCCCCAAAACCAGACACCTCTCAGCGTTACCTGTTTTTAATGACATATAAAAAGGGAAATAATTTCATGTAAAATGTCAGAGTTTGGATAGAAAAATAGGTTTTGGGTTGGAGTTGGTGGTTATTTTTTTCATTTTGTTTTCTTTAAACATGAATGATTCTGACTATTGAGGTGTGAGGAGTGCAGCTGTGTCCTGCCTCCACTTACACACTTTTCCTCTAGTTACAAAGTGCCTGATTTTCCTGTCGGGAGATAACAGCTCCACTTATCCAAATTGTTGTATCAGTCAGAGTGAAAATTAGAGTCAAATTTGTTGGGTTCTTCAGCACGTCTCTGCATTTTACAGCATGTTAACGTAAATTAAAGCAATGTTTTTGTTACCTGAAGAGTCCTGTCATTGGTCTATGAGATTTAGATTTGACTAATTATAATGTCAGAGTATTTTTCTGCCTTTAATGAAAGTCTTTCCTTCAATCTGGTTATATTGTTACATTCGGTCTCCTGGTAAGGTAGAATGCTGAAGAAGGGTTTTCATTTTATAAAATGATTATTAAAAGTGAAACATTTACATCCCTCCAAAATTTTCAATAACTATAGGCAATTCTAGTGAAGGAAACTCTAGAAATTAAGCTGAAAATACAACCCTTTCGTATTAGTAGATTGTTCCACAAATAATGGCAGGGAAATAAGTAGAGGTTAAAAAAATGAAATAACCTAACCTCCAAATTACTCTTTACATTCAAATTCTCAGCTTGAGTAAATCAAAACTGCTGTGCAAAGTGATACGATCTATTTTCACTTAAAACTATTTATCTAAGTCAGTGGAAATATGCTATTTGCACAAGCTGGCTACTGGGATATTACAAAGATTGTCCTAAGAAAAACAGCTGCCTTTTTGATTCAACAATGGGGCTTAAATACTTGAAAACTAAAATTAGGCTAATAATTGATGTTATCATTGCCCAATTTATTCCTGTTTGCAAGGAAGAATGACATATCCAAGAAGGACTGGCAAAATCTGGATCCAGATTTCTAAATTCAGGTATTTTGGATCCAGAGCTCTGGGTTGGAATGATGAGTAGTTTTGTTTTTGTTTAAAGCATGTTGAAGCTATTTCCTGCGAAAGGAGGAGAAGGGTGACGAAACGCTCTGAAGTTCTTCTGCAAGTGGCATCTGACCTTAACGTGGGAACTTCAGTGGGTTGGTTGTCGGTTCAAATGCAGAGGAGCTTTCCAATCTGCTGTAAATAAACAACAAAGCTTCAAAGGAGACAAGTTGCAGCAATACAAACTGCATGCCCTCTACCTCTTGTATTGATTAAATCATTCTCTAAACCTGTGGACATTTGACACCTCAATCAGCTTTCCCAAGTTGTACATCAATTTTCTTTGGTGATAACAGCTCGACTTCTAGCATAGATACATTGCAAATATAGAAAGATTCTTCAGCAAAAATACTAGGAAGGCTTTACAATTTACTTTTGGAGCAAGGGTCACTAACTCCTTTGATATTTTCTTTTCCTCCTTCTGCATGGTTCATTAAATTCCCTGAAAGGATGGTGTATGTTGTGCACATAAATGAACTTGCAATAACAAGGTCCCATCACTTACGTCTAGTAACTAGTTTAAAAAAACCCAAACAACAAACCCCAAATCCTTCTACTGTTTAATGGGGTTATCTTCACACAAGGAGATTCCAAGTACTTTTAAATCTTTGTGAGTCAAACTTGTAAGAATATATTGCACTCATGAATTGCAAGGACCTTTGTCAGGTAATTAGTGTATTTATCATGAATTACTGTAATAATAATTGGTAGGTAATGTAGGTCACATTGTTAGGTATTGATATCTCTAATGTTAAGTCTCATCATTGTGTTCATCATACAAAGTGAACTGCAAGCCACTGCACTTAAAGGACAGCTGCAACATCTGGCAGGAAGGAGTGTAGAGGGGTAAACTTTTGAATACGGCATCTGTGACCAAGAGTTTTTACCAAGACTGCTAGTTACTATACACTTCTTGTGACAGAAATTATAAATCCATGTGATCAGTGTCTACATCTTCATTCACGTTATTTAATGCAAATTAATGTCAAAACACCATATTGCAAAATGTTACAATAGTTTGTGCGTTTTAAGTTGCAACATGCTTTTTCTCCTCCCCTCATCTGCAGAATTTTTCATGTTTTTTACTTCAAGGACTCTCATGATAGCATTATTGTTCCTTTTATTAGAAGTGTTGAAAAAAATGATTTTTTTTATAAATGCTTCAATAAGGAAGGTATTTTTTTCTCCTTTGTTAACATGTTCCGGCAAAAATCCATTTTCAGAAATTTGGTTTGTCTGGTTTGTAAATAGTTTTTTCATGAGAATTTGTCCCATGAGCTATTACTGATGTAATTAATGGTGTACATTAGCTATTAAAATAGTTATGATTTTTCAAAGTCAGATTGCATTTGTCTAAAACAAGCCTTGGCCACCTCTCCTTTTCTTGTTTCTCAGGCCTTGGAGGAAGTGTGACTAACCCAAGAACATTAGCAAGGTCACTAAATCTGAATTTAGGAAGGATCAGAGCCAATGCAGAGTCTGTGTTTATTCCTTCCCTCCAGGATTACAGATGCTCCTTGCACAGCTAGAGTTCATAGGATAGGGGAACTGATAAGGAAGGGAAGGACAGCAGAGCAATATTTGCAGCAGTAACATAATCCCCAGTAAAATCCTTAATGATATCAATGGGCTTTAAAACCAACTTGTTTTCTCTCTGCAGGATGAGATCCTTACATATTATCACACAGTGCTGCAGCCGCTCACTGTCTAGAAATCACAGGATGAGTCGGTGCAAGCACCAGGAAAAGTCACTGAGTCTTGCTCTTCTCTCTAGTCTTATGTGATGATCTCTAAAATATGACCTTAGAATTTGTCTGGGTGTAAATAAATGAAACAATAAATGAAAAGTAATAAATGAAACTGGACTAGTAATGCTAGTAATACAAGTCCATTTTTGCTCATTTTTCTGTAGTAAAAGAGGCTTTTGAGGTCTGTTGCCCTGAAAAACACTTCAAGGTGAACTGGATTATCTAGTGAAAATGCTTGACTCAAGGAAATAACAAGAAAGGGGGGAAAGGGGAGAAAATCAGAAGTGAAAACATATTTTCACGTTTCCCATTCCTGCAGTCCAAACTTATTTTTCATTCTGTGCCTCTTGCTGTTTCTTCCAACTAATTTTTTTCTTTGAAATCTTTGTTTTTAAAATTCTCTTCCTTCTTTATACTCATTGTGTTTTCTGTATTTGATTACTGATGGCATCGCTTCAACTGGACAAGGAATAAAAAATTAAGTGTGTGTAAGAGGGCTGAAGGAGGAAAGGCCTTCAAGCAATTAGGCTAATAAATATTCATTTTTATTTGTATTGCATTCAAAATCAAGGAAAGGGAAGAAACAAAGAATTGTGCATTTGATGTTTGCCAAGAAAAAAGTGTGCTCTGAGGCATCTCTTGCTGTTAATGAGTGCTTAGTTTTGTCTGCCTTCTTGCAAATTGATAGTACTTGTTAAAACAATGACCTCTTCCTCATTGTCCCTCTGATCCAAATGTATTTTGCCCAGATGGTTAGCGTAGGTGTTGATCTGGTAGTTTTGGAAATCAGTGGAGTTATCTGCTGGTTTGTTTATTGTGATATTTCTATATGAATCCCTGAGTTGACACAGATTTTATTTCAGGGCTGATCCATGAGTCTGGTTTCCAGCTGTCATGCTGGCTGCAGAGCTCTCTGTTGCCGTTGGTAGTGTCTGTGGGTTTGAGGTGAGCTCTCTGTGCACACAGATGTCTTCCATACCCAGATGTGACCCCATGGCAGGGAGCTCGTACAAGTAGCTTCCCTCAAGTGTTTCCTTTTGGTGACTGCTTGGGATCTAATGAAACATAGAATTAATAGCCAGAACTGAGCTACATAATGTTGGTTCCGTAATCCAAGCACTATCTAATGAGTTGACTAATTAGCACTTTTTTGAGCATCTCCACTGTTGAGGTGAATCAAATTAAGTAGATGAGCTCTCAGAAGCAATTCCCTTTGGAGTCAAAAGAGGCACCCATCTTGCTCCCATAAGGTTTCCTTCAGGGAACTTTCAGATTTGAATTTCAAGCAATGTTTAACTTGTAACAAGCTCTTGCAAGCATCTGTACGTGAAGGAGATAGACCCAGAGATGTGAGCTTTCTCCATTAGATTGCTTTATCCCATTAAATTTGCTGTACTCCATTAAATGTTTCCATTACCCGTTTCTTCCTGAACCATGGAGCTTTGTTCTCCATGGCAGGTTGTTTCTGACAAACCTGATGGCAGCTTTTGAAGACTGGAAGTAGTAACATCCAAATAATGCAGCCAGAGCAGAGTTGGCAGAAGGATACTGAGACCAGAGGTTTTAGCCACCTTGGTAAACCATGATTCAGGGAAACCATCTTTCAGCAGAGACAGCTGGGATATCAGGCAGCTGTCATGAATAATCAAAGTACATGCATTTTCTTGCTGCCTTGGGTACTATCTTCTTGTTATGGTTATTTTTTGGTCTTGGGACTGGAGCAAGCAGAAACGATCTGTTCCAGTTATGGCTGTGCAAGAATTCTGCTTTGGATCATGCATGTAAGAAGACCTGTGATTATATGCTGGAGAGGAGTCCTACAGAGAAAGCCCTTACACTTTTTATTCAGACTGTCTTAATATAAAAGCTTGAGCAGCAGGGATAGACTAGTTATGTTGTTTAGGCTATTGGCTAGGAAATGCAGCATGGAAAATCTGTGTGTTTATGGACAAGAACTCCCACTGGCCACATTTACCTGAAAATCAGGTACGAGGGACTCTGTATCTTTTTAAGGTGGTGAATGTAGGCTGCATTTGTTTACAAGAAAGATGTTAATATGAAAGGATTTTTCTTTCTCTTTATATAACCATGGACGGGGATGCTCTGAAATGCATAAAAGTCAAAGGTATTTATTGAAGAAGGTCAAATTTGTAGAGTGGACAATTGAAGTGACCAGAGATATGCTTGCTTTACAATGCTTTTTTGTGGGGTAGGCTCTCTAATTGAGAGATGTTTCAGTTGAGGAAGGCATAGTGGAAATTGTGGACTTCCTTGATAGAAATTGAATTTTTCCAAGTTTAAAAAGAAAAAAAAATAGTGGAATACTTATGGGCCATTTTATCTATATATAATATCAAATAAAGATTAAATTAGTAATTTTTAAAATGGTGAATAATGTGTAGTGCTCAAAAAATATTTGTAATTGTGTGTGCCTGTGGAATGTAGACAGGTTAGCCCAAGTGATCTGGTGGTAGTGGTAAGAGTGGAGGCAGTTTGCAAGGCTTCTGCCAATATTTGATTATCTAGAATAATATTACCCTGTATGATTGACTGACTCTTGAATTTCTTTTCTTTCTCTGAAGTATATTTGTATTGTTTTTCAAAAGAAATTAGGCGAGTTCTTCTATTTCAAGCACTAATGGAGTGTATGAGTTGTTCAATATTCTGGCAGCCTTCAGAAGACTTTGCTAAAACTGATAATGTGCCCTTTTCACGTTACTAACAGCATTTGGATGCATTCATTTTGAATTGCAACTATTTCAGTAATGTATAGAATGTAAAAAAAATCTAAAACAAGGAGGTTTATTGTAGTAGGAGCCCCTAGGATTACTCTTTTTTTTTTTTTTTACATGACCTTAGCATTTATGTGCTTTTGTGTAAAGTAACACATCTTACATGATGCAAGATACATCCAAAACAAGTCTGACTCTACTTGTGAATGTTCTTGATCAGTTTTTTCCGGGGATTCCAAGCTCAGTCTTCAGGTTTGGTTTTTTTTTTTCCTCTGCAACTCTGGTAAACTCCATTAATCTGTTTGGGTTGTGAGGCTTACAGGTGTTTTCTGTTCAGAAAACTCACCTTTAACAATGCTTTCTGTTACTTCCTCCGTGTTTTCTCTTTGCTCTGCATTAGCTGGTAAAGAAATCAGATTATTTTACAGTTAAGCTCTTTAGTATATTCATTATTCTATGTTAATTGTTCTTGAGGTTGTCATATAATGCTTCCCAAAAGGGTGCACGATACATGAAATGGTCCATGTCAGCAAATGGACGTTCTGTGCATGGTGGGGAACAGCGGAACGTCTAACAAAGACAGTCTTTAGCATGACTTCCTTCTCTACATTGCCCAGGGCAAGCCTAAGTCTGTTCATTGGCTCTGGTGGGAACACAGTCTCACTAGATTAAACTCTGCTTTTGTAAATACTCTCTCAGCAGTACAGAGCACTTTCATTAAATCAATCAGCATCAGTCAGTTGTTCATTGATGAGGTTATTAAACATTTGCAAGTCACCTTTCTCCAGCGTCTCTCAGGAGAATCCTCACACCCCCATTTCAAGAAGAAATGTTTAGCCATCTCCTGTGAAGCATTGTGTCATTTTGGCACCTTGCAGCACTGCACAAAGCTTGTTTGTTAGGAGGTGTTTTGGGGATGAAGTGGGAAATATCTCTCATGAAGGTGTCAGAGTTGAAGACATGTACCCACCAATGCTGTTATATATTCAGGCAGAATCTTGGTGCCTGAGAGCTGGGATTTAGGAAAAATAGCTAAAAAATCTGGTGCCTTGCCCAGCTATAGCACTTTTAATTGCTGCTTTTTCTACTTTTTTTTTTTCATGTAAAGTTCTCTTATTAGAATCAATTGGCAGCATTATTTCTCCTCCTCCCCCTGCTTCCCACTGCTCTGTGAAGAAAAATGTGGCTCTTAGGGATTGCAGGGAACAGCACAGTCAAGAAAATTCTTTGTGTTTTTAAGAAGTGGGATGATGGCTCTTTTGCCTGAAGGTAAAACTCGGTTTGAGCAGTAGGGGGCATGGAGCGTGTTTGTAAGCATAACCGCAGGCTGAAACACTTTTGTCTTACTTCCTTCTACACCCCGTGCCAGAGGGCCAGAGGGGAGGTCGAAAGTCAGCTTCAAGTGTGCTGCATTGCTCTTTTCTAAATCTCCCAGCTCTTGGGGGTCTGATTTTTCAATGAGAAGTGGGCAGAGCTAGGATGAAACACCTACCCTTTTGTGAGCTACAATGTCTTGTGCTTTAAAAGAATGATTCCTATAATTACACCTATATCCAGATGTTATTCAGACATTTTAGCTTAGTAGCCTGGAGTTCTGCAGCTCAGCCTGTGGTCTCAGGGCAGGCCAGTGCTTTAGGAGGAGGACTCACACCCTCTCTTACCCTCCTGTTCTCTTCTCCAGCACGCTTTTGTACTCATAATATTTGAATTGCTATTACCTCCAAACAGAGGCTTGTAAGAGAGGATTTTGGCACAAGAGGCTTCTGGCATATTATTTCCTCCTTTCTACTCCCCAAAGGATGGGATCCCTTAATCTCCTGTTTGATTTGGAGCCAGCCTCCCTGCTGCTGAGGGAGGGATGTGAAGCTTTTCTGCCATCATCCCTTTCAGATATACTGCTGGAATGTGCCACTAATCACGAGGAAGAATTTCCCCTTCCTGCTGGCTGTTGCTCAATGCTCTTTGGTTTGCCCTGGGTTGTGCTTCTGACTGGCATCGTTGAGGCCTTCAAATTGGAGCTGTTCCTTCATTTCCTTGTGTCTGGAGACAGTTTTGGAAATAATCCTGTTCTGCCTTGCTTCCATTATCTTGCTAAGGCTGGCATGGCCTGTAGTCTGTCCTCAGCTTGCCTTCATGCAGAGCTCCTGGTTCTTCCCTTGTTTCTAAAACCACCTGAAACACATTGCAAAATGGGGAGAGGTCACTGGAAGGTTCTGTACCTTCCTTTGCTTCACTGCTGGACCGTGACGTGGGTTGCTGAAGTTGTGAATTCCTGACCCTGCAACAGTATTTGTTGTGTATGTTTGCATTTCCTTTTTCTCGCCGAGAATCTGAGTTCTCAAGTTTACTCTCTATCTATAGGAAGGCAGCAAAGTTGTTGTAGACATGCGCCTTCAGTCACAAATATTCTGCGTGTCCCTTCAGGTTTGCATCATGAACACAAGAGGAGAAATAACTCATAGTTTCTTACAGAGAGCTGATACACTGCAACCAGGTCCCTAACTTTTACCCATTTGTGCCTTTGTCCTTGGAAGAAGTGACACTTTCTGCCTATGGCTGCTGGCCCCAGGAAGTCTGGGCTGGGACTGTAAGCACTTTTTTCAGGTCAATATTATGAGCACAACAAAGTGTTAAAATCAGTTTTGGGAGTTTTTTTAAGATACAAATTAATCTGAAATGCTGACTCCAGACACTAACAGTAACATCATGCAGGCATGAATGGCAGGCTAGGAAGCTGGCAGAGATGTGGTTCCTCACTCTTTCTCCAATGAATGTGATCACCTAGGAGGAGAAGCTCCATCAAAGCATCTGTCCAATTTTTGGGGGTTTACCCAAAACGCTCCTAGGGATTATTACAAATATGTACTAATGATTTCACAATGGTTGCAGTAGTAAAGCCAATTTTTGTCTAAATAAATGCTTCTATGTGTAGTGTTGCATGTGAATGTTATTAACTGAGCAGCTACATTAAAGTCAGTCAAGTTCAAATTTATCACTCTTCTTGAACATACCATGAGTAGTGTTGTGGTGAGGTGTAATCGGATGATTGGGTATTTAAATTGCACAGCAACAGCATAGCTGCTTACAGTACCAAAGGATGATAATGAATTTTCAGTTATTCCTTGTTGCTTGTAAGTGATGAAACAAAACAGTAATCTGAGGCTTTTCTTCTTTCCTCTATATTTTATTTCAAGGACTAGGATCATTTCAATTACAATAGAATTTGCTTACTCTAATACTAAATGCAGCTAACTAACATCATCTACTCCATGCTATACAAACCTTTTGACTCTGTTTCATTACTGCCTCATAATCAGTAAGATTTGCTATTTACTTGAGAGTGGGAACCAGAGTTTACTTCTATTTGGCAGATTTTATTAAAATCTGAGAACTTTCAGGACCACAATAAATTAAGGGTGTATGCAGGGAATTTGTACAAAAATACATAACCCTACATGTTATTAACTACTAATAAAAGTTAATTAGTTACTTAATTACCTACTGATAAAACTTTTGACTCTCCAAACTGATTTGTCAGTGGTGGTCAGTTTGCTTGGGGCTTCAGGGTTCAGCTATAGTGAGGACTTTCAATGAGGAGTACAAAATCAGGGCACATTATGGAAAGCATTGAAGTTGCCTCGCATCTTCTGAGCTGACCAGGGGTTTTGTGGCACCCTTCAGTGAAGCACAATATCATTTCTTATGCAGCTTTGCTGAGAAGTGAAATTCAGTGCTGTACATCTGCCTACAGCATTGTGTAAGATGAACTGACATTTCAGGTAAATGTTTGGAATAATTCCGTGGTGGTCAGTGATCAGTGGCAGAGACTTTCAGCAGAGCATTGGCCCAAAGGTTTGTGACTTAGTGATCTGAAAGCCACTATATAGAACACAGCCTTGCTCTAAATAAATGTCAGGAGACATTGCAGATTGTGATGGGGGAACAGAAGATATAGCCTAGAATATGATGTAACTCTTCAGTTTTTCTTTGCTTATTTATCTTGTAAATGTATACTTCAATTGCTGTCCACTGTTGAGAATAAAAAATTGCTTGAGGAAATTCTTGAGTGCAATTTTCTTTCTCAGCTTTGGAATATGTGAAGCCTGTATATTTAAATAAGAAACTGTGTTTCATAAAGGTATATGGTTACTATACATTTGCAAATTATGTATTATTTCCTGTCCTGTGCTTGGCTTGATTTTTGTGTGTTAAGCCTTCAGATCTTCTTATTTTATTATCCATTCAGAAAGAAAACTCTTCGAATAGAGAATTTCCAGTCTTTCGGGGGAACTCAAGAGACTTATGTGAAATTGTTGTCTTTGTTGATGATGCTGCTTTCTAGGATTTGCAGTCTCTTGTTTATCCTAACTCAAATTTGAACAAGTTCTTCCCAACCGATTTCTAACAGGAAGTGTTGGACTACTGTGTCACAACAGCTGTCAGATGCTCTGTAAAGATAATTACCCCCATACCCTTGATTGGCTCTGTAAGTAAAATTTGGTTATACCTTTGAAGTAATTGGCCACACTATAGTTAACTTTTTCTCCAGTAAAATGTAATGTTTTTACCAGGTGCAGGGCAGGGGAGGAAGCAATAAGGGGGGGGTGGTGGGTAATGGGGAGAATGGAATTGATTATAGGTGGTATAAATTTCAGATGATGTAAGGTACCAGCTCTTTGCACAGGGAAACCAGTGATTAAAGACTTGGATAGTTCTGCACAATTGACTGCTCTGGAGTAGTGTTCTCCAAATTACAAAACCAATCAAGCACCCTAATTGCCTTCATTCAAAACCAGCCACCAATTTGATTCTGTTACCAGCCAAATAAGACAGCATAAATCAGGCAGTGTGAGTGTCAGGGAATGCACAATTGGGACCTAGCCAGATCTTATGTAAACCTAACAATAGTGTATTAAATCCCTGGCCAGGGGAGACTTGCAATTCTCACTTCAGAGCAGCATCTCCTTTCTGTGACGTGGCAAGTGTAGGACTGAAAAGCTCCAGCTCTGAATGCTGACCCCAGATATGATGGTGTGGCTTTACAATGGCTGTGGTGTAAGCGGGGCCTGAACGGGGCCTTTACTTTGTAGTGTCTGCTTTTATTAGGATTTTTTTGTAAAAGGCTCTAATGGGATTTACTTTGCTCCCATTGAATCAAACTGTTACTGACATTGGTGAGAGCAAGTTCAGACCCCAGTTAGCTTTTCACTGTTGTTGTAAAAGCATTTATTGGTTTCTTTTAGTGGAGTGGAGTGAATTCTTTTTTCATCTTCAGCATGCATTCTCTTTGTCTGCTTTTGTGTGCATATTCTATTTTGGGGGGAAAAAAATTCCTTATTTGAAAATCTTACCCTATTTCAGCATGCCTGTAAATGGGAAATGGAGCTGTATGAAAACTTTTGCATCTTGAACATGCTGAATGACTATGGAAAGAATTAAAGGTTGCACTGCCTGAGGAGTCTTTCCTTGGAAGGAGGGATGAACTTTTGTCTAGCTATCAGTAGGACAGAATACTCATTAAAAATTCTCCAAGCCCAATTTGACTGTCAGTTTAGGAGGTGAAATCACAGATGGGCAGTGAAAGATCTTGTTGGTCAAACAACAGGAGTTAAAAGCAAATAGTTTAATAGATGCTTGAAGCAGAAAAATAAATGTCTGCCACTGATGAGGCCATGTAAGAAGTCTTGTAACAAATTGTAACCACTATACACAGGAACCTAATGTGAAGCATAAAGATTGAATTGTCCAATATGAAAAAAGGGTAAATTTAATAGAATTCAGAAAACTTCCAGGTCTTTCAAATGTGAACAAGAGGACAGTGCAGAAAACTGACAAAATGACAGAATAAACCTGAAAAGGAGGTACAGAACATTTCACTGATACATTAAAAACAAGGAATGTCATGCTGAAGTCTTGACCTATCTCTCTAATAAAGTAGTACTTTATGCAGAAAATATTGAACCTGTGATATTTTTACAGGAGAAAATACATTGTGGTTATTATGACCAGTACATACTGCCTTTACAAAGATGTAAATACAAAAATAATTTATTCTTAGGTTACAATATATAAATGTATCTTAAAAAAAATCCTGTGCTGATGAATAGCATTATTCAGCTTTACAGGTGTGTAATAGTGTTTGTTTTCTGAGTTCTCCAATACATTATCTCTAAACTGGTGAACAGGATGCCAGATTCTAAAACAATGGCAAAAATTTACTGTAAGTGTCTGAAAAAATATATTTCCTGTTGCTGAATGTTTTCTGAAATAGCTGGAAGATGCACTCTGACTTCCTTTGGCTGTTGAGGCAAAACACACTGTTCTAAAATAGCAAAGAATTGAAGATATGAGAAGACTTGCAACCAGTTTCAAGTAAGTGAACATTGTCATAACCTGTGAGTTCTGATGAATTTTGTGAAATTGCTGTATTCAGTTCAAGGCTTCATGTCTGTAAGTATGTAATTTCTCAGCTTGGACAGGGGAGAGAAACAGAGTGACATGCCTGTGTTGGGCACAACTGCATAAGCAGGACTTGGTCCACGAGGCAGGAAACTGGCTGCAAAGAAGTTATGCATGACTCGGTAGAGAAGTCAAAGGAAGGCCAATAAAGACTTTTTTAGGAAGGCCTGACCTAAGCAAAGACAACACTTAAGACAGTTTGGAAATCTAGAACAATTTCTTGTCTGTCTGTACAGTAGTTTCTCAAGGTTGTGGGCCTGCCTGTTGGCTACCGAAGAGGTGAACTGAGAAAAAGATAATTAAAATTATGGGTAGGAGATAATCTCATGCTCTTAGCAGATGAACAGGAGGAAAATAGGCCCACTGGAGCCTGGTGGTGATTGGAGAATGTATAGACAAGTGAGGTGCTTCTTCTGAAAAGAAACATAGAGCTGCTGGGCTGAAAGTGAGCTGAGGAAGACAAGGAAGGAAACTGGAGCCTCTTTTCCCAAGCCTATGGTGAATGCCTGCTCATGAAATCCCTAGGCTGGGGCTGGCTCTGCTCAAATGCAAGTATCTCATTCACTCCTGCAAGTTTGTCATCCAAAACCCAAAATGTACTGATCTAATGGGAGAACCTGGAAAAGAGCAGTGATGTCTGATGAGCATGAAGAAGCCCTTCCCCCCACCAACCCTCCCCCTTCGTGTGCTGAGGGGAGTGTGGAGAATTTCTCCTGAAAAGTGGTATTGTAAGCTGGACAGAGGAAGGAATTGAGTGCATCTCCGCATGAAATCTAATTGCATAGTAAATAATTTTTATTTCTCTTTTCACTTGTACCCTTTCTGCTGTTTTCTCTTCCCATGTCCTGATTTTCATTCCTTCATAGTCTCTCACTTCTCTTCCATTCTGATTTCATGTAATTTCATCATTACTATCTTCTTTTGCTCAGATTTTGGAAACATTTACATCTTTTTGCTAAATATACCTGTGCTGTAGTCTCTTTGCCTTTCTCCTCTAAATGACCACATTCTGGACCCTGTGTTCCACTCCCTGGTCCAAATTCTCCATCTAGCCATGCTGAGGTGACTCCTTCGTTTGCCACATTCCCAGACATGTAGAGCACTCAATCTTACATGGAGTTTAAAGAAAAAAGCCATAGGTGTGTATATCCATTTCCTTCTTGCAGCAGGCAGCCAATTCCGTGGAGGCAACATTGCCATGAGTAAGGCTGTGTCCTGCCAAACCCTGAGATGGTCTCAAGCTACTCTTCTTTTTCGAGGAACAAACATATGCAACGTAGTGATCTTTCATACCCCTCAGAAAAATCTCTGTGTTTTGGTGGTGAGTGGCCTGAAAGATCTGGTTTTGCAGGATGTGAACAAAGAATCCCAGATTTCAGTCTGCAGGCAGATGGACCTTTAAACAAAACTCCCTGCACAGCAGGGACATCTGTTACAATCTGTGATCCACAAACTTTAAGGATACTCAAAATTCAGCTATGGGGCTCAATCCTTAGCTAGACCCAGCAGGAGAAGTAAAAGGCAAAGTCTGTGTGCTGTGAGATTTGCTGAGAGCTGAAATAGTTCCTGCAGCAAACTGGAACTATGTGATTTTAACCTCATGTTGTCTGAAGCATTGTTTGGACATCTTTTCTTCCAGTTCTTTATCCTAGAAGACCTGACTAGAGAGCTGGGGACAGTGACAAGCAGCTTGGTGGAGCCATTAGAGGGGTACTGTACATTAAGATGATATTTTTAGAAATAAATCCTTCCTGAAACAATGCCAATGGCAATTTTTCATTCACCCTGTGGAAGCAGGAGCCAGCCCAGTTGTTTGCATTTACATTTAACACCTTCTGCGTCTTCTTTTGGGAGTTAAAGGGTAGCAAATTATTTTTCTCCCTGGTGTTGAGTGTTGGAGACTACAGAATTGTTTCTGCCCTACTTTAAAAAAGCTCGTTAGCTGGTGAATGATCCACATTTACAAAAAAATAATAATTTTCTATTAAGTACTGGGTAACAATTTATTCAAATGCCTCTTTTCTTTATAATTTTCAGGGTTTTCTAGAAAAGTCATATGACTCTTTTCACTGCAGTGGTCATTTCTGATGGCACTGCTAGCATTTCTCATGTCTTACATGAGGTTTTAAATTGTTAATTACTGGTTTGGATTTTTTTCCCCATGAATGGTTAATAATAAGGGTCATTTAAGACTAGACTTAAGTATTTTGCCTTTTTTGTCACTCATTAATTGTGTATGCTTTCTTTTCTTCAACTTAATTGTTTCAGCAACTACTCCTTTAACTGGATTCCTTGCAAGCATTAAGCAAGGAATTCGAGGAGCTTTGCTTAGATGCTCACAGTGTGTTTTACTTGGACAGATAGGACAAACATGAAATTCATAGGACTGTGTGGCTGGCACACCACATACTATATTTTAGAAAAATTCTATCTTTAGTCTCCCTGTTCCTGATGCTTTTAGACATGAATTAGTATTATGTTTATAGAAGTTCTGAACTAGTATCTGTGAATATTTAAAAAAAATAAATCCAGAAGGTGCAAATTCATAGGCAAGCAGAGCCAAAGCAATTTCTATTTCTTCTTTTGGCAAATGTTTAGGAGAAATATTTAGATATTTTAAGCTCTGCTTGACAAGTTTCCCTTAATATCTCAGGTTCTTCTATCCCTAATTGCTGGTGTCACAGCTTTTCCACAGTTGTCCTCCTGCCAGCAATGGCTTGGAAAAGCCGTCTGTAATCTAAAACTTCGTTTTGAAATTCATTTCACAGGGTATACCTGGCAAGAAGTCAAAGTGCTTCCTTGTGTGATCTTTCCACTTTCTGCACTACACAACATGCCTATAGCTCTCCTAACTGTTCTTTCAGGGGCTGACTCTCCCCACCTCCCAGATCTGTCTCCACATGATCTGACCTTTCTCATTCTGGGGTAGAAATGTGGAAATACAGTGCGAATATTAATTTAGCAACTGAACTGTGTTCTCCAGAAACAACCTTCTCTCTTAGATACAGTAGGAAAAAAATTGATTTTAGCATCTGCTGGTATCAGACTGATGCTTCATTGTGCCCCTTTGAAAGAAAAAGTATAAAAGTATGTTTTCTAATCACTTTCTTCCGTTTCTCCCTAGTTTGGGGTAGCATTCATTAAAAGGAAGAAACTCGTGTTTTGTTGATAATACACTCAGAATGACTCAGCCCTTTTCTGACCTTTAGGTAATATTGAGTAGAAGAAACTTACTCATTTTCACAGAGACCTATAGTGGTTTTTATCTATTGAATAGTTAATATTAGGTGGAGTGTCCCATGATTGTGAGGCTCTCATGATTACCTAATGTTATTTGTAGATATCATTAAGCAAGTATAGTAATTATCTCTTTGCATAGCCAAGTCTGTGAAAGTGTTCCTAGCTGGTTCTCTACCATTTTCAAAATTTCACCCATGCTTAGTCATCTATAGATTTTATTTCAGATTATCACCTTTTTCTTCATGGATACTTGAAAACAAACACATTGCTCTTTCTAGACTTGAAATTGTACTGGTAAGAGGGAAAGACCTGGATTGTGCATTCATCAGGAAAGTTGTCAATTGCTAAGTGGAAAGAGGGCTATCTCTGGGGGTTTCCCTTTACCAAATTACCATAAGAGATCTTTTGCTTAGAAAAAACTAAACTCATATAAGATGCTAATAGAGTGTGCTTACAAGAACATGTGAGTAGCTTTCTCTTTGAAAATTTCTCTTTAAAACCCTTTTTATGTTGCTGCTGCTTAGTTTGGGACTTTAGCATAAATTCTCATTTTCCAGCTAACATCTGTGATCAGTCCAACTTGCACATACTTATGACTGTTTTGCTTTATATTTAATAATATTTAACTTAAATAATAATAATTTATTATTAAAATGCAAAGTCTACCTTAGAGAAACTACTCTTC
The DNA here is from genome assembly GCA_013397155.1 of Irena cyanogastra. NCBI lineage: Eukaryota > Metazoa > Chordata > Aves > Passeriformes > Irenidae > Irena > Irena cyanogastra. The sequence goes on from VWZV01014206.1 coordinate 154,132, forward strand.
AACCTATACATTGACATTTTAGTAGTTAAAAGTCCACTATCTCTCTTAAAAATGTTATAAATTCTTGGATATCAATCTCAGCATAACTCAGCGAACCCTAAAGAGGAAAAAAAAGATAAGTAAAAGCCAGTAAAGTTTATATCAACTCTTAAAATCAGTGGATATGCCTGCACTTCTTATCAGAAGCAATTAATAATAGTAGATTTTTTCATGTCAGGCATTTGGGTATTGAGGCTTTGTTGGCTGTTATAAACCTCAAATTCTTTAATTGCCCATTTAATCTTGTACTTTAAATTGTTTGTTTCCTGAGAGTCAGATTATGATGATACAAATTATCAAGTGAGGATTCTACATATATTGACCTAACTATAAACTGCAAGCAATATCTAAAGAGAGAGAAGCGAAAAAAGTTTCAAAAAAAATGTGTGGGAATAAGAGAGGAATGGAAGAGTCATGAGGACAATGAAGTGGACAGCCAGGAATAGTCTGAAGCTGGTGATAATTGAAAATCTAGATGCTAGTTGCTTACTTTGTCTGCAAATTCTTGAGCTTCTCTAGACAAATGTAAGTGTTTAAATACAGATTACATGACCAGTTCTTTCTGTTCTGTCATCTTTTTCTTATGCAAAAATTTGGGGTTTTTGAAAAAAAGGTACAGTGGATGACTCACCTTTTGAAAAAAATAGCCCTAATAGAAAAATAGAAGTAGGAAGAATACTGAAGGAAGAAGCAAGACAGTGAAATATTTCAGTCGTTTGTTCCTGTTATTGAGTCTTCTGTTTCCAGACCTTAGCTGCACCAATATTTCCTCCAGGAAGTAAGAGACATAATGAATGTGTGTATTTTTTCCAAAAATGAGTTTATTAAAAGAAGAAGGTCAATAGGGCTCCTTGCAATTTGCAACCCTGTTACCACAGAGGTAGCATTCTGCCAGGAACCTACAAACACTATTGACTTCCCTTAAGTTCAGAAATTTTGCATCATAGTGGTATTGATTGATTTATTTATTTTCAAGCAAGGAAAAGTGCAAGGGAGGGAAATGCATATTCTGATGCTATGTTTTAGAGATTAGCATAGTGGAATTCTCATGTAGAGATCAAATGGGGCCATATGCACCCTCTGGTTTTGATTGCTGTATCACAGTGATCGATGCAGCAAGGCCGTATCAGACCATTAAACATCTCTTGTTCCATGAGCCATTGCTAAATGCTTCAGAACAAGGTGCAAGATATACTGTGCATAATAAGAGTAGAATATCCTGCCCAGAGAGTATTAATCTTTCCAGCTTTCTTGTATAGCCTGCATCATGAAGATTTACATCCTTTTAAAATAAACAACGAATCCCCCCTTTCCTATCTAAGCCTCCATCTTTTTGTTCTTGCAAAGAAATAAAGTTTTTATCTTCAGTACAGGATCAATTCTGTTAGATATTTAAGTCTTTCAAATGAAAATCTTTTCTATGATTCCAGCACTGTAACAAATCCTCTGAGCTCCTGTTGACTTCTTCCTGTGCTTACAGCTGTGCATATGCTTAAGGGTTCTTGGTGCACTGGGACCTTGGCATCCAGAACAAAACTGACATCCAGGGCCTGAATGACACTTCCTGAAGTTCTCAAATTTTTGCAGATGAGTGGTTATCAGAATCTTGTAAAAATGTATGACTCTGATGTTAAAGAGATACATAAACACATCTTCTGCTTCATCTAAAAAATTTGCTATTCTTTGATCAGCTAGATGCAATCCATGAAATAAATAATTTCTTAAAATTTGCCTTACTAAATCTGAATTCTATTGTTTTTATAGCATGTATATTTCTGCATATTTTTTCTTGAATCTGAGGGTAGAAGAAAATATTTACTTTTTTAGATTAAAATTTTCTGCTTCTTAAAAATATTTTTTAACTCAAAATGGCTTTTCATCAACTAATTAAATTGCTTTGCTTTAATTACTGTTTTCTATAGAGAGTTTTTTATCAATTACAATGTTTCTGACTCAAATCAGAATTTTGGGTAGGCAGCAGCAAAAGACCCCTTATGTATGTTCTATCAATTTGATCTATCCATCTAAGTTAATAATTCCTATTAGGAAAGAAAATATGCTTTTTTTTCTATCATGACCTACATAAAAGAGACCTGTAAAAATGGTGGGTAACCTCATATCATCATGTGACTAGCACCTATTCAGCATCCACTTGATTTTTTAAATTCTGTTAAAAGATTGTCAATGCCATCAAATATTTGAACAGTTTAAGTCTGACTATTCCATTGCACAGCAGTATCTGCAAAAAATTTGAGTATAATGACAGTCTAGAGGCAGATATTTCTAAAATTACCGGAGAGAGGGACATAAATATATTTGGATTTTCTTCAATATTTAAGCTGTAGACCATAGTTTTTTCCTGTGTCTTTTTGCATTCATGTTACAAAAAATCTTAGTAGCAGACAGTTAAAAAAATATATTTACCCTTTCCTCCTAAATAAATGTTTCTAGATATTTCTTTTAAAATATGTAATTTAAAAATAATGTTCAAAATGTTGTAACAGAGTGGTTTTAATTTCAAGATTTTCCTCTTATGTAATATAGACACAGATATACACATGTAATTATACATAGCTGAATGAAATGAAGCAAAGCTCTATTATAATGATTCAACTCCTCAAATTTACTTCCCTCATCTTTGCTTTTTTATGCCATTAGCTTTCTTAAAGCCACCTAATTCATGTTCGTGCTTTTTGCTTCGTTAAAAAATTAGTCTGCTATCAGATTGAAACAAAATTGGAAACATCCTCTGTGTTCTTCTGCCTGTGTTGTTATTTATACACTTAATTATACTTACATATGTGAATTACTAGAGGCTTGTGTCTTTTGTTGTGTTTGTTCCTGATCATACAGGCTTTCATATTCATTATACACCTGAAAACTGGCCAAAAACTTGATTCAGTGATTAGATGATTGGTGATTGATTTGGGACTTTGCTGTTAAAATTTGAATGGACAAAAGATGTCACACATTCTCCCAAAGGGTGCAAAAGTGGAATCAGTAAATTCTGCTACAGAGGCTGGGAAAGAGCTGTGCAATGATTAAGTCACATAGGAAGCCTGATTCAGAGGTAATGGTGATTTTTGATCATCTAAATAATAGTTTTCCTCTGTAGGTAAAAAACCATCTTTTTATTCCAGATATAGTAGATGAGATTCCTTTCTTTTATATCTATACTCATTAACTTACCCTCTCAGTATCTATGTAACAGTTCATTAGATACTGAAAGTTGCACTTAAGTAATCATAAAGCTTCTTATAGGTGATAGGAACTTTAAAGATGTATTTTAAACTGAACAAATAATGTGTCTCCAAAAATATCTCTTGGCAATCTTCAAGAGTATTCCCACAAGTCATTCTGAACTGTTCAGGTAGAATAGGGTAACTAGTGCTGTAAGCTTCTATACAAATCTTGTTATTATTACTTTTTTTCTTGCTTCTCCTATAAGGTTATGGTACCCATACATGTTGGGAAACAAAAGATATGACTGATATACTGTGTGGGAAATTTTGCTGAAATGTATCTTCTAAGCACAGAGCTGCAGAGATCAGCTAGTGACATAGAAATGTGAGATTCAAAATATGCCTTTCAAAGAAATTTCTAGGGTATTAATTTTCTGTTAATTCTCTAGCATTTTAAGACCAGTGTCCTTACAGAGGGGTAAGAAATTCTACTCATCTTCAGACTTTGGAAATCAGCTCTAGAATGGCTTTGACTTGAGAGGCAGAGTTTTTAAACCAACTGGGAGCAATGTGACAGGACAGTATCTGTTTATCCTCAGAGCCTCTGCTGTGGTTTCTGGTCATCTTCTCTCCTCTGCTCAGTCTCTGTTCATTTCTCATCTGATTCTTGCAGCCTGAACATGACTGCTGTACTTACATTTTAAAATCTGGATTTTAACATTTTAACAAACATTTGGTAATATGAAAGGAGGCTTTGGTTACCTCAGGGAGAAACACAAAAGTAGAGGTTTCCGTCCCCCCATTTGCCTGTCAAGTTTATGATTTTGAAGTTCAATAGGAAGGATCTGAATCTTCTTCATCCCATTAGGCACTAGGGAAAAAATCCCTTAGGCTGAGTTGCACTGTGTTATTCCCCTAGCTGTCAGTGTTTCCTAAGTGAAGAAGCACAGCTCCACATGCCAGGCTCTGAGGAGCTTCAGTTGGATTTCCTCTCTTGAGGCTCAATAACTTCTCTTATTTGAGCACCCTCCAACAGGATTCAAAAGATCTCTGCTTTCCACTTAGAGCCCCTCAATGTGTAGTGTGTTGGGCTTATTTTTTCTCAGCAGTGTAATTTCATGACAACTGAAGCTATTTTCAGACCTGCCTGTGTTTTTCCTACTGCAGTAACCTTTCTAAAATGTAAGTAATTGGCAGTTTGTTGTTGTTATTTTGGTTTATCAATTCATAAAGTATAAAATGCCAATGTGAAACACTTGTGGCTTGGCCAAAAGCAAGTCAGCCCTGTATCTTTAGCTGTTAAGAATAAAAGGAGTGGCTTATACTTTGAAGGAGAAGTACTATTATGGGGAGGTTGCTTGTTTGCATTCACATTGCTACTTTATATAAAACTGTTTTAATATATTTAGAAGCATTTGACTGATATTATCTTTGCATACAGTAGACAGTGACGCACGAGAGAACTCAAGAAGTAGTTGTGACAAAGCTTTGTCCAGGATCTGTTTGCTTATACTCATGGTTTACTTAGAGATCATGAGTAGTCCCATTGTTCCAAATGCCGTGCAGACCAAAGCCAGGGAAGCTTTGCGTGGTCAGATGTTCAGCATGAGTGCCTCATGTGTTCCTCATGCTGCTCCGTTCCTTCAGATTCACTCAGTGTTCCATTAACCTAATAGTATTTTTGTGTGTTTGTTGTTGCCTGTGTCTCCTTCATACTAGTTTAGACTAAAGGATTGTCAGTAATCTGCAGAATTATTTGGATATTAATAGCCTTTCATTGCCTTTTTTTTTCCAGGGGAATAAGGGCAAAACTAAGCAAATCTTACAAGCTCTGATGCTTTAGCATACTATCTCTTAGGTATTTCTATTGTCTTTTATTTTGGGAATTTTAATGTAATTTTTCATTGAGATTTACTTATTTTTTAACAAAATCTGTAACAGTATATTGATGTATCCTGGAAAACCAGTCCTCACTACACTGAAATCATACAGTTTATAGTCAACTTCCCAGTTATAATTTGCTCATCCCTTTTAATAAGTTAATCATCTCTCTCCAGTATGAGTGCCAAAGCTTAAAGGAAGAAATAGCAGCTTTTCTAGACAACTCAGTAACCCTGTGTGCATGTTCCTCTGTTCTGTATTTGATACTCAACAGATATCTGAGGCAGTTGAAATTGATTTGGAATACCCCGAGAGATGATCTCAAAAACGTCTTCTTATTTTCTTTTTCTCTTTGTAGTTCATTCTGCTTTCTTTTGTTTTTTGTCTGTCTTATCGAAGTCATGGAATTGTTAGACAGTCTATTAAATTTCTAATGGATCAGTTGAGTACTGGCAAAACCAGAGGATATTAGCCTTTTCACATTCACATGTGCCATGTACAATATATGTGGTTCTATGAATAATTAATTTGAGTGAAAGGCCTGTCTGAGTACGATTTCACTGAGTAAGAAATAGCTTTTCATTTCTGGATTTCCTGGCTATCCAGTTCGCTCCTCATTTTTTAAAATGTTCATGGAGCATTTTCAGCCCAACAGAAATCTTTGGCAAATCCTGATTCAAGTAGCAAAATTTGTATTAGGTTTTCATTTCAATTTAAAAAGATGATTTTGTCTGTTCTATTTATCTGCCTTTTGCTTCATCCTCCTGTGTTCCCTTGATTGGATCTTTAGGGCTATGTTGTCTGTTATGTCCCTCAAGTGATCAAACGTGTTGGTGCTTAACAGATAATGAGAGTTCAGGCGTGATATTGAAAAGTGAGCTATAATTTTCCCTATATTACTTAATTCCATAAGAAACGGTGCTGAGCTTCAGATTGTTGTGCTGGAAATTATAACTCTATGGTCAGAGAAAGCAAGCTGTTTTATTGCCAAGGGAGCAGGAGGCTGTTCACCAATCAGCAGTAAAACAATTTATGGGAGGAGTATTTGTTTCTCCAGCAGAAAATAAAAACTGTTTGCAGGGTATTGTAGCTAATGACAGGATGGATAAATCATGCACCTGCAGAACTCCTGGTATACAATAGATATAACATTATGGGAAGGAAATCATAGCTTTGATAAATGTCCTAATCCCACAGTGAGGTTTACAAAAGCATGCAAGCCCATCCACAGGAGTTAGCGGGAGAGTGGTGCATTGGTTAGTTTTGTAGGATTTATAGAATTCTTCCCAGTGGCCCAAATATGTTTCATAACTGTACTCTTTCAGTAAAGTAAGCATTTTCTGTACATGAAGGCTTGTAATATGCATGTGATTCTGGAATCAACACTTGCCCTACTGCAGCCAAGGAAAGAAATTTGACGTTTTATCATTTGGTAGAATTGCAGAAGTGATGTTGTGCATTGGACATTTTTCAGTTGTTCATAAGCATTCCTTTTCCCTGATATCTCAGTCCAGATTACATTCACTGGTTAATGTTTCAGATTTGCTTAAATTGTCAGCCAGTTGTTACTCTTGGGGTTGTCTAAAATAAGCTGTGTATTGCAGATCTAGTGTGAGGAAAATGCATTTTGTATCCAAGACAGTGGCTGATTTATTGTTCATGGAGTAATTCAATATACATGAAGTAAACAGATACATCAGAAAAAATGTTAAGATCCTGTAGAACATAGTGAAAAATACCTTTGGGTACTGTAAAAGGGGAAGGAATTCAAGTGTTAATGAAATAATTATTTTTCTCCCCAAACTATCAAAAAATAATGAGTTTCACAAAAGATATTAGCTGTCTGTTAAAAGTCGCAACTTGGCACACAGGTAAATGCTGAAATCAGTCATTAATCTGTAAAGCTTCTGAACTTGTGTTGCAGTTAGTGTTACACAGAAAAATAAGATGTAGGTATTAGTGGTCTGTTGGCTTACAGCAAAATTGATAGAAGAGGCCTGTGTACTTGGAAATGTGATCCGAAGGAAATACATTTATAACAATATTTTTTTTTTCAATTTTTACAGCACTCTGTTTTGTTCTGTGGTTTACCAAGGGAATGCTGTAAGTCTCAAATACTGCTGTGTGTATCGCAGAAAATTCCTTTAAGACTGGCAACAAGCACATATGAGACAGGAATTCTTAGACCTTGTAAAAATATTACTTTGGAGATCTGTCAATAATATGTTTTGTATATTATAAACAAATATCCTTAATAATAGTGCTCACCAACAGACTTTCTGATCTAGGACAAATTCTTCGCCTCTGTGACCTATGTGCTTAACAGGTGCTGGTGGAAGAACATAATTTTCTCCAGTCACTGTGTAAGGATGGGCTGTATATGCATTCGTAGGAGCATTGCATTGAGTGGTTTATTTTATGTGGGTGACTTCTTCAGAAATCAGAAGTATTCAGGTCATCTGTGAAAGGGTCATAGGCAGTGCTATCTTACCAGAGTTTGCTAGAAACACTCAGTTCATGCTCACCTTGGGTTAACACAATGCTTCACTGCTTTAAATTTTAACCGTGATGTTTTAAAAAAGGCTGGAGTAAATTTAACAAATGCCAGTGTGATTTATTTTCAGAAAATAATTACTTAATGACCTATCATTACAAGGTTATATTCAGTATCCTTTTGAGGTTGTTATGATTTAAATTTATCACAATACATTGACTAAATAATATTCTGAACAGAAGAAACTTTGACATGGCCTTACTTGGAGTCAAGATATTCTCTGTGTTTAAAAGTAAATCAAAGGTTTAAACTAGACCAAAAAGAATCCCATCTAGCAGAAATACATGTTAATCCCAGTTTACTTTTTACAAAGAAGGTAACCAAGTTAAACAAAAAAAATACATATGTTTTGGAAAATCACCTTTTATTTTCCTTTCTGTGGAAGGAAGACATACAAATGAGTGGTCCAGAAGCATGAATGTCCCCATTCCCTATGGCTTGGTACTATATGGGTAACAAAACCTTTAGAGGTGTCTCTTATGGGTGCAAAATTCCTTTTCTTATTCTGGAGAAATTAGTTTAAAGTACAGGAGCATTTCTTGAGACTCTTGACCATTGCACTGACTTTGCCTGCTGCGAACTGGTGGTGGCAGTGCCTTTGCAGAGGGGTGTGTGTACAGAAGTGGACTGAAACCCGGTGGTCTCTTACTTAGAGAACCACCAGGTAACAGCAACTTTTTTGGTGTGTCCCACACAGGTTCCCAAGAGGTTTTAAGGCTTTAATCTGGATTACCACTGGCCTATCTCCTATTATTAATTCTTTGCCCCTGGTGTGGATGCTAAGATGGCAGAAAACCAGCCTCTTCATGGCCTCTTCCTCAAGCTGTGAAGGCCTTCATTTTTTCAGCTCCTCTGCTCACTCTCTTGTAACTACAAGGGCAATGTTTCATATTTTGCCCAGGAAAAAAATGCTCTTGGGATTCAAGTAACAGTTAAAAGTACAGCATGAATTACAGTGTTGTCACTGGAAATGACAGCAATTCTAACCAGAAAGTGTGAAAGCCATATATATTTTGTTTTCAAGGCATAATAACTCTGGGGGAAAATAATGAATGGCAAAATCTTTTTTCTGGACCACATTCCTTGAGTTATTTGAGACCTATCCTAAAAAGTCTTTCAACTTAGCATTCATACAGGGCCCCAGCTGTAACTATTCCAGCTGCGCAGACCTGGATCCTTTCACCTGGCTGGCAGGGAGCCTGCCTGCCAAGCAAGGCTATCCCATGGAGAGCATTCCTCTCCCACTTACTGGGAGGAGGCAGATGGGCTGCACATCCAGGCTTTTGGCATGATGTGGGGCAAGTGCTTAGTGCTTTTGGATCCACTGGATGAGCTGTAATCTTACATGTGTGCTGAGGTATGAAATACAGCCTCATCATTTCTCTGTGGTTTCAGAGGAATGCTGTTTCTCTCAGTTGATCCTGTTTTTCCAGGTAGAGCATATTGAGTTTCAATCCCATGTCTGGAAAAACAATGTTTCTCTCAAATTTGATCATGTCTCTAAAGGTTTTTTTTTAAAGGTTATGAGACAAACTTGATAAACTTGAAATCTACAATGGCCAAATATTAAAAACTCATTTCTTACTGAAATAGATGGAATCTGGTCCTAGACTGTAAAAGATTTGCAAGATATAGTGAATGATTATGTTGGGAAAAGCAGCACAAAATTCCTCTTTTCTGCCATTAAAAAACCCCAAAACCAATCTGCAATATCTTCCATGTTTAGTTTTCATAACAATCCCAAAAGAAAAAAAAAAAAACCTTTGCTCTTCAGTTTCCCAAATCTTTAAGGTCTCTTAGGTGGATTTTGTGATGAACTAGCTTCAGATTTAGTTTGCCAGTTTCATATTTTCTCTGAGCACAAAAAAAACCCCGCAACATTTTAGCTCATGCAATAATGTTCCAAGGAAGCTATTTTCATTTCTTACTTTTACAGGTTATAGGAAACCTTTGATTTCTAGTATGGGAACAGTAGTATTTGTAAAGCATCCAAACTTTTAAGAGCACAGGACTGTGCTTTGCATCATGGCCTGATCCAAATACAGGCATATAGAGTTGCTGGAAGCAGTACCTCCAGAATGGCAGTTTCTCTCCTTGGCTTTTCCCACCTTCTATAATCATTTTAGCATCCAATACAGGGGATGTCAAATCCCTTGAAGGGATATGGGAAGAGGGTGGATACCCTTTCAATCACAATTGCTTTCACAAAAAAACCCCAGAAGATGCAGCTGAACACAGAACCATTCTATAATCAAAATCCAGGGGACTGAAACCAGCTGAAATTGTGTAGGCTAAGAAAATGACATCATAGCTCTGTAAAGTTGCTTTGAAAAGATGAGGAAGTAGGAGGCCGAATTCAGATGTTTACACCTCTTTAATCCCACTTGTTTGTTGGTTTTGGTTTTGTTGTTTGTTTTTTTTTTTAAGTCAAGGTTAGTTGGGAGGTAGCGTGGACGAGAACATTTGAGCTTCTCCCTTCTTTTGGAGTGCCAAAGCTAATAATAATCATAGCATCTTGGAATGTTTGGCAGAAAGATGTCTGATAGATGTAGTAAATCTTGATGTGGCGTAGAAATTCAGAAGTTAGCACAGTTTTCCTGTTAGTTTACTGCATGATGACACTGTAATGGAATAGAGTGGAGGGCATGGGTGTGATGACATGAAGGCTAAGGCTGTGTCAGAACTATCAATTTTGTTTAATGTCTTAGTCAAAGGGTGTGCTTTAGTCACGTATGAATAGAGAGGCTGCTAGTACTTACATCCACTATAAACTTCTTTAAAAGTTGGAAATGTTGCACCAGTCAAGAATACTGCCACCATTCAAGATGTGCACAGTGCTTTGATGATAAAAAGCATTCCATAAATACTACATTCTATTTTTTCCACTGTTAGATTTCACACATCAGCTATTATAAGAACTAAGAACTGAAAGCAGTTAAGCTCAAGAAGTACTAATAATACTAATAACACTTTCTACTTCACTCATGCTTAAGTCCAAAAATATTCAAGTCTTTTACAAACACAAGGAAAAGGTTACTCTAACAGTTTTAAAGTAAGATTATCCACACTTATAAACCAGAGAAATTAAGGCACAGGGAAAAAAAAAGGCTACACTTTAAAATATGCTTAGACATTTAAATTTTACTGATCTCAATTTTACATTGCATTAGGCCTTTGGGGTATAAAGGTAAGCCACTAGACTGGCTTACTCAAGGAAAAGAAAATTCTCTCCTTGCTTTATAATATTTCTTGTTTCTGGCAAGACATAACAAGGAGGGCAACAGTTTTTGTGGGTGGTTTTTTTGTTTGTTTGTTTGGGGTTTTTTTTTTGTTTGGTGATGGATTTTGTTTGTTTTAATCTGATAATTTTGTGCAGAAGTTTTCTGAGAGAGGGTGACTGGGTTGTCCCAGAAGTGGCAGTGGTGGTCTGCCATTGACAACCTAAGAGCTGTAAATAAAACATTAGGATTATGGAGAGAGGTATTCCTTTTCTTGATGGAATCAGTAGTTAAGGGGAAAGAGACACGCTTCTAAATCCTGAGTAAAAGCTCACTTGCCACAAGACCTGCCAGTTTGTGGTGAGTTTACCTTTGCTGGCCTTCAGACACCCATCCAGTGGCTCTTTTACTCCCCTCCTCAACAAAAAAGGGGTGGAAAATAAGGTGGAAAAGCTCATGGGTTAGGATAAAGACAGGGTGATCATTTAGCAATTACCTCCACAGGCAAAACCAGACTCCACGTGGGAAAAATAACTTACTACCCGTTAAAATAAGTTGGCATAGTGAGAAGCAAGGGGAAATTATGGCAATACCCACCCTGTCCTTCCCATGCCTTTTTCCCAGGCTCAGTTCTACTCTTCTGTTCCTGAACCTGAGCCTGCTTCCCATCCCTGCTGGCACAGGGAGATTGGATGTTCTCCCTCTCCTTCTCCTCATGTTCATCCTCTGCTGTAGTATAGCCCACAGCTCCTTCAGGACATCTCCACCTCCTCCAGCGTGGGTTTCTTCACAGATCCTGTCCCACACTTGCTCCAGGCGGGCTCTCCAGGGGCTAAGGGGAGCCTTCTCACCCTCCTCCCGCTCTCCCCCAGGTGCTCACAGGCATGTTTCTCACTTTTCCCCTCACTACCAGACAGCGTTTTGCTCTTTTCAAAATCCCTTTTCCCAGAGGCAGCACCGCCTCGGCTGCAAGGCCCAGCTGTGCCCTGAGGCGTGCGGGTGGCCGGGCGGCGGCCGGGAAGGGCTGTGCACGGCAGGGTACGGCCCCAGCCTCACCCGGCAGGGCCTGCCTTGCACTGCCGGCTCCTGGGCACCTGCCCCCGGGCACCACTGTCCCCTCACGGCTCTCACAGCTGCTCCCGTGTCTTTCCCATAGCTGCCCCTTCACTGTGCTGAGAAGGGTGTGGAGATATGCAGCGTTTTGTTGAGCAGAGAAAATCAAACATCAACTTTTGGAGTCCCTGCTCTCACATCCTTGTTCCCCAACCACCTGAGGGGACCAGGCTGTCCTGGGACTTTGTGGCTGGTGGTGCAGAGATCTCTATTTTCTGGCAGACAACCTGTATTTCTTCAAGATTTCAAAGCCAATTACCCTGTGAGTGTCTCCACTGACTTTTGCTTTGTTTTGTTATGTGTTTTGGGTTTTTTCTGGAGGTGATCCAGCAGCAAGAGAGCAGCTTTTATGGGTTCAGACATGGTGGTCCCTGACCAAAGCTATTCAGTGCAGAGGAGTCTCTTCTCAGGGACCTTCCCCCTATGGCTCCCAGCCACCCTGAGGGGTCTGTGCGGTCTCATTTTGTGCCTCTGAGTCCTGGGAGATCTGCACGGGTAGTATACCCTCTGCATCCTTGGTGCTCTGAATGCCTCACTGTCCTAACGCACTCTGTGTGGGGTAGGAGCTGGATGGAGGAATAGAAACAGGGCAGAGGGGCTCAGCTCTGTGCCTGGGTTTAGCACTGGGGCTGAACTGTGCCTCCAGCATGGGGACAGATCTAGGAGGGCGTTTTGTGTGGCACACAAACAAATGCCAGGCAGAAGGCTGTCCAGGCAGGCTGTGTGAAAAACAGGCTCATTTTTGCTCCTGTTCTCTTGTAAGTGAGCAGGGATTGTGCATATCTGTGTAGTGTCAGTAGCACATCTCTCCTTACTGTAGTGGAGTTCACTGCCCTTGTGAAAATAATCAGTTAACAATTATCACAATTATGACAATGCACCTTTACATCCCATCAGACACAGATACCTTCCACTGGTCCATACAATGAGAACCCATCAGAAAAAATAGGAAGGAGCAAAGTTATTATTAGGATAGAATAGCTTAGTGTTCACAGAATATTCAATGGGGGATCAGCTTCTCAAGAGGAGTTAATAAGCAGCCACACTTGAATATCTGATGTTTATAAAGGGGAGAAATGTACACGGAAAAGTACGTTAGGGCTAAAAACCTACTTGATCTGGCCGAAACAAAACCTAGCCTTCATCTCTTATGTAGAAGCAAGTCTGCTAGGGCCCAGAAAGAAAGATTTGTCTTTGAGGAGTGATCTGAAAGATAAGTAACATGTCAAAGGAAAGAAAATGCAGTTTCTGCTCTTTGGGGAAAGAGGGTAAAAGGGGAAAGAAAAAAAAAAGAAAAACCCCACATTAAAACTCCTCGGTTGTTTTGGGCTTTTTTTTTTTTCTTTTTTTTTGTAGCTGTAGCTATAGCCTCCTTCCTTTGATTTGTCATGATTTAAATTCATACAAAAAGATTTATTTCAAATAAGCCCCTTTAACTGTAGGGGCAGATATTTTTTTTTTTCCTAAAGCCTTTTGTAAGAACAAAGTAACCACTTGTCACACACAGTGACTAATGAGAGTTTAGTGTGGGTTTTAGTGTTCATTCATAAGCTTTGTGTTCAGCTAGTCGTAAGTTAAATCTTTAGAAATCACACCGCAGGAATCCTTCTCTTAGGAGTGGGGGCGGGAGGCGAATCTGTCGAGATACTGAGAGCTGGTGAGCGGAAACTGCTCTTTTCAGGCTTCCTAATCGGCGGCACAGGAAATAAACACATGCAGGAAGTCGTTTGGCCTTTTCTTGAACTTAAAGTTTATACAGCAATTGATAACTGAGGCAAACTTTGTGTACTTAAACTTTTGGAAATTAAATTAAATGAAGAGGGCATGTTCAGCCCATGCCAGCATGGCCTGTAGTTTCTGCAAGCAGCTCGTCTAAATACAGTATTAAAAATTGGAAAGACTATAGTGTATATATTTTTACAGCTAAAATATGTCCTTGAAGCCTTTTTGTATGTCTTCTCTCTGTCCTCTTTTCCTTCCATTTCTCTAATTCTCCCCCAATGAAACTGACCTGAAGCATTGAAATCAAACTGAAAGTCACGTTTATGAAGCTGTTTTCTATGCTTCTACACGAGACTCTGCTCTTTCATCCTTTCCCTGACCTTCTCATTTATCTTGTAAGCACTTCAGGGTAAGAATGGTCTTGGATCATGTGAAACACCTTGTTTGATGGTGGCCCATATTGATATTTGGTTAATGCTACACGTATGATGTATAAAAGTTGTCTTTGAAAGGAGGGTAAAAATAAATGAAGTGTCATTCTTGAGTATAGCTTTTGAAATTGATAGCATCAATTTGCTAACAGGGACATTTATAAGCATTTCTAAGAAATATTATTTGTGTTCATATTTCTTGAGCTTTCACTGTATAAACAAGGTCACAGTAAATTTAACGCTCTAAAAAGAATAGGTTTAGTTTTATAATAACTACAATTAGTTGGGGTAAATTTGCATGGGAAACTTAGAACATCTTTGCCAATAAAAAGAAAGCAAGCAAAACCCAAATGAAGAGCAGAATATGGAATAAAAAGTACATTTGCATGTCTTTGAAGACCAACCTAAATACCTGCTAAAAATGCCTCTACTCCTATGCATCTTCTATGCTTTTGAAAATTGATTCTTTTTTGCTGCCCTAATAAACCACCCCTAACAGTGCAGATGTTTATTAGGAACATTTTTCATAAAACAGGGACTAGAAGCAGAAAGCTACAACTAAATTAAAATGGGAGAAGGACAGAAAGAATGCATGTGATGTACATATCTGTAGTCCAGGTTACTTTCAGGTGAAATTATTGAATTTTTAAAAAAAAAATCAAGATTTTAGATTTTTTTTTTTCTAAGTAATTAGAATGTCATTAAAATTTATAGTGGGCTTAGAAGGTTGCATATTTGATATTGTAGATTTGTTATGGCTTGGCCTTAGTTAGCTACTAGATGGGATTTCAGGTCTTCAAGAAATAGATCTAAACATTGGCCCCAAAATGCCATTTACTGTAAAATGGCCATAGCTGATCAGTTGTTCAATAAATGCCAATATAATAAAAAGATGTAGAAGTTTCTACAATTAATCTTGAGATTGTACCTTCTACACATTTTCAGAGCATCCCCTTACTTCTATCACTTATCGATTGTCCGTTTGATTTATATCCCAGCCTGAAGTCTAACAGTCATCAGTCTTCCTTTTGGGCATTACAGTGACATAGCTCTTTCACTGATATCTTTGGTGGAATCCATTTTTTGCTTTTCCCAGCTCCTTACAGGAAACATTCAAGTCACTTCCAGACCATGTGGCATTATATGTATGCACGATGATGATTTATAGCTGCATTATTTGTATTCTACCCTAAAAGCTATTTTTACGTTGCATTTCTTTCTTTTTTGATAGTCCAGCTCCACAGTGAGAACGTACCAAAACAGTAAATCAAGAGTGACCATGAGCCCTGGCTTTAGCTCCCAGTGGAATAGCAGCCAACCTGCTTGGAATACATACACCTTTCCAAGAGCAAGTTTGCACTACCAGTCTCATGCTAGCTACACCTACTGTGCTGGACATCCTGCTGTAAGTAATGAAAACCTTTTCTGCAGTTACCTGAATGAGCTCTGTGATTCCCTGGGAGGTGGAGGCACTCAGGAGCTGATGGTTCAGCACCCTTCTCCAGCAGTCTTTATGTCCCATGCCAGAGAGAACAGCTCACGTATAGTAATCCTAACTCTAAAAAGAATATTAGAATGAGTCTTAGACATAAGCAAATCTGAAAGTTTTATGCCTCAGTACAAATACTTATATTTTTTACATTTAGCATTCTTTCTCCTTGCATGAAATTATTGTTGTATGCCTGGGTTTTCTGTTTTTTTCAGAAACATAGTCTGAAAAGCAGTATTACAGATGGCCTCATTTCTGTTTCTGGTGAGCCTGTAAGATGAATGAATTATTCTTTCTATTTCAGACATTTTAATTTGTGTGGATTAGTCAGAGAAGGAGAGCATCTCTTCTCATCATTAGATTTGTTTAGACTCACTACTTTATCATTAATGTGATCAGTGGTGAACATGCAGTCCTGTTGCTAAGCAGAGACTACTGGTCTTCTATAATTGTATGAACTGGTGGCTGAAAAGAATGGGTGGCTCAGTGTTGTTGTGTGTTTTAATTTGTTGTGAAAGGATCACAGCTACAGGCTGATGGTGAGTTTTCTCATATTGGTATTGCTGACTGCTTATAGCAGAGCCTTTTCATTCATGTAGTTTCTGGTTTTGAAAGACCCCAAGAGAGTTAATGGGGGGAAATCTCATTAGTGTAAGCAATCTTCCTTTCTTCCCCACTCCACACTTTGTGGTTTTAATGTTTGGATTTGAACTTAGCTTTGGACATTTGCTTATAGAACTTCTTAAAGGACATAGCATCTTAACCTCCTGCCGTGTGTACGTAATGAAGTTTTGCCATCCTATAGTGAATTCCAGTAGGGAAATGGGAAAGTGCAGCTTTTGGTACAGAATGGAAATTGTGCAGTCTTATTACAAGACCTTTGCGATTTGATTTAGATTTGCTATCTTACCTGCCAACAGACTTCTGGTCTGAAGTTTGGGTTAAGAATTGTCTCAAACATTAACATGGTAATTGAAATGCGGGAGAGGAATAAATTTGTAAAATCTTACTATTTTTTTCTGAGATTATGAGTTCTCAGAATAAATTAAACATCTCTATGGATTCTTCTGTTTGCTCACTTCCATTATGGTGTCATTGAAAATGATAAAAACTGTTGTGAAGAAATAAAAAGTATTTGACATCAGAAGGGCACAGATATTTTCCTTGTTTAGAATGATGGCTCAGAAAGAGTCCCGTGACAGCTTAATTTATCTTAAACTGTGGGTACTGAAATCATTAACTGCTCCTTAACTTTGATCATTTAGAATAAACACCATCCCCTCTGTGACTCAAGCTTTGACTCCGTTTAGCAAAAGAGCATACAAGAAGACTGCTGTGCTTCCTGGAAGAGAGCTTAAAATTTGAATTGAAATTTCAGTCTTTTCAAACTACTTCTGCAGTTCCACTTTCCTTTATTTAGACTAAAGCTGAGGGTAGCTACACTACAATTGCAGTACAATGTCTGTAGGTTGTACATATACAATCTGTACAGTATTTGTTTTCATTGAGCATCTCAATATGTAGTCACTGGAAATGATACATCAGTCTGGAAGTTGATTTATCTGATTGCTGGAAAGCAGAGATTTTAGAATTTGCAGAATTGCATAAACCTTTGTGCAGATTGGTCCATTAGTCCTGCCCTCAGTGTCTCTGGGTTCAAACATTTGCAAAACTTGGCACATTTCTTGGTTCTGGCTCATCTGAGGAGCTCTGTTGCAGAGCTTAGCGGAGATTGGACAGATTTCTTAAGCTGGTGGTAAGAAGCTGTAACAGGTTTGCTGCCGTTGCAGTGCCTACCACTGTGATCACACGCTTTTTTGTACCTTCCTTACTTCTGTATTCTCTGAGGGTGAGTCCATAAGCAGGGCTGGGCAAGGCACTCCAGGAAATTCAGCTCCTCCCTTGTGCAGCATCAAATGAATTTCCTATTTCCAAGAAAAAAAAAACCAAAAATCTTAATATTTGCTTGGCTATCTGTTTCATTGTATATGATAAAGTTAGAATTAGTCTGGTTCCTATTTCTAACTTGAATTTGTTTAATCTGGGCTCAAACCAACCAGTTTATGGTAAATAACAACAATAGAAGCTGGATAAAGAGGAGCCCCTTTATTCCTGAATCTTCCCAGTATTACGTGCTCAACTGGATATCTACTTTACTTCAGAGGATTTTATTTGGCCTCATCTGACAGAGGTTCACCAGAACAAGTTGTAGGTTGTAGAGAGTGTATGAAGTTGTTTCTGCAAAACCTCCCACATGGAATATGTCTAAAGATCATTGCAGTTCCTTGAGACATTGGAGGCTAACAAACTTACAAGTGCTTAGCAAGTTCAAGGCAGACAAATGTCAGGGAGCTGGATCTACCCTTGAAGTACTTAAAGATATTAGTCCCTGAAGACAGTGCCAAGAGAAAAGATTTGGATTTCTCTACTGTTTGGAGAAAAGCTGAAGGAGACAAAAAAAGATTAATTTTAATTGGGCCAAATGTAACAAAAAAAAAATTATCTTCTTTTTTTTTTTTTTAAATCTAAATGAAAGAAAAAATATCTTACCTAGTACAGTGTTAAGAGACCCGTATGACGCTGGCTGGTCCTGAGTATGTCAGAGCCAAAGGTGGGGTTTTTATTTTGTTTTATCAGAGAGAACCCTTGGCATCTGTCTTCCATAGTGCTGCAATCATTGATTAAAAACAGTTTTTCCACTCTAGTAAAGAACAGGAAGTTTGTTTAAACAGGATAATTTTTCAGCTCTTGAGTTATCTAAGGGAAAAACAGACTGCATGTCCTCCCAGTCAACAGTGCAATGCAGTTTTTAAACAAACAAGAAGGTGCTAATTTCTGGCTGTACTGGAAAGCAGGATACCCTGCAGGATCTCTGTATACTAATATAAATGATAATGTAGTAGATGGTCCTTACATAGTAAATTATTTTTGATATTAAGGGCTTGAAATTCTCGTGACATTCACATTCAGAGGCTTACAGCCAGAAAAATACAGCATGTAGTGCTCAGAATAGGAGAAGACACCTAGTCATCTAACATACTTTTCTCTTGATTTTTCTTCACACAGGAAAATGAAAAATAGACAAAGTAATTCTGATTATCCCTGCTGGGCAAGATGGGAACCTTTGAGTGATAGTGTCCTTTGAACACTTTCACATCTACACAGGCTTCCTACCCATGCTTTTTCAGAAGTCTCAAAAACTCACTTCATTTCCCTTTCTCCACATTTTGCTGGAAGGATGATAGAATTTCACAGATCTTCAGAAATCTTGTTCATTGAATTAACTCTAACAAATGAACTACTTAGACTTTACTGTGTTTTAAAGAAATACATCTGTAAAGTGAGAAAACAAACACAGATCTCATCAGCTTTGGAGTATTCCAGCTGAAATTGTAAGGGAGTCTTTTATGCCTTTCTTGGATATTCACATGGCAGTCTCAGATACCTGCCAGGCTCACCTTTGTAAAAGTCAGTCCTTACTTATGAAGGAATTTGGCCGTGTGATACTCTCTGATGAAGCAGACAGAACTGCTACAGAGTATGTTACCCTGCAGGGTTTGAAACCTTTGTTGTATGCCATGGGACGGTGAATTTAGCTGTGTGTATTAATTTCTCCATGTGCATACATCTCTGCAGCATGCACAATGTCTTTGAAATCCTCATTGAGACACCCAACCCAGCGTATGTAAGACTTTCAGCTAGAATCTATTCTGCTGTCTAACAGGATTTGGTCATGCTCCACTAGATCAGTGACAGCCTTCAAAGGCTGATTGGTTAAATCTGTAGAGTTATTATTTGGAGCTCTACACATAATGTTTACAAGCTGTTACATCTGAGATGTCATATATGGATCAGACAATCAGTTTGCTTAGCGGTCCCCATTCCAACAGTCTGTCCCCAGACTTCTTTCTATGGCTTCTTTAAGTGCGTGATTGCTGCTGAAATTATGTTGTTAGTTGGAATATGAAAAGCAGAATTAAAAAGAAATGTGATGCAGAGCGCTATGAGACCCTACTGGCATTCTTCCATTCACTTCTGCAAGCCCTAGTAGGATCTCAAATCTTTAATCTTAGAAACTTTAAGACCCAGTAGAAGGAGCTGTAGCTCCTTTTACACATTTCCGCTGACAACCCTTGGATAGAAAAGCAGAAAGGGAGCAAGGCTGTCACTGTGGACAAGTCTAATGGAAGGGCTTACTCACTGTCAGCATGACTATGCAGAGTCTATCGGAAAAATTTCCAGTTCCAGGTAGGTAAGCCTCATTGCTGATGACAGAACTGCTGGACTGCAGCATTGCACAGCTGTAATGCTTTATGTAAACTGACTGTTCTGATCATTACCACACAAATTGGATTAACATCTGCAGTGAGCTCTCAGTGATTGACTGTTTAAACAACTTATTTTGTATACATTTATAAAATTAGAAAACTTGCCATTTTTATGGGATTGGATAATACAATGTTTAGGAACCACCTGGGGGTGTGAGATATAATTATCAGTTTGTGAGTATACATATATATAATGGCTAAATTATTTGTTTTAAGTGTGTGTATATATATTTCTATATATATAAAGCACAGATCAAGCTTTTGGCTGAAATCTTTGCAGAATGATGTAGTAAGGTTCTCAGTGCAGGGCTGGAGTTGGTTATCAATCTCTAGTTTTCTGATGTGATCCTGTTCTCTGAAATGTAAATCTAATTAGGGAACACATTTTTGTAAGTGAAATATTCTACTCAAAGTTGGTTCTATAACACCAAAATAAGACTGACAGAAGCAATTTACTGATGCATACCAAATTCACAAGATAGACCATAAATTATGTGACCATACATTATAATGCAAAGACAATGTTTTAAGAAGCATCTTTCTTTAAATTCAGGAAGTATGCAATACATAGCATGGGTGTCCTATTCAGAACAGACCTTTATTTCTCTCGAAATATAAGTAGAACAGATCAGCGATCAAGTTTGGTTTGTGGTTTCTTTAATACTAAGATCTTTCCAGTGAGTAATTCTGTTGCACCTTTCCTTAGAGAAAGAGATAGTGTAAAGAGTGAAATGCTTATGCGGTATAATCCTGACATCACTAATTTCCAAGATGTCTGTTTAAACAAAAGCTGTCACTTTCTGATCTGACTTGAGCCTCCTGCCTGATTCATTTTGTAATGTCACGAGCAGTGGATTGTGGATTCCCGGAGTAGAGCTGGTCTGATTAGAGAGGAAGAAACTTCTTTATACACATGCACATCCTTATAATCAGCAATGATGGGAAAGGAAATAAATAGTATAGTAGGCATGAATTGAAAGTGTCTCTCTAAGAACCGCTCAATTACACTTGCAGTTCTGAAGTCTTGGCTTTCTCTGTCCTTAGTGTTAACCCTTTCTTACCTTCATAGGTCTTTCATGTGAGATTGCTCCCTACCATTCTCTAGCCAGTATTTCTTTGGTGCTACTGGCCCTTGTCATTATAATAGCCACAGATGAAAAAAAGTGGAAATAGGTCCAAGAAATTATACAGTGTTGAAGGACCATTGAGCAAAATATCTTCCAGATGTCACTTCGGTCACAGTCTTACAGTATATAAAGTGTAAAAGGATGTGTTTTGATCTTCTAAAGTTGGTGACAGCCCCAGCTTTCCCCCATTAATTAATCTGGGGAAGGATCAAGCACTGGCTGGAAAGAAGTAGGAAAGAAAGTTCCCAACCAGAAGTAAAAGAGAAGTGTATCACCAGAAGCTATTTTTGTAATTGCCGACACATTCCTTATGAAATCCTGCAGAAACAAGTGAGACTGTAAAATGATGAGGCAGTCATTAAAGTGGGAATTAAAAGGATGACATCTCCATTGCTAGGTATCAATTATGCTATAAGAGAGAAGCTGTGTCAGTTAGGAGAAAAGTAATGAAGGATTGTGCAGAAAGAAATATTTTTAATTGATGAGATGTTGTAGCTATCAGGTGCAATGAGTAGCTTAGTGGTCAGCTGCAAATCCATATGCTAACTGCTGACATAAATTATTTATTCTGTTTATCTATTACCTCCATCTACAGGAACAGAGCCTCAAAAACATGAACTTATTAGGCCGCAATCGTAAAACACATTTTCACTGTGGCTTGGCTTCTTTGGAGAAGAGAGGGTGGAAATTTCAAACCCCCAAACAAATATGTCTCTTAATTAACTTTTCTCACCATCTGTGCTTACTTATAGCTAAGGCAAGCGGTACCAGTGACTTGTGAGATTGCTTTCAGTGCTGCCTCTTTAGGCCAGCTTTTCACAGCAGCAATCACATGCAGTTAATTCTGATCAGATCAGCTTATCAGCTCAGTTCATTGTAGTGCTTTCATAATAATTCGTGTGTGACAGCCCATTAAAACTTGGCCAGGCCCTAAAAAAAAAAAAAAAATCACAAAATCCACCAATGTGTTTTACATTCCGCCTTTCAGTTATCCAGCATATTCGTTTTGTGTCTTAAGCTTTGAAATGGAACTTTAGTGAAGGGTTGTAGGGAAAAGTCACCAGCAATACAGAACTCTAGCCAAGGTAGTTAACTGTATTTTACCTCAGAGTAGTTTTATTCAAAAATGTGTACATGATGCTGTAAAAATTGTGTTAAATGCTGCCTGTGGCTCTTCTTGGCTCCTGCAAAGGGACAGTGCTGTGGATGCTGCCCACCAGATCTGTGGAGTGTGTGAAAGGCCACTGCCCATGGTTTGGGCAGTGCTTCAGGTTGACCAAGTGAGTTTTTCCATTCTGGAGTACTTTTGATGGATGGCATTTACAATTTGAAGTTGAATGCCCTACTCCAAAAGGGCAGTGCCTCTCAGAGGGGAGGGAGAGTGCTGATAACACAAAACCCTTCTCATGACAAGTATTTTTCAGAAAGTCTGGGGAAATGGAGAAGTTCTACCTAAGTGAGTTTAGAAATGTTTGGTTTCAGAATTCTGATTTTTATTTGTGAGTGTTGTTTTAATGTCATTTTTTCCAGTATCCACTACTCATTTACACATCACACATATTATGTTTTGTCATTGTTTCTCTTAATCTTAACACATGAAGTTAAGAATTTTGTAGATTGATGTTTGTTGATGCCTTTTATTGATTTGTTTCCTTTTGTGTTATTTAACAGAAAAAAGTCAAGTTTTCTGCAAAAACCACAGGACAAAACATTTTTTTCCCAACAAGTAATGCTAGCAAGATTTGAAAAAAATCTCCTGTATATAGTTAGTGCCCTTATTTTCAAGAAGAAATTAATTATACTTCATGGGAAGTGTAATTGAGATCTTTGAAATTACCAAAAGTACTTATACAGGGATATCCACAGCACTTATTTATTGGTAAAATAACTACTGCTGGAAAGTTTGTCATCACCTCCAAATGCTAATAAAGTCAACCATTTTGGAGATGGGAACTTTTTGTTTATAAACAGACTCTATGGGAATTTTTTTGCTGATTCTACATTTTTTATTCTTGCATACTGAAGTGGAAGAAGACACAGAAAGATGGTATTTTTAATAGACTTTAAAAACCCAGACCAGATGCTACCTTTTTTTCTTCCTTTCGTTTTTTTTTTTAAGAGAAGAAAATTCCCTAAATTTAGACTGTAAAATAGCCTTGTAGGAGGCAGTAAATACAGATCTTAGTAAATGTCTATAAATACAGATCTTAGTAAGTGTCTATAATTTATGTATATATATCTACCTATACATATCTCTACATGCATTTCTGTCTGTATTCATGAATGTGTGTCTATATATATGTATATACATGCTTCCAGTGTTTGTTTTGGTTTTCTGCTTTAATTTAGCAAATAGGAGGTGTATGGTTCTAATTTAGCTTCTCCATCTCATTTTCAGTAAGCCAGACAGGTTGTCTTTAGGATTTGTTAGTTAAGGTGATGAGTTCCTTCAGACTCCAGAGAAAATCCTGGTATTAGGGCTTGACAGTAGATACTACAAACTGCCAACCTGTCACACGTTTTGGAGACACCTGACACTTTTTGAAAGATTGATTGTCGCAAAAGGCCAGCAACTGTGTTGCTTTCATTTTAAATAATTAACACGCTCAGGCAACTTCCTTGTATTGCAGCCTCCAAGGGTGAAGAGTTTTGGACTAGTCTTAACAAATACTACTTCAAATCATTTTGCTAATGGACTCTTTCTCTTCTCACTTAATTTTAATTGGGGTTATTGATCTAATAACCCACCCAATTCTATGAAGGCGTAAGGGATGAAATTTTCCTTTTGCACTTAGACCTATCTCCTTGCCTTGAGGATTTATTTAGACCAGGGATGCTATTCAGTAGCAGTGTCGACAGCGAGTTCTGTTTACAAAGGAAGATGGAAGAAATGCATGTCTGTGGGAAATATTGATTTGTCAAAATTGAAATGTTCTTTTGATGACATTTCAGGTTTTTTTACCCTTGATAAGTTTCAAATGTTGCTTTACTGTAAACCCAAATGCTGACCAAAGATCATTTGTCCCTTGCTGATTTCTGACATATGTTCCACCACTGATTTAAACACTCTATTGAGAGCACATGATCGAAAAAGGATCAAAATCCTAGAGTTCCTTGCATGACCATGCTTAATTTGTTAAGCAATCTAAATTTTCATCTTTGTCACCTTTTTCTAAATGTTTGCTCTTGCTTTTATTAGCTGGGTTTCATCTAAAAGAAGCACCTGAGAGACATTGTGAACTGTGTGTCAGTCTTGGGCAAGTTTTTAATTAATTTCTCTACTTTTGTCCAGTTTTAAGGTTTATGTGGGAGACCTTCATTTTGAGGAGACTGAAGGTGTTGTGTAGAAGGTATTTCTGCATCACTCTTGAAGGAGGGAGTTGGAGTTTTTGAGAGGAAAACCAGAGATCCACAAAATAACAGGCTTTCTTTATTTCTGAAATCCGGGGACAACTCATCACAGTGCTGTGTTGCCTTTTTCCTTGATAAGGACTCTGTTGGCCTCAGATTTGAATAAAAAATACTGTGAAAGGAAGTCCCTATCCCAAGGCATGTAAGTAGATGGGACAGAAAATAGAAGAAGGGAAGCAATGGCACTGAAAGAGATCCTACCCAAGGTCCTGCAGCTGTCAGAGGAAAAGAATGGCAGTAAGCTTTGGTTTTCATTCGTTCCAAGTTGGTACCTTATCTGTCAAACCTGACACTTTTCTGTATTTTTTCCAAAAATATAACTAGGCAGTGTTTGCTTTTGTTCCAAAACCTGTAACTATAAGGTAATGGAGCTGTTTTAGTGAAGCCCAAAAGTTCTAGCTGAAAGCAGATATGGTTAGTTATGTTCTTTGCTTTCCACCAGTGTCTCTCTTCTATGCTGTATCAGGTTCTCATTGAGGATGTCAAATACAGACATTTTTGCTTTTGGGAAAAGACCCTTGCTTTCTGCAAGGGCATCTTCCCTCAAGGCATCATTCCTTTGTTTCCTTTTTTATGCTTTTATTTTATTTGGGAGCTGACAATATTTTGATATAGTTTTCCACGGCATTTACCTTTTCAGCTGTAAGATGGACTGCCTGGATTTTGCTGAATAGACTGACTACCTTTAGGTTTCACAAGGAGCAGAATATTTTTCCATTTATGTACAAATACCTTTCTTCCTTGGGTGTACAGTCAGCTTCCATGGAAGAGGAAAAATATTGTAAGGTTCTGGAAATATTTCAAAGGTCTTTGCAGAGATTCTCTACAGTATTTTCACCTTTCATACTTTTTTCTCATCTTTTTGAGCATTAGCCCTCTGGCATGGTCAGGTGCTAGGAATTTCCTGGCACCAAAGGCACATACTCTGTTGAGGCTCTGTCCTTCCACCCTGGTGACCTGTCCCTGGATGCCTGCCAGCATGGCTTGGTCTGCTGAAACCAGAGCTGCTGCAGATATCTCTGCCAGCTGCTTGCACTCAGGGAGAGCAAAACTCAGCCTTTATGTTCAGCATGGCCACAAAATCTTTGCAGTTGGACTCTTAAAGGTCTTTCCCAACCTAAATGATACCACGAACTTGTGACACAGGGTCAAGGTTGTCAGGAAGTTCCAGCATCTTCACTTCTGCTCTGTGCTAGGTTTTCCTAGTGCGTCCCTGTGTGGTCTTGGAAAAGCCATGTGGTTTTGTTTGTTCCCTCATCCTACTTTATTTCTTTGTTTGTATACTGTAAATGAGAACATTTGCCCACAAACACTTAGATGTGTTGTTGAGCTTTTTTCTTTCTTTTTTTTTCTTTTTGTATTGTCAATGGTTTATTTTAAAAGTAGGATCTTTTAAACTTCTAGAAAGCACCTCAGTTTTTTGCTTTGTTATCAGGGCAGTCTCTCTTTGAAGACTTCATTTTCTTCAGAAGCTGCGCTTGTAGAAATCCTCATATTGTATACAGCTGGGTGAAAGGTTGGATTGAGCTGTTTTCCTGCCAAACTATAAAGTGATTTTCTTTTTAAATCTTTCTTTCCATTTGGCTGCTACTTAATGTCTTTTGTCTGCTTAAGGAGGACAGGTGCAATTATTCACCTCTGAGTCCTGGGAAAGAAATAGTAATTCAGCATGGTTTCTTAGAAAGGAATGTAATTCATTGCCCCACATATGGTACATTATGCAAGACAAACAGAACCGCGAATGCTGAAGCATTGTAAGGGAGAGCATCCGATGAACAATGCCTGATACCAAGTCAAGCTGTTTATCTTAATATTTTGTTTGGGAGTTGGAAAGTAAAATAATTAATTATATATTGAAGCTTGATAGAATTGTCTTTTCAGTCTTTTAAAAATCTCTTAGTGCTACTATGTGAGGAAAAGGATGTGTTACCATTCTTCAACCAGTTCATTGGGATGTAGATTTTAAAACAGTGATAGTGGATCCATCATTACTCAGATAATTTAATATTTTTTTCTTTCATTATGATGATAATGGGGACCAAGATTTCAGAAGTATAGCTCAGAATCTGCTTCTGAAGAGTGAAATTTCTCACCCTTTCCTAAAAGAGCAAACCTGTCCACCACTGAGTTAAGATACTCAGGCTACATAGGGGATTCAGCCCAGAGTGAATATATTCAATATATAATTAATAACTTAATGATGGAAGAGATTTGCTTGCAGAGCAAAATTCTGCACTGGGTAAACAAACAGTTTCTAGCTGTGGTCACGTAGAACTGCAGAGCAGCTTTGTCTCATCATACTTGTTATATGAGAATTACACAAAACAAACAGATTTATTTTAAAGATATTTAATTCAAAATTCAAATTTCAAAAAAACCAAAATCCCACCTGTAGGGCAAATAAGTCAGGTTACTGCTTGTGTGTATCATAGTAAAGTCTTTTCATTTCAGTCCCTATTTTTACTTGCTGATTTACTTGTACCATTCCAGAGAAAACTATGAGGTCTGGTGTGATGCTAAAGGGATGCTGTCGTGTAATTTTGAACAGAGTACTTTTTGCTCCTCATAGTCAAAAAAAAAGCCTTATTCATCAAATCTTTTCCTCCCTTGCAAGACAATGATCTATGGAACAGATACCAGTCTCTTCTGGCAGTTAAATGTTCATGCTTCCCCACTCCCTCCTGCATACTCAGTTACATCAGGAGCAGAGATATAAACTAGATGCTTTCCAATAGAGGGTGTCTGAAGCAGAAGTTTGGTCATTTCAATTTTTCTGAAATGTAAAATGGAGTAATTTTGTGATCCTCTGCCATGACTTTTTTTGGTCCCCCCTCCACATCCCCCTCTATACCTTACCTTCCCCCTGCCCCTTTTTTTCTTTTTTTTTTTTTTTAACCAGAGGAGTTAATTCAAGGCAAAAGGGGCAATAGAAAGGGGACAAGCATTCAATTTGTTGTTTTTACAGCCAAGTATTGTACAATAGGCAAACTGACTGTGGAAACTATCTGCTTATGGTAAGATGGATAATTACCTTCAGAGAAAATACAGGCTGCTCTGTAGATCTAAAAAAATTCTCAGAATTTGGGAATAAAAGGCTGTGCTGCTCTTCCAGGACTGACTGTACCACATGGCAATTACTTTGTTTTTCTTGAAATGTTAGTGAAGCAGAAAACAACAAAAGAAAAAATCACATAACATTAATAGAAGAAAGCTAAGCATATTAGTGCTTTTGTGAAGGCTAAGTTGTATGGTGTCATGAATAACTGCTTTTTAAAGGGCAACCAGCATTGAAATCTTCTTAACTGACTAAAAAGAAATTAAATTATTTGAATGACTACATCCAATTTTGATATTTTATTGTAAGATGTTCCATGTGAATAAACACCTTTTTCTAGTCTCATTAACTTCATAAGGGGTGTCTGTGTTGGTGGTGGTCCCTCTGGATAGAGTAACTGACATGGTTGAAAATATTTTTCTTTATTTAAGACCGAAAAAAGGAGGTGGGGGGGGAAACGTGTAAAGATTTTTTTCCTCTGAAAAAGGAAGAATAAACCCACACAGAAGGAAAAATGCCAATCAGATTATGTTTTGGGGAAAACAGCTAAACTGTCTGTAAACATGCCAAATATAAAGGAGAAGGGAAAAAACCTAAATATAATCTCTTTTAGCAAAAGTGAACTTACACTGTTAGCTGTAACATTCTTAAGGACTTTTCTATATTTAAATTTGTTCTAAAAAACCCAGTAGCCTGTCCCTCACTTGCCAAAACCTTCCAAGAAAACCCAAGACCCAACAGAGATGTCATTCTCAGTCAATAAATGCTTTTAAAACCAACCCTATACATTTTTAGGAGTCATATGTCTGGAAGAATAAAACCATCTAATTTGACTACATCCAAAATGCAAATAGTTCATTCTGTTTTAAACGACAGTGAATAAAATGGACTTGAAGAGTAGAAATATACTTTGATCACAAAGTATTAGTTGCTGGTCCAAACAGGGGACTGGAGGAGAAACTTGAAAGTCATTCTGTGCAAATTACATACTGTAAGGAGAATCTTTTTTCTTGCTTTATACAATGCCTAAATTTCAGGAGGAAGGGAAGGTTTCTTCAGTGAAGTCTGTAACTACCGTGATGTTCAGTGATGGCATTGGTATCAGCAGATCTGCAGCTGAGTGTGAGTCTCCTTGCTATTGGACCTTTATTATGCAGATTCTAGTCTCTGTTGCTGTGCAGAGTGTCTCCTACAGATATTTCACTCTTGGTTTTCCCTCACTAAAAGCCCCAAAATATACACTTGCAGTTTCTGTCTGGAGAATACAATCAGCCAAGCTCTCACATGATCAGAGGTGATGAAGTCCCAACTGGCCTCAACCAAGACATTCCTGTTTGTATTCACCGATGATCAAAAGTGGATGGAAGGTGTTTGATACCAACATGGACTTATTTGGTTTTGTGTCTTTATTATCTATTGTATCAGTACGCTGAAAAAAGCCTGCTTCAGGTGGTTCTAAAGAGGCAAAATAGCTCTGAGTTTTGCCCTGACCTTGTTGCTTTGACCACATGTATATATACTGTTATTTTCTGTCCTCATCTGGCTTTTCTTGAGATCATGGGAGAAAGGAAAATACCTTTTCCACATGAGGCAAAGAGATTTTTTGTTTTGCTTTCCACTATTTTCTTTGCTATGTTTTGTTCTTTCACAGGTGAAAGAATCCCCTGCCTACCTGTGGGGATTTTAAGAAAATAATCCTTTAATATGGAAGTGTTTATGTTCTCATTAAGGGATGAACATAGCATCGATTTCCTGTACCCTCACCCAAAATCTAATTGCAAACTGTAGTGACTGGAGGTAAGTCTGCCCACCAGGTTTGGTGCTGTTTTACTAGTTTAATTAGGCTTTAAGGGTTTAAGGTGTTTCATGAGAAGAAAAGGGCTTCTCAATAGTTGGGTTAAAAAGGCAGAGAGAAATGACAGCTGTAAGGGCACTTTCCCATGTACTTGAGCATGATTAAATGTAGCAGGGGGTTCTTCCTTCACTGAGTAAATTACCTTTGTCCCACGTGTATATTGATATAAACTTTAAACATTTGCCTTTGCAATATATCTCTTGCTGCTCAGGGTCAAGAGAGAAATTCATGAATGCTGACAGGAAATCTCTCTCCAAGTATAAGGAATAGGTGTACAGTTTCTCAGATAAACAGAACATTCAGATTGTCAAATTCTTTGTGTGTTTACTTTTAAACAGTACACATAGCAAATAAAGCAACCTTTTCACCAGATTTATATTAGTGATTTAGATGCCACATAATTTCTCTAGTGTCATACATAAAAAATTTCTTAAAAAATCTGCTTCCCTGTACAGATTGTTTAATCCTACTATAGTGATTCAGAAAAAAAAAAAGACTGGTTTGGGTTATTTGTTATTATTTTAGAAGCCAAAAGATCTAAGTCTTCAAGAAACTACCTGACACTGCCAGATGCTGCTCAGGTGATAGTTGCATCAAGGTGCCACATGGTTTTAATAAGAAGTGTGTGTTTTTTTTTCTCGTAGGAATATGAGATCAGATAAACTTTTCATTTTTTCTCCAAACTGTCCCATCTCCATCCATCTTAAAATATTTTTCTTCTCTGTAACATTGTGACAGATTTAAGACCCCAGCTGAAGCACAAGACATAAATAAATTAATACATGATCTACTTAATCCAAACATAATTAGTTAAAATTTGTTCAAAATATTGTCTAACAGGCTAACCTATATTTTAAAATTCTCTAGATCTTATCTCTTCTATCTAGAATTACTTTAAACTATTTAGGACTGCTAAATGTTGGATATTTATTAAATAGAGTATCAACATGTTTCTATCCTTTATAATTTTCTAATATTGAAACAATGTTTCCTTGGTTTAATATTAAGATGGCATAAATTTGTGATGTTCTTTTCAGTCAAGCTGAAGATATTTTCTTGGATCCTGTTTTCATAAAAGCATTACTAACAGTTATAAAGAAAATATAATGGCTCAAACATTTAGACACTAAAACTTTTAGACACTAAAATGAGACCAACTCTAACAAGACACCTCTGGGTGTATATATTCAGCCTATGCCTTAGTGACAGTGCTTCCCAGACTTCACAGAATCACAGAGTGGGTCAGGTTGGAAGGGACCACAGTGGGGTCACCTGGTTCAACCTCCCTGCTCAAGCAGAGCTGTCCCAGAACACATGGCACAGGATTGTGTCCAGATGGTTCTGGACTATCTCGAGTAAGGGAGACTGGACACCCTCTGAGCTTCTCTATGGAAACAAGAGCAAGGTGGCACGTAGGCCTGTGAGGCTGTGCCGTGTGGTGACAATTTATCCCACAGAAGTCTCCAACTTCCAGGACCTCCAGGCATGGCTCTCATTCCACCACCAATCTACACTGGGTCCTGAAATATTGTAAATGATCTTTACTCAACAGGAAGCTTTTTATCTCTGTTTCTGACTGAGAAGTACTTAAATGAATATCCTTGTTCATTAACTACACACTAGATTTAAACATTTGTTCCGTTTAGCCACTCTTTAAGCATGCTATTTCCAGCTCGTGCTCTGAATGCACTGTTTGGTAATGATGGTGAGCAAATAACTTCAGTCATATCACTAATAATCGTCTTAACTAATCTATTGTGCAGCTGAACAGATTGAGTTAATGCAGAAAGCAGAGGGGTTTAAAAGCAGTTTCCCTATCAGAAAAGTGTAGGACCAATGTATATTGATTCAGATTAAAAAAAAAAAAAGGCAAATTGCTGATCTGAACAGAAATATATGCCAGTCAGAATCAATATTGGCCTCAACGAGATTTATTTTGTTGGAGAAAAGGATCTAATATTCAGGAGACACTTGAGCTGTGGTAGTTGTTGAGTATTGTTTATTCAGGCAGTTGAATTGTTGGGCTGAAGCAGGGAAGGTTTATTAGCCCTGCCTTGGGCATCAAACTATTAGATTTCATGTAATTTCAGCAGGTTTCTGGGAAATATTTTACACCTTCATGTGTAAATTTGAAATTTTGGGCACTGGGAAACTACATGAGCATTGTATTTTTCATACCATTTTCCAAATAGTGCTTAGTTCCTTGAGACCATAATGTTTTTATTATGATAAACATTATTTGTCCCTCTGTACTGTTGGTGCTCATTTTCTTTTTAAGGAGAGTATAAGAATGAGTGCTGATATGAGGTACTGCATAACTATGTTAAAAATAAAAAGGGGAGGGAATGGTGGAGAGCTGCCTCAGACAGATGAAAAATGCCCAGTATGTCAAGGAAAATATATTCCCCAGTGTCATTTCGTGCTCTGCAGGGGTCTGTTTTCTTGAGTCCAGTGCAAATGCATAATCTCAAGAAAGCCATTTTCTGCTTAATGTGAAAAAGAAGAATAAAGCAATTTTTTATTCTACTTTTATACAATCTTGTCAGAAAAGAGAGGTGGATGAGGAATTACAATCTTTAGAGATGCCATCAAGACTCCCTGAACACAAACCTTATCAACCTCAGTCTGAAATCATGTCAAATTTCACAAATTAAGCAAGACTGGATTCTGCTCTGGACACCTCCAAGGAAAACCCATGACTCAATAGGAACTAACGTGAACAATTCCTTAAGCAGCTCTCTTTTTTTCCTCTGAGTGAACAGTGATAGGATGATTATGGAGAAAGCATGCAAGTCCTCCCTTCGATTCCCTGGAAGAGGTCCTCTACCAACCCTTTCACCCCACCAAAATTAACGCTTGCTCTGATCTATTTTCATATTTTTTATTCCTTGTGCTCTGTGCCAGAGAGCAGGCACAGAGCAACAGTGAGAGTTCATGCACTCGCCTGCAAAGAGATGGAACGTGATGCAAGAACAAGCTAAGACAGGAGAATTGATCTCTTCAATATCCCAGTAGCAAGCACATAGTGTTCAGTTCCTAAATGAGTCTAAACAAAAGGTCCTGCGCCCTTTGAAATGTCGTGGGATTATCCTTCCTTGCCTACAGCTCCTGCTCTGGAGCACCACAGGTCTCCTGTAGGTTTTGTGCGATACCTGCCAGGTCTCTGTGGTTGCTGGGGGTACTCCAGGGCATCTCAAATGGCACTAGGCAGCTATAATTAGGCAACTTGATCAAGCCCTTAGTTCCTAGGACTGCTTTGCCAAATGTCTAATTTTAGCTGTCAGTGATGCCATGAGTGGACATTTTAGATGCTGCAGAAAATGAGAATTGTCACCATATGACTCACCGAATCTGCCAACCCAAATGAAGTGCTCAGCAAAGCATGAAAAATCCAAAGACCAGAACCTGCAAATGGGAGTGTACGCCTGCAAATGAACTTATTTTTGGCTAGTTACTTTGCTTGCATTGGATTTTGTGTATCAAAAGGGAGAGTGACATGCAGTAGTAAAAGCAAATGAACCCAAGGAGACAAAAAAATCCCTAAACCCCAAGAATAACAAAGAGCCTTCCTGAGATTAATTACTGTAGACATTAACATCACTGAATATTTTGGTAAATCTTAAAAGGACTCCAAATCTCACTGAATGAAATCCTAGAAATTGTTCACTTTTATTATAATTTTATATTTTTATTATAATTTTTATTTATTGTCTAAATCTAAAAGTTTGGAGAAAAAAGTTCTTCAGCTTGGTAGTATTTTATTAAATAAAGTCTATATAAAATTGTAACAACAATAATTTTCCTGCAGTACTGCACGATAGTAAACTGACTTTCCGGGATGGCTGGGGAATGAGGTAGTCACACTATTCATTTTAAGAAGCTGCCTTGATAGTACTCCACTGCATCACTTCCAGAATGCACAAGTAGGAATGTTTGGAATATTTCTCAATATAGTTAGAAAATTCACCTTTCATGTCTGTATCTGCTCTTAAATTCTAGGAATGTAAAAATAACAGTATTCCTGCAACTGGTAGGGAAGACAAATGCATAGTCTCTAAGAAATGGCATCTAAGAAAAATCCTCACGCTTTCCTATTGATGTAACAGTTAAAATATTTTCATGCTATACTCCATCCCCATATGGTTTTCTTCAGTGTTGTTTTCTCATTTGATGGAGGGAAATTCCCTAGACCCATTTTACATAATTGCTTGTACGGTTGCTGTTGCTTACATTTGTTCTGTCAATTGTGGATAGTTCTTATTTCCAACTATTTTGTTAGAAGTGTTCAGAATGCTTAAAAATGCTGGAATAAAGTATATTTAATGCAGCCACCCTCTTACAGAGCTGTGCAAAGCTGGAATTCATCCCTCAACTCTTCTCTCAGCACTTAGCTCTGTCTCATGGAAATACCTTTGCTGTTTTCTTTTGCTCACTTTTTCAGTTTTTGGAGTTTGTTGGTGGGTTTTTTTGGTGATTTTTAGAATATTTTGATAGTTGCTGAAGATACATGTTCACCACTGTTTTTGTTTGAAAATTGCTTTTGTCCTCTTTGAGGCAGCACAAGCTTTTGAAAGAAGCCCAGGCTCTAGACCCAGGAAATGTAATATTCCCCTGCACTTTTGTTGAGGGTATTTTTCAGATTAGTTAATAAAAGGATTCTGTAGCATCCTACAAGTGTTAGCAGTTAACCTCAGTATTTCACTGAGGGAACATTTCCTTTACAGTTTAGGAGAACTAAGGTGGAATGAAATTAGATGGGGAGCATTACTGGGATTGGCACTCATGTCTCTTCTTGCCTACCACCTCTCTAAGTGGACCAGGAGATATTACTCACCCATTTTTTTCTGTAGCATTTTTCCCTCTAAGCAGAACGATGCAGTAATACTTGCCATTGGCCTTCCTGATGTTTTGAAACTATTATCAGTTCTAAGACAGCATGTGCACAGAGATGACTGCCTGAGGTAGAGATGAGGGTGGCTCCCCACATGGATCACCCTGCGGCATTTGGGATATTTTTCCCCCAACATCTTTGATCTCTCACTTTGAAAGTCAAAGTACAAAGCCCAAAATCAAATTAAATCTGACCTGGTCAGTGAAATATTTTTTCCATAGACTGGTGGAAGCCTCCACAAGTTTGATCTATGACTAAAAGAAGTTACACAGGATTTTTTGTTTTATTTCTTTGTTTTTTAATTCCAAAAGACTGATGTTGGACATATTAGAGGTGACATGAGGGTGAGTGCTTCTTAAGCATATGCTCTGCAAAGATCTATTCAAGACATTAATCTTTTAAAAACCTAAGTATCCTGTCTTGTAATAAAATAAGATGCCAAATCTCATCAGGAAAGTTCTTTTATTTAGACTTTCTTCACTTGCTGAAAAATTACTTGGGGAAAACTTCCTGAAAGTCAAACCAAAAGCAATAGATTGTGCCTGTAAGAAATCATAAATTTCATTATGTACACAATGATGTGGCAGAGGAGGAGAGCTGAATTTTTAGTAGCACTGGATGAAAATTAAAGTAATCCTGGGTAAGTAATATGTTGCAAAGTGATAGTTCAGTATGTTTGAAACTCATTTGAATTCAGCACTGATGATAAGTGAGATCTTAAAGAACATTTTAGAGTGTCTTTTCAAGTCTGCAGTCTATAGGAGAAAAAGATTTTTATTTTATACCTGCGTAAAACAAACAAAAAAGAATTTTTTTCCTTTTGTTTTTTATAGGATGAATTTATAATACTTGTCCAGCTTTGTGTGTTTCCATAATAGCCCTTTGCTGAGGAAATCATCTGTCAATTATTCCTGTTTTTCAATTCAGACTTTTACATTTTTAACATGAAGAATGTGAGAAGTAAAACTAATTTCCCAAGTGATTTTGTTTTTCCTCATAATGAGAAATGAAATTTGTAATGTTTCAGATGATGTAGAAATAAGCTGCAGATTTAAACAGCAAAGTTCCATTTTCCATTAATATGACAGTTCCATGACAGTTCATCCCACCTTTCCCTTCATGTGTGGACATCCTGCTATACAAGGAGATGCTGTACTTGGGAGGGTGGTGGGGTTTATGTTTTATTTTGCTTTTTAGACTACTTATAATGAGGCATCTATCAGGATTAATTTCAGGGTGCAGAAGGAGAAGCCCTTGCTATTTGAGCTCTATTTGCTATAAATAAGCAGCAAACTAAGAGAATAAGCCACCCACAAGCACAATCATGGTTTCCAATCTAAGTAAACATATAAAGAGGATAGCCCTGAGAATTTGATGCCGTGGGAAATTTAAGGTATTTCTAAATAATTCTGACAGTGGTTTACCATCCTAAAACCAGCAAATTATCTTCC
The DNA here is from genome assembly GCA_013397155.1 of Irena cyanogastra. Classification (NCBI taxonomy): domain Eukaryota; kingdom Metazoa; phylum Chordata; class Aves; order Passeriformes; family Irenidae; genus Irena; species Irena cyanogastra. The sequence goes on from VWZV01014206.1 coordinate 189,879, forward strand.
TGAATTTCTAATAAGCATAGAAAAAAAACAGTGAAGAATTTTTGTTTTGTAAAGGAGAGTTCAAAAAGATAACCTTAGTTTTGCCTGCTCTTCACTGATAATGTCATGACAGAGTAACAATTTTAACCTGCTTTTAAAATAATGGTCTCTAATATAACTCTCCAAATATATGCATTAACATTTTATCTACCCTTCACTTTCATGCAAGTAGTATGGATCCACCAGTTCATGCTTCTGACTTTTTCTTTCAATTTTGAGGCATTTTCCCATTATGTTCTTCAAAGTGCAGAGCTGAAGGAGTGGATTTGTCTTAGTAATCTGGACAGGATAGGAAGTTTGTGCCACTGAAAGGACAGGAACAGCTTGTTTGCTGATGTGGCTTTGTCTGTCATTCACTGTGCTTGGACTCCGCAGTTCTCTCCAAATGTTTGAGGTTTGCAAAAAAGATTGTGGCTGTATCTCAAAATATTACCTCAAAGATAGCCTGCTTATCTGGTGAGAAATTATCCTAAGGCTGTTGTTGTGGTTTGTTTTCATATATTCAGAAGCAGGGGCCCCAGTGGCCTCGCCAGGCTGAAGTAGGAAAGAGCAAACAAGGTGATGCAGGCCACAAGGAAATGATGGGCTGGCAGTAAAGGCAGCATGCAGGCAGGACAAGAGGAGTAATGCAAAGAAGCCGTGCAAGGTGCTTGTTGAGGTTACAGTTACAACTTGTGACTCAGGAATGTAAAACCAGCAAAACTAAGACCTGTCTTACCCAGTTATCTCTTCTCACCAGTGGCAATGCAGTTGTCTTAACACATGGTATGGAGCAAGACAAACTTGCAGGGCTGGACACGGCTGCTCTCCCAGCCTCCAAGAGCTTGCAGCTGATGTACTTTCTGAGACAGAAGTGTTGTTTCTTTTTAAATTATCAGTGTTTCTGGAGGAATCTCAGCAGTTCTAAGGAAAAATAGGAAAAACAATTGTTCTCAGTGGTTTTTATGGAGAACTCCTCCCTCAGGCAGTTCCTGGGAGGGACAGTCTGAAGAACATTTATTTTTGACAATTTAATACACAATTAGCTGGGACCAAGGTTAGAATTCCAAGTAGGAGTTGACTTACTGGTGCAAAATGAGAAAGAATACTTAACTGTTGCATGTGAGAGTGAAGATACCCTTAAAAAGAGAGATTACTATTGTTTCTGGTGGAAATGACATTATTCCCTTGCGTGTGTACAGATGCCTTTTTTTCCTGTAGCGTTTGAAGTGGAAGAGACACTGCCCCAAGGACTAAAAGCTGTAATACCCATTAGTTGCACTGAAACTGAAGTCAAGATACATGTGGGCTGAAGGGTTAAGAATTGAGTAGCTAAGATGGTAGAAAGGCTCAAGTGCTTTCTGAGGTTTTACTGAAGTGCTGCCAACTGACTTGAAACCTCTCATCTGAACAAACACTTGAACTGAAAATATTTCTGTATTTTCCCAGAGAAGTATTTCATTAGTCATCAATAACTCTTGGGGTTACGTATAACCACCTTCACAGGTGTTAACAAATAGCTTGAAATCTGAGAAGATGTTATTTAAAAAAAAGGGAAGAAAGCAAGTAGAATTTGATACATTAAAAAAAACCAACTGCTTATTCCCTTATTTTCTGAATAAAATTGAAATATAGCAAAGTCCTTGGTTTTTGAACAAAGAGTTAGGTGTAATTTTGATGTCATCAGAACCCCTGACTGAGTTGTCTAAGTATGAAGAGCTCTGTCCCATTAAGTCCCATTTCCCAGTATATCTGTTATCTTCCTTCTGTTTCTTTCTATAGGCAATGTAGTATGTTGTGAGATGTACTGTCCATGCTGGTGGACATGTAAGGGAAAACTATTTCTAGAATTTAAATTGTAGGGAAAATATTTCATTAATTTCAAAATTAGAATTATATATAAAATAAATAATACTCACATTTTCTATCCATTTTAGATTATAGTTGCTTTACATGGGGCAAATTTTGGTTAAATCACTTTTGCAAAACAGGCCTTATATTCTGATCATAGTTTTGCTTCTTGGCAGGTAATAATCTTTCCTTCCTGGACACTGGCAAGTTCTGGGTTTCCATCAGTTCCAAAATGTTGACTGGCTAGTGCTCCATGGGTTAGCTCTTTTCACACTCTGAAATGTGTGTACCTGGACAGCCTGAGGCTTCAGGAGCAAGCAAGGTCAACTCAACCATAATAACCCAATCCAGGTGCTGTGCAGAGAAGTTCTTGGCCCTGCCTGTGGATATGCAGGAGCATCTAGACAGGCTCAGGCCAGGCTGTTAATAGGACCTGTGGAGTGACATTTCCAGTAAAACAGTTTTCAGCCTTTGGCAGTGTCTGACTTCCTTATCCCAATTACATGTAAATCACAGTATTTCATAACTCTTAACAGCCTGAAGACTCTTCTAATTTCCCATGCTTCTGGTCTATTTGCTGTCTTCTAGCAATGCTTACTTATGCTTGCTGAGAAAAAACAATTAATATTTTGGTGGGTTTAAACCTGTTGCTTGAATTGGAAGTTAGATATTTTTGATGTCTTGCAGTGGTCTGACTGCTGTTAAAATGAGCAGAGGATGTGTTTTCACACAGCAGAGAGAACTATTTCGTCATTTTTCACAAGTAAAATGTAGGATTTCTTCTGGTAACTGTGTAATTGTGAGCTGTCTCTGCTCTCTCTCTAACCAGCTTTACTGGATGTCGGTGAATCCCAGAGCCTTGGATCACACTTTAGGAGATTTAATAAAATATTTCACTAGAATAGTAGCAGGATCATTTATTTTTAGCACAGTGTAACTAGTGCATTTTATTTTGAGATACAATTTATAGACTGTTTAATTTTTTTCTGTAAGACACAGCTTAAATTTATACTCATTGCTCTTTAGCAATTATTGAAGTTTGTTTTGTATAATCTTAGCTATAAGCTTATAATCAGCTAAAAAACCCAATGAATTTCTGTAGCTTCTGAAGTTTCAAATGACTTTTTTTGGTTAGTGGCTGTCAGCTGTTAAATCACTTCAAAGTTTGGGATGATCCTTAGGTATGGCAAATACAGGATTTTTTTTTTTTTTAAAGAGATTGTTTGGAGAGTGGTTGACTATACAAAAATATAGCTTGAGTGAAATTTGCAATTAAATAAAATCAATTACTGTCTTCAGGAAAGATGAACACTGCATTACTCTTGGTGGTCGATTTAAATGACTGTTTCTGAGCAAAGCCTTCTTTTTGAAATTTCTTAGGGACAAGAGCAATGGGGGTAGTTGAGGAGCATGCAATACTCCCTCTGAGAAGAATTGGTTTACTTTAGCAGCTACCTAGGAGGAAAGATGGAAAATATGTGCTCATAGTGATCAGGTTTCTCTGAATCTATTGGTTTAAACTGTGGAAGGGGGACTTGGGGTTTTACATCATGCAGCTTCTCCAAAATGGAAGCTAAAGGTTTGAAATACGAATCAAAAGGACACACAGATTCTCAATCCTGCCATATTACTAAGTATTAAAGAGAATATTTTTTCCAAGGAAACCTTTCTACAATATAGATATATTGCCCTTAAATTTGAGCGGTCTATACATGAGGCAGGAGCCAGTCACTGTCAATCAGCTGGTTTGCACTTTCCTGCTGCTGTGCAAGGCAGCCAGCAGGAATTTTGCAAGATCTGGCTGCTCAGCATCTGACCTCGCCTTGCATGAGGCAGGTTTATAGGATTTCATTTCAGACTCCAGGTCCTACTGTCTCAGTGCTTATAAGTGGATTGGGAGGGAGGGCGTTTCAAGAGCAATGATCATGAGTTGGAATATCAGGCAAGGATCTGATTGGAGAACACAAGGGGATGTAGGAATGCCAAATCTCTTTTATGGGATCTAAGCATGTTGAGGTCTCCTTAAATTTAAGGTCATACTTGGCCTCTTAAAATAGTACACGTGCAAAAAAAAAAAAAAGGTCTACTTACATCCGGGTGGAGTTTGGAATTTCTCTTTTACTCGATAATTTGAAACAGCTCTTCTGATTTTGATTGAGTAGCTCTGTACTAATACATCTGAGTTCAGAATTTGACCCCAGCAGTATAATGAAAAGATCTTCCTGTTGAAGCATGGCATACATCACCGCCTGGTGATTTCTGGGTTTTGGTGAGAAGGAAATTGGGCCAACACTGTGCCTGCAGTGAGAGGGATGCTGGTGTGACTGACCCAATATTGATGCAGTCTTTTCAAGTTTAGCTTCTGTGTTACCTTGAAATCTTTGGAGAGTTTTCAGCCTTTGTTTCCTGTTAGAAATCCTCGAAATAGCTGTCATGTGCCATCTTAAGGGGTAAGAAAACAAATCTAACTTCCAGTCTTACCTTTGCCTCTGTTTCACAAAAGCTGTGGCTTTCATTCCACAGAAAGGCACACATGCAGAGTCATTATTTCCTCACTTGAAAGATGAACTACATATTACTGCCTGATGGAACTTTTTTTATTTTTCCTTCTTAATTTTCAGTTCACATGCACCTCTTCTGTTTTGATCAGTCTGACAAGTTGAAATGCAAACTGAATAGTGGTGCTTATTTCAGATTCGAATAGAGCAGAGTACTTATGTAAATATTCCTGTATTACACACATACTCAAACCTTTTACCTGACTCAGGTGCTTATTGCTTCTATAACCTTTCCAGCCAGCCATTACAAGGGCCTGGTTATTTTATATATTCCTTTTCTACATGATTCAAGTAATCCTCCATTGCTGCAAAAATGTCGTTTATCGATGGGAGAGACTTGGGGAAAAGTAACTTAAAATGCAATCAGAAAGGGGCTTTCTGTGGAAATAGTTGTGGTTGTAGCATTATACCTGCCCAGTGGTCCAATTACCTCGTCAATGAGTGAAATATGCTCTGAGAAAAATAGTGGAGATTAATATACAAAGCCAGTGTCTGAAGATCAATATAGTCTTGGATCCAGCTCAGATTTATTAGAAGTGTGTATAGCTCTATGGATGTAAAAGGATTTGAGAGAGAGAGAGTAATGTAACCATTGTTTTAAAAATGATAAGCAAATTTGATCCTCAATACTTAACAAGAGAAAATTCAAAATAGGTTAATTTTCCAGAAGTGCCAAGATGCCAAAGGTTAAAGATTTGGTGTCTTTCGGGGATTTCTAATTGAACATTTCTCCATAATGGAGGAAGAACCAAAACCAGTCAATTTTTATGTCCTAGTAAAGTTCTTAGTCTCAGGAGCTTCCACATTAGATATACTATCATGTCAAGAAATAAATGAGAATTATCAGCTGAGGGTAAAGTAAAACAGACCACAAAATCTCACAATAGGGCTGTGTATTTTTGCTGCACATGTAATGGTGATATGAAAAAGAGAATCTAGTAACAGTTGCAACCCTGACTAAGGTATTCTATCTGTATTCTGAGGTAAACAGACATGAAAATGCTTCAGAGGCTGAGGCTAATGATACAGTTCTATTATGCTCTGCCTTTAATACTGTACGTTGGGTTTTACATAGTTCAGCATAATGAAAGCACCAACAAAACAGTATGTGTTGGCTGTCCAGTGTGAAAACACAGCTGACACTTTAGTCAGACATCTTACAAATGAAAAACAGCCCCAAAGGTTTAGCAAAAATCTCAGAAGATGTTGCTGCTAATTTACACAAGGTAAAGCAGCAACAAAATATCTTCCCCAGGGAAGATGTCCCAGTGTTGTCCCAGGACAACAGCAGAGAATCTGTTGTCTTTGAAAAACAGATGCTATGCAGGGAAGATGAAAGACAACTGGGAAGGCTGAGCAGACTGAAAGATTATGCAACCATACATTGCTGCAATATGGAAGTCAAATGCATTTACATTTTCCTGCTAATAGGGGAAGCTTTACAGTAAACAGAAAGTCATGGAGGGGATAAGAAGCACCCTTTTCTTCCTTGGTAATTCTGTGCATTGGGCAGAGCAGACTATTCCACTGTTTGCACTGAGAAGAAGGACAGCAAGGGCAGTCCAGTCACAGAAGATTGCTGATCTGTGCAGGGTTGCAAAAATAATGGCAAGTCTGAAATTGAGCTGGAATTTGTGTGGCTTGAATTCATCTCTAGTTTCAGTCAACAGGGACTGTGCCCCTCTCAGCATCATTCAGCAGCTAAGCCTGCAATGATTCCAAGTTGGTGCTATTTTCCTCTCCCTGTCATTTTAGGATTTTGCAACCATAGTTCTGTTTTGTGCTAAGGTTCATTAACCCCCCTCTTGGATAATATGAGTTCTGAAAAGGTGAAGCTTGTTACACATTTAGACAGATCTTAACTATTGATTAACACACGTGTACTTGAAGAAGTCTGTCACATTGCAAGCATACTGCAGGCTGCATAATCTACTTTCTGACTGAGTGACCCCTTCATCCTCTGCCTTTGTTATTTACCAGACATCTTAATTTTGTGTTAAGGTAAGACTGATGACTGCCTTTAAATCTGGAAAAGCATAGGATCCTGCAAGAAAGCTAGCATGAAGAAATGGGAAAATTTGGTACCTTTTTCCTTTTCAGCACTTAGGGTTTTCAGTTCAACATAGATTAATATTGAGTCAAAACCTCTGCAGATCTGTCTCTTTCCAAGCCAGATCCTTGCCAGCATCTCCATTTGAACCATTAAACATTGGCTCTGTATTTCTTCCTGATCACTATCATGTTAGCTATGAGAACTAAACATTCTTCTCTGTTCAGTTCAAAAAATAGTCTCTTCAAAACTGCCCTGGAAAATTTTGCCTAAGACTGTCTTTCCTCTCTTGCCCTAGTAGGAAAATATTCATCTTACATTTCATTTTGGCACAAAATATACACAAGTTCTTTTATCTGGATTAAAGTGAAGTTAGTTTACAAATGAAGTAACATCTTTCCATTCAGGTGAACTATAAATTTTGCCAAGTTTACCAAAGCTAAGTTACTAACACAACTGAGAGTAGTTACCAGTTTTTACCTGTAGTCCCTCTAATTTCTTGATTTCAGGGCTGTTTTGGAGGCCTGGTTTTGATGGAGACTATGATGCACTTGCAGGGAATCCTATCTAATGTGAAGCCAAAGGTCTATGGAAGCTGTAAGTGCATAGACAAAGCCTTGCCCAGTGCAAGACAAATGCCACCACTGTTCAGGCTGGTGTTGACTATTATGCTGTGTGTTAGAGCAGTTAGACCACAGCTGACCTCACTGACGTGTTAAGCTCAGCTTTCTCGAATTGTTGCACAGGAAGGAGGTCACCGAAATCAAAAGCAAATTTAAGTCAGTTCTGTCTGGTCAGTGTCCAGAGCTGTGACAAGCACAAAGAATGTACAATGCATATTCACTGAGACAGGCAGAATTGCTGGAGCTCTTTGCTGGCCAGCCTAGATACCTTTCTGGCATAATGTGGCCTCAAAATGCAAGGCAAAAAGTGGGCCTTGGGCTTCTGATGTCTGAATACAAGTGTTTCTCCTTAACATCATACGATACATGAAAGGAAGAATCAGGAAGGAAATATACCCTGTAGCATCATTCTCAAGGGAAGGTATACTTCCACAAAATGAGAATAAATGAGTTGGTATTATGATAGTCTAATACTGTGATGTTATGTACAACAGATGCATTTTTCTGCTAAGGGTTTAATCCCTTCAGGCCCATTAAGCAAGGGGAAAAGTTTAGAAGGGATGCTGTTAAAAGAAGACATTAATGCACCTTTAAAAGAAACTAGTTGGAACACAAATCCCAGGAGAAATACAGTACAAAATACTGAATGAAATATTTATACTTTCCACTGAAGTTGAGTTTATGCACTTGAGGGAAAAGCCCTGATGAGATGGTCTTCCCCTTTGTTCTGTATCTATTTTTCTGATAGCTCAGACACAGCTGTTGGTTTCACAGTCACTCTGAGGCTGATTAGATTAGAAATCACAGGCCTGCCTGCTCAGCATGGCCAATGACACACAGGAAGTTTGGAATGCATTCTAAGCATGTAGTTTGGGTAAAGGAGATTTCTTTTTGTGTGCTTCCAGACATAAATTGGTTCTTCAGGATTTAGTGTGATTGGATCAACCTTCCTGTCTTATTCTGAACAAAACAGTTTAATACATGATCTAAAGCTTGTATATGTTCATGTGAAATCTCACTTAAGGACTAAATATGCTGCAAGGTTCATTGACTTATCTAAGGCCCATGACTCTCACATTTATATACCATTGCTTTTAATTGTATTTGTTCACCGTGAAGCAAAAGTGTGTAATAAAAAAGCTGTGAAAGTTTTTAGGGAGAGATTCTCCAAAACAGATGTAGGAGGAAAGTGCCTGGCTGGCAAGTGAATTGGACTTTGTGCTTTCTAGAACCCTTTCTTTCTCTTTAGACCTTGACACTGAGATTTCTTGTACAGGATCATTGTCCTTTTAAAGAAATTATTTATGGTTACTCGAAGAACATTTTTTATTTTCAAATAGCCTCTGGAAGAAGAGCAAAACTCAAATGCAATTTACTGCCTTGTATTCTGCAGAAGGGTTCTCATGTTTTCTCTACACGGCTCATTTCTTTCTAGAGGGTCTTTTCCAAATACTGCCCTCCTATTCAGTCTCATTTATATTACCTACTGCTATTCATCTGCCTACATCCCTCAATGCAACTACGTCAGTTGGTTAAGTGCAAAAAGTGAAGAAAAGGTGGTAGTGTGTTGTTTGGTTTTGGTATTGGTCTATTTTTGGGTTGGTTGACTGGTTGGGGTTTTTTGTTTATGTGGATTTTTTTTCTTTTAATTTTTTTTTTTTAATTTTTGTGGGTTGGTTGAGTTTTTTTAAACTTTAATGTACTGCAATTTGTAAATATGTCATTTGATATACAGGGCAAAATGACCTTGCCATTGTCCCTCTTGTGTTTCTGCTTTCTGAAGTTTTTTTAAGCTCACAGTTCCATGATCTGATATAATACCTTCATCTGCATTTTCCATAGCTTTGCATTCAAATGCATGGATCTCTTGGGCATTCACATTAGCTTTTACATACAGAACATGTAATCCTCTTGAGACTGGGTTTGTTTGTTTGTTTGTTTGTTTGTTTTGTGTGTTTTGTGTGTTTTTTTTTTCTTAGAAATAGCCTTTGTTTTTCAGGGTTTTTATATTTATTTCAATAACTATAAATAGATTTTTTAGAAGTTTAGATAAATCTGAAGGTGCAAAGCATATTTCAAAATCTCTGAAATTAATAAGCATCTAAATGAATTGTCCTCAAATACTTTTACAAGAAGCAGAAGTAGCAATCTTTGTGCATGCTATTTCTCAAGTACATATAATTATGTAAGAATAAGCTGGAATGGACATTAGAGAAGATAATTTGCACAGAAAGTCTTAAAATTGTGCCCCTCAGGAGTAGTTTTGGAAGATGATTGGGGTCTACTGAATAACACTTTTATTTGTAGTGTCAAATCAAGAGCATATGTAAGAGTGAAAACCATTCCTTGAGAACTGTCAAATCTGATCCTTCTCAGTTTTGCTGCATTAATGAGTAATCGATACACAAGGAAAGGAAATGTAGTAATTTCCCCCTGAAAAGATCTTCTACTCACTATTTCAATAATATTTACTTCTTATGGAGCCTTTTGCTTCCTCAGAATATGTTAAAGATGTGAACTTATTCAATCCATCCCTGTTAATTTTCCCAGCACTTCACTGAGACTGGCAGTTACACACTCCTATTTCTGTCCAGGGGGGAGGATAGGGCGGGTTGCTTAGGCTGCTTCATTAACTTTTTTGTGGACAGGAAAAAGGGGCACAGTTGGATCCCATTTTAGAACTAAGGATTTCCTGATTTTCAGTCTTCTGTTTACACAACTGCATTGTGCTGCTCTGACTTGAACTAAGTATTCCCTGGCTTAAGGGACTGAGGTGTGGTAGATGTAATCAAGATATCCAAGCTTGCCTATCTCCAGTAGGCACACTGGGGCTTTATTAGCTCTTACCTTGTGATTCCTGCAAGTTATTTGGGGTTGTTCAAATGGATCTCCTAGTCATGCATCCATTGCCTACTTGTTAATTTAGGACACTGGATTTTCCATGTAATTTTACATCCAAATGCTATGAAACACTGAGCTTTGGTATTTCTTTTACTGTATTATACTAAAAGGTGCTTTGAGACATTTGCCAGTGATGTATTGTAAGGTCAAGGTAGCATTTTTTTTTGTTTACTTCTTAGAACTTTTTATTTTCTGGTATCAAGGATGCTTTTTTCAGGGTGGAACACAGGGAATTTATTGTGTAACACCTGTTAACAAAAGAGGAACTTGATTAATTTCCCACTCATGGTGCTGAGACTGTTCCCCTTTGTTGTCATTTTCTCAGGGTTATTACTCATTACCCTTATTCATTCTGCTTTGATAGAGGTAAATAGCTTTTAATTCCCCCTGCCCCCAAACCTTCTTTAAGTTTCCTTTGACAGCTTGTTGTAATTATGCCCCTCATTGAAGACACACTCATTATTCTCTGTTGCCCTGAACAAGATTATTTAAGGCTCATTTTGGATTTACTCTGTGCATGTGTCTTGAATGTATTTCCCTGAAAAATAGAAAATAGCAATATAAGGGCAGTGTGAGATGCTAGTAAATGTGTTACTGATCACAGCTTGTATAGTTTGAGGTATTTCAGTGAACATGAGCAATGTCCTTGTCATCACATGACAAAAAAGAAAAAAAAGAGAAAAAAAAAAACCAAAAGGATACAAGCAAGAAACTGTTGAAGCCTTCCATACAGCGTGTTATTGAGTAATTGTTACACACGGTTTACTGTTGAGCTGTCACTGTATCTTCAGCTTTAATAAAATATGAGCCAATATTAGGGGCAGTTTTTTGCTGCATCAGGAATCTTCTTTTGGAAGGTATCCGATGGCATTATGAATGTTATTCATAATGTTATGATATTGCAATGTGACAGTCAGTACATCCTCACTTTCTTCACTTCATCTCCCCAGACATAACTTACTTGCCAGAATTCACAAGTTCTTGGGAGTGTCAAGATTCTTGATTTGCCACAGCCTTATTGTTACTGGGACATCTCAGTGGCGAGGCATTTAACAAATAGCTCAGGCCATTCCTGAGAGGCCCTGGTTCTTAATTTCATGTCTTCTTTCCTTTCCCTTAGAAAAGGATACTGCTTGGTAAGGCTTCTGTTCCTAACTGCTAAGGCTGTTAATTCTTTGACAGATCAGAGAGCAGGAGTAGCTCCAGAAACATACCTTTGCCCTTAAATGAACTTGAATTCACTTAGGTAACTGTTATACACAATGACTCCCATCCAGGGAAAAAAATATTAAACCCTCCCGTAACTATCAAACTCTCCCAGTAGTTATGCACTTGCTTTTATAGATTATATGTAAGTGATCAGATTTGAATTATCAGCTCTTGTAGAACCTGCAGTAACAGCCTTTTCAGCTGCATTGCACCTCGATGCTTTTTATTTGGAGACAGTAGGTCTCTCTTGCTTGTATCCTTGATTTTGTCTTATTGCCTGCTCCCTGTTACATTAGGAATTGCAATTTTTTTTTGTATTCTAACAATCTTAGACTATTTTGTAGTAGTCTGATTCATTAAGGTATTGTCATTTCTAGTTATTTGTAAACAGTAACATGATGTAAAGAATGCTATAGAGGTTTAAGGGCAACAATAGTTAATTTACAGATTAATAATGAACACTAGTTCCTGGCTCATCATCAGAAGTATCTTCTGTTATACTTTCATAATATTAAACTCTTTGGTTTATGACAAACATATTCCTGATGGGGTGAATTTTCAAACTTGGACTCTGTTTTGCCCATAAATTATCCATAGAGAAATGACTTCATACGCATAGCTTTTTAACTGAAGATATTCAGTTAAATTAAAAAAAAAAAAAAAGGAAAAAAAAAGAAAAAAGAGGTTTCTATAATGACCCATCCCAAGCAAGGCATGTCTACCCTGGAAAGCAGGTAGTTGTATTTTTACAAAGTCATAGGCAGTAGGTGCAGATGATAGACCTAAAAATTTTACTTTCATAATTTACTTTTTTGTGAAACCTTATGCTTCATCTAAGCCACAGAGGGTCAACAACTGCAAAGATACATGTTGGAGGAGATAATTCTTGTTGAAAAGGAAGTGGTTGAATAAGGATTCACAAACAAAACTGGGAGCACTGTGGTGGTCTAACACAGTTTGACACAGTTTGTGTTTGCTGGCTAGTCCAGGGTCCAGGGTGTATTGCATTTGCTGCCCACCTGATACAGACCTGCTGTGAGCAGCAGTTTTTTGCCTGGCCTTTCTGGATGTCTGTAACAGAGGCTGCCAGAGCACCAAGAAACCCCCTGAAACAGTAAAGGAGTACCGTGCATCACAAATGGTGAAATATCACTCTGGTTAGCAGATTTGGCAGATCTGCCTTTGCAGGACCACCCTTCCTGTAGAAATTTACTTGTGAATTGTGTAGCTATGCATATTGTGTGTGGGGAGACGTGTAACTTCCAGATGTACGAATGAATCTGTGATTTACAGTGCGGTCTATGTGAATAATTACAACTGTTGTGCATGCACATAGATTTTTACAGGATGTTTCCAAGAATTTTGAACAAAAACGACATGGAGCCAGTACATATTTCAAAGATATCATCATCTATACATGTATCTCTCCTTGCTTCCTACAGTCTGAGTTGCTATAAATAGGAACAATCCCAGTCTGAGAAAGAAAATGAGAAATAGTGCAAATAATACAGACTTTTTTTTTTACCATAAATGTATGCATGTGCCAAATCTAAATGTGCACACAGATGCCACTGAACTAGAGATGGCTCCAAACCAGCCTCATGCCTTTAGCCTAGAAAACACTTTTTCATTTCCCAGGAGAATATGAAATCCCTCACAGAGTATGAGAGATTGTACCTTAAAAATTATTTCAAGTGATTATATTTATAGGGTGTTTATGAGGCTCATTACTATGTACATGAGGACATAAATGAAATTAGCCTCACAAGAGGCATTTATCCAAGGACACACAGGATGTGTGTAGCAGAGCCAGGAACCAGAAGATAGCTTCCAAGTTTAGTCCAGTATCTTAACCACACTGCTATTTTTGCCTACTTGTGTCCTACCATACTCCATTAGTGACCAGAAATCTTTACTCAGAGACCTCTGCTCTTTCTTTCCAAAGAAGATCATGTGTGGCTTGTGTGTTTCTCCCCATTATATTAAGATATCTCAACAAGAATATGCACTTATGTTATCAGATAAGATCACGACTTCTAAATGGCTGAAGGAAGTAGCAAAAGAAAACACAAAGCATATGTAAAGTAAGATATTACAGATATTTTTAAAAATAATATCTCATGCTTCTGCTGTAAAGAAATATCCTATTCAGAGAAATCCATTACCCAATTTAGTATGGAGGGGATAATCTACTGTGGATGTTAATCCTTTGGAGTCTATTTTAACTCTCTATTTCATAAAATTATTGCTTCATTCTCTGATAATTGTACATTTCAGTATCATTAATTTTATATATAGAAAAGGATTGATGGAACTACTTATTGTTAAGATTTTCCCATCCTTTCCCATTAGGAATCTTTCTTTTCAGTTGCTGCAAGAGTAGGATTAAGTTTACTGAGCAAGAAGATTGTGATTAGCGTGCAGGTCTGAGGCTTGGAGCAGCACCTGCCTGCCAAGATCTCTGCTGCCAGGATATACATGAGGCTTGCTGCTGCAGTTTGGTGGGCTGATCCCATAGGGAGGGACAGGAAGGTTTTGTTGCTACTGATCATTCTGTTTGTGGCTGAAGACTGGCAGAAGCTTGAGCTTTGAGCAGAACTGTGCCATATGATACACAGTATTCTGAAAATTTAGGCCCTTCCTTAAAATGTGCACTAAAATCCAGCACTGACTTTTTGGTGAATTTTGTATGTGCCTCTGTTGCCTACCTGTTAACTGGAGATGAACATAGTTCTCCATCTCCTCAGGCATTAAGAAGATAAATTTACATGTGTTACAAAGCACACTGTCACTATAGTGAAAAAAAAAACCTGCCCGAGAGTCTATGCAAACATTAATAACTCTGTCTTCAGAGCAGAATTTGAGCGCTGTACAGGAAATATGGTATGGCATTAAAAAGTGATGAGAAAATAAAATATGAAATATTTTGTCGTACAGCTAGCAGTGCCCATTCAATTCAACACTGAGAACATGGCAATTAGAATTAGATGCAATTCTGCAGATTTTTTCCTAATGAAGAGACTCAAGGATGTAGTTAAGGTGGAATGAGCAGTCTTAATTCCAGTGCTCCAGGAATTTCAGCTGTTCACTTTGCAACTTGTCTTTTAATATACTTTCTGTTGTGTTATATAAAGTGGCTAAGGTGGAAATTCAGAAGCTCCATCAGGCTAATGTAGAAATCCTAGTATCATATTCCAGAAATCCCAGGCTTGGTATGACACCTCTTCCCCGGCCAAAAGCTGCTGGTATTCGTGCTGGCAGACGTGCAACAACCACCAGCTCTAAGGAGGAGGCCAGAGTTGGGGACTGAGCACTGAAGGTATTCCAGAGCCACATAGAAGCAGAGCCACAGGCGCTGTAGGGCTCCTAGGGGAGCTGGAGTGAATGGCAGGGTGTGCAGTGCACAAAGTCTGCTGTTGGAAGTGGGTTTTAATAGCTGGTTCAGGAAATGATTGGGATGTTTAAGAGGGAGTTCTGCTGAACCAGGTCCAACTGCTTCCAGACAGTCCTGTGGGATCAAGTGTGCCATGGCACCCGGTCATCTACCAGCCTACTTGGATCACGGGTTACATGTGTGTGTAAGTGTTTGTACATAGGGAGCCATCCACCATTTCAGTTCAGAGATGGTCCTTTTCAATGCAGCATGTTGGAAATTAGAGGACCTGTTTTCATTCAGTTTTGTGGGAGTTATGCAACTAAGTATCCATACATCACCTGATTTTTTTTTCTTTTTTTTTTGTCTTGCTGGTTAGTGCTTTTACAAGACTAGTTCTTGAATTAGGTGTTACTGTGTTTTCTACATGCAAGGAGGCAGCAACTAAATCATTACATAAAATAGATACATAAGTCTGGGGAAGTTCATATACTGCTCTTTGTGATGCTGAAGAACAAGCGAATGACTTGCTGTGACAGTGAGAGCATAGGATCCATCACCTTTCTCTTACAGCCAAGAACTTAATAATAGAAAAGACCAATTCAGAGAAGCATGCAGAGACGGTCTTTCATTTGCACTATCATTCTTCACTGCTGTTACCTCCTACTTGATCTCTCACTTTACACCTGAGACATGTTTCTCTTGCTGTTTGGAGAGTGCTGACTAGAGACTGACTCTTATCTAACATTATTTAGTGTTAACTCCTCTTCTCTGCTCAGACTGCAATGACTGCTTCTGGGTCATGTGGCTGGAAATGAGAATGTGTGCTCCACAGGTAGTCAGCTCACTCAGCTGGCCCCCCAAAGTGTCTGCTCTTTACTACAAACAGGTTTTTTTTTTCTTTTATTGCAAACAGAAATCTCAGCTGCCAAGAGAACCACTTGCATATAAGCATGCAGGTAGTGTACTGGTAGTTGCTATATGGTACACATTAGCATTCTGGTCTGAATAATGCAGATGTTCGGGGACTTGCAGTGGCTTTAAGGTGACCCAGAGTTGCATGAGTGACAAGGATTTGGGACAGTCCTATGGGGCATTTATTATTATTATTATTACAATACTTTGGAAAGAAGAGCTAAGTACTTGCTAAAAGCTGACATTTGCAGCTAAAATATGTAATGCCTGAAGAAATGCAAACCAGCACATATTAATATTGGCTTTCCCTAGCAGTAAACTTGAAATATGATGATAGTCTGTAAGCATGCAATGTCTCTTTCCAATTAAAAAATGTGCCTAGTACCGTGTCTAAGCAGGAGTCCAGCAGTGAAGGACAGCACATAAAACTAAGGTAAATTGGTACAGTGTCAGATGGAAAGGAATGAAGGAAATGGTTGATGCCTTGCTCTCAGCCACAATCCTAACTGAATAAAGTAAAGTATTTAATTGTGTCCTGAAATCTTGTTAACTTGGCTTCCACTGTTAGAACAATGGGAGGAGCAAACTGCAGAATAAGAAAATTTTTACAAAACTGTCATAAAAACGGAGGCTTTAAAAAAGTTGAACCAAGCCCAAGAGTTTGTAGCATGGTCCCAGCTGTTGAGATAGGAATTATGAATGTGCAGAGAGGCAACAAACAAATCCATCCCCCACTATCTTCTGGCTGTTGTTCAGTGATATAATCACTTGCCTCTTCTCATACTTAGTATAAAAATTTGTTTGAAAGGTATCAAGGAAATATGAAGACTGCAGATGGTGTCTTGAGATTGTTATATATCATTATAAAGGCAAAAAAACCCCAATGTTAAAAAAACATTAAGGTTGCACAGTCAAGTGTTCAGAAGGTATAAAATTACAGAATAATGGTTGTCTACACAGTTATAATGGGCTTCTCTGTGAACACTTGTTTTCATTTTATTATTCATTATAATTATGCCATCGCTCATTAACCTTAAATGTAGGATCATATGGAATTTTCCCACTTGTTCTTTTAATTTAATTTATGTATTAAAAAGGTTTTAGCTTTAAAAAATAAAGGAACCTGAAAACACCATCCCGTGGCGTATTGACAAGTGGATTGTCAGCAAGGTTGAAATCTTTCTATTTATCACAGAGACATGGAGAGTCTGGCAGCATTAGATTTTAATAGTCTGCGTGGACCAGTGCTAGAAGGGGCTGGATCACTTTGCAGCTGGGTGTAGATGATTTTTGTTGACAACAGAGGAGTGGTCTGTGTCAGAAATTTGGGGGTTACCGCCAGGATGCAGAGGGAAAAGGGCTGTCCTCTTTTTTTCCTTGTATGTCTCTGTGCCCTTCTGTTCTCACCCATTTTGGCTCCTCTCATGTCCTGCCTAGCCCTCCTAATCAATTTGGATTGTCTTGACTACCTGGCTGCCATCACTACGGTTTCTTCATTCTCAGTTTTAGTTGATTCTTAATCTCAGGTCCTATTTTCAACAGGTATTTTGAGATCCCTATTTCATTCTTCTCCACCTCAGACTGTAAGGCTTACTTACCCTGGGGTCCTTTTATAACACCAGTGCCTTGATGTACTGTCTTCACTCCCCCTGTAACCAAGGCGCATGCCTCATTTATTCCCCAGTCTCCTTTTGTGCTCCCTCCTCCACACTTCCTCATCTCAGTGAGTGATGGGCAGCACCCCAACAGCCCAGCAGAGACAGTGCAATGCCTCATAGTACTGCTAAAGTTATGTGCCAGCATCTCCTGCCATGCCTGTTGTCTCTGCCTCCTGCTCTCTACAGCTTCTGGGAGGAAGGTGCCATCCCATGTCTGTCTGCAGAGGTCTATGGAAACTGGGAGGGAAGCAGATATAGGGACTTCAGGACATACATACTGAGGATGCAGGGACTGCACCTTTTCAAGTGTTTCTCATGTGGCCAAACCTGGAAAGTTTTCACAAAAAGGTAGAAGGTACATCCCTAGCAGAATGAGTCACTCATTTGGGCAAATTTCTGGGCCCCCTTCCACATGTTCTAAGGAACCTTGCCTTCCTTCGGATTCCTTTCAGCCACTATCCAAGGAGAAGAAGCTGGATGAGCTTGGCTATATTTGCCTTCATTTGGCACCACTTTATTCCAACATAGGTAAAAAAATGTATCTTTCTTGAGAAACAAGAAAAGGACAAATGGTTTGACTGTAATTTCTCACCATGAGCTTGAAGGGACGATGCGATCTGCAGGATGGAAATATTTGGCTGCAGTGCTAGAGCTCTGACAAATAAGATTTCACTCCAATGGTCTGAGACCATGGGAAACATCAATATGTGCCCCATAGTGGCAGAACACTCCTGGCCCTTCTGATAAAACATCCAAGTAGTTGACTAGCACAAAGAAATATCTATTGCTAAAATACAATTATATTAAATAAAGTTATTGTTTGGGTTTTTTTCCTCCTACAAGCTTTTCACAGTACAGAAACATCTACCTTTGCTTGGTGGGAATGTACCAAATGGCCAAAGTGCAAATTATCTGCTGAATTTGTGTCAGTATTTCATCTGAAAAACTATGTCAAAAGATTAATATTTAACTCCTACTCACTTTCAGAAGTTTCTGCTTGTAATTCTTACCCGGCTGTATGAGGTGAGAATTTTTTGGCAAAGATTGCTCTTAAGGTTTTAAGTTGATATATGTTTTGCTGCCATAGGATCCTGAAAAGACAAGCATGGTGATGTCAGGGGTGTACAACTTGCAATTGCGAGAAGGGAACCTGTGTACATCTGTACTTAGCAGAAATGTCTTTAAAGCCCTTTATTGAAAAGAAGTCAGTAAAAGGTGAGATTGATTGGATCCTCAGTTTGTGAGATCCAATTCTTCCTCTGTTAATGAACTTAATATTCTCACCTTCTACTTTATTTTAACTCTCTCCACAACCCTGCCAAGGCACCTCACCTGACATGAATTTACATGTTTATGGCACACTGTGCTCTCTCTTCCCATCTAGTAGGATGGATTTCCAAGTTAAAAAGAACAGCAGAGGGGTATCTTTCCCCTCCCATGAATATTTTTGTTCTATATTAAAGAACTGCAACATAAGTAAGAAAGTGGAGCCTAAAGCATCTGTGGCTGAGGAATGGGAGCAACAGAAAAAAACAATGGAGAGAAAATTCGAGAAAAAGCAAGTGCTTGTGCTGGCAAGACAGGCAGTTAGGCAGGGACAGGAATAAAGAGGAAACAAAATAGATGAAGGATTACAGAGTAAAAACTATTTTTAGGGAGTAGGATGTTGGGAGTGGTAAATAGGCTAGAACAATAGGGATGAACATTCGCTGAATGTGAGTAGAAATCACTATAAAGTTTCTACCATCTCCTAATAAAAATACAGTAGCCTTGAGTCCTTGTGCTTTATTAAAAACTCCAGCTGGAATACATAGAAGAAGGCAGGAAAATTATTCTCAAGCCAGATAACTTTCAGATGAATCAGAATGTAGAGATTTGATGAGATTTTTTGAAGGCAAAAAATATTTGACAAACAAGACTGAAGAAAAGATGCATGAAGGAGGGGAGGAAGCAAAAGAAAAAAGAAATTTTAGAGGAAAAAGAGGGAAGATTTGAGCTATAATTAGCATTTGTCTGTTTGCAGGAAATAAATGATCTCTTACCCAAAGACTTTTTCTGGTACAGCAAAGTGTCAGTCCTAACCCTGTTTTTGTTAGATGTCAGGTATTACCCTCCCTTTTGCTCTGGCAAATGTACAAGTGCAGGATTAGGAGGTGAAACATTTCTACAGTGTGCTCTGTTTACAATGGGCTTGGTACTGTTTAGTGGACAATGAGCTATACTGCAGCTGACAAAATACAGGTTTCCTGAACCAAATATATTCAGTTCAATACATTTTCTTTGGTTATGATGGACAGTAATCTAGTGTGACATAAGGTTTCATTTTGCACGGCAGGCTGCATTGGCTCTGTGGTAAATGGAAGCTGTCCATTACAAAAAAAAGCCATTATTCCTATAAAAGAGTGAACTGATTTGAAAAACGGAGAATTGGTTCAAGTCTGCAGCTTACCTGCACATGCAACTTTTAACCCAACTCACAGTACTGTACTTCTCCATTTGCTATGCATTCTCTCCCTATCTTGGTGAGACAGAATTTGAGAGCCAGAAATTCCCCTTCTGTTGGGAATGGTTACACACAATCTTTTGATTCCTTATTTAGTGGACACTTACAATTTTTCTTGTAATGCTTTCAGGGAAGCTTTACATGTTGATAAGAAGGCACTAGCAGTCCTAGTACGTGTTTTTATGTGCTTTCCACTTCAGTTCTCGGTTGTGTTTAGGTGAGAAGGAAAAGAATAGCATTTTGTTATGGCTGGAGATTACAATTCCTCCCAACCTGTGAATTTTCTTTATTTATAAAATACTTCGGATTGAATAGACTCAGAATTACTGTAGGGCTTACTGGCATAAGCTAAAGGGCAGATTGCTTTTCCCAGTCATGAATTTCAGTTAAAAACAAACAACTGATGAACACATTTCCCTAGAGACTGATTGAAATAGGGGTATTTCATTTGTATATTTCCTAAATATTTTCCTGCATGTGTAGAGACAAAAGAGAGTTTTTGCTTAAGATATTTTTAAAATATATTACAGACTTCTTTTTAGACTTTGATTTTTCCTTTTTCAGGGGGACTAAGTAGGAAAATATTTATTGCAGTTGGGTCAAAGCAGAATTTTTATGGAAAAATTAAAATAAAAAATCAAATTTGAACTAAACTGAGAAAAATGAGGTACTGTTTTGAGATTTCATCAAAACCGTAACATTTCCAGTAGTTGTAATGAAAAATTATTTTTACAAACACTTTTGAATGAAGTTATGGACAAAATTGCAAGGGCAGTGCTATAATTGCACCATGTTTTACACAGGGGTCTATTAGGAGATGAAATATAAATTATTAGCAAAGCCTCCTTCTGATCTTATTTACAGCCAGCATAGACAAAGTGTTACTTAGTGGGCAAATAAGCCTGCCAGGTATGAAAGAGACAAAAAGAAATGTGTCTTGGCGTGCCGGGGAGGATATAAGTATGGAGAAAGCAGAATCTATTATATTTGATAGCGATGGAATGTCGCCTGAAATGACCCTCCATTCTTTTCTATTGTTAAGTTTTTCTCATGAAAAAAAAAGAAAAAAAAAGTGCCACAGCCAGTGAATTCTCTAATAGCAGCGGTCTGCATGGTAGAACAACAAACTGTACATACATTATTACAGATTTCTGCTATGTTGTTTTGGTGCCCAACCAAAATTGAGGTTCCCCTGTGGTACTGTAAAAACATAGAGATTGTTCTCACCATAAAGAGTTCCAGTTGACACTCATGAGACACAGACAGAGAGGAGGGAGCAGGAGAAGTGGTTTGTCCAAGGTCATGGTGTAGGTCAGCAACAGCACCAGCAGGAAAACAGGACCCAGAAGTCTGTGTTTGTGTAAATAGGGGCATTTACCAGCATAATCACTCCCAGGGAAGAAAGCCCATATGAGGCATTACATGGGTATAACTCTAGCTGTCGAGGACACTGGTGCAATTACATCAGTAAACTTTCCCAGGCAGATGAGCCCCTGCTCATGGGCTTTAAGCACAAAATGCTATTGCAAGGAGAACTTCTGCCAAAGAGTGTTGTTGGAAATCTAGCAAGAGGAAGGAAATAAAAAACAAAACAAAACAGCCTTCACTTCAATTAGAGGAAAAGATAATTCCTTTCAAGTTGAGAGGCTCAACTCCTGCTGGCCTTTGTTCTTAAGCTTACCCTTGCTGTAATTTTACAGAGTAACTTGAATAATGCCAGTTTGTTCTGTGATTACCCTCAGCTGGAGCACAAAATTAATATCTCACTAAGTAATTCAGTACATGATGGGTGAACATTTAGTCAAACATGCCCTAAAAAGCTAGGATTTTCAATGTTTGCTGGAACTCCTTCAGTGACAATTAATTGCCTGTGTTCGTATATGTTTATGAGCCTCGGTAAACAGGCAGCATATTTACATCTCCCCATTACCTTCAGAAATAAACTTCCTTAAGAGAAAAAAACTCATGTTCTCTGATTACAATCTAATTTTAAGTAAACAAGGGGTGGGGAAAATGACTAGTAAGCAGGACTTTGGAGGGAGGAAGGTGGGAGGTGAAGAATTTTCTCCCTCTGGAACCATACCACATCTAATGCTGGTAGTATTAAGTTAATATGCTGCAAGAGAGAAATGGCCCTGGCTAGTCCTGTTAGTGTTTGGGAGTTTGTTTGCCTTTTTTATCCTAAGGGTTTAGGCTCAAGACCAGATGCAGTATTTCCTAATTTGTGATGTGGAGTTACTACAGAATATGCCACCTTTGAAAGGCACGTCTTCTAACCTGTGCACAATCCTGACATTTTCTGAAAGCCCTAAACTACTGATGTGTGATCCTGTGATATGCTACAGCCAGTGTCTCTCTCCCATTTCTTCACTCTGCGCTCACTGCCATTGCACTGCTTTCTCTCCATATGAATCCCTTCCAGAACTGAAAGTACCAATCTTTGTCCCATTGTCTCTTTTGCTGTGCTTTTACCATGCAGTGAGGGTTTGTGGGGTGAGAGGAATCCCCCATTTTTTGTCACAACTGGGGCATTGCCATTGACCGGTCATGTTACTTAATCCTCTTCCACATTGCTGGATGAATTGACTCTTGCAAAGTGTTCAGAGATGTGTAGCAAACAGACTGTAGACAAAAGACTAAGTATTATTTACTTTGGTTGTATCCATTAACATCTGCAGAAAGAAGACATTAGTGCATAATTTCAGTCTGTACAACTGACTGCTAGTTTCACTGGCTTGTGCTTGTAAGGGATTATATCATGTGGAAAACACAAATAATTTAGTGAATGTTCATCGTTGTTCACTTTTCATCTAAAATTTTTCACTCTGCTGCTGCCTAAAGATTTCTTTTAGGATTGGGTGTTTAGGTAAAAGCAAACTAATGGAAACTCCTGAGCCATAATGTAAAGACAGAAGATGATAAAGAGAAAAATAATGAAGTATAATGATAGATGGCAACACTTTGCTGTTGTCCAAAATCTTATCCATTAACTCTTTCAGATTTACTTTAGGCCATCTGTAGCTCTGCCTAATTCTAGACTTTGTGCTGTTGTGATGGTTAGTGCTGAAGGCTGGAGAGCAAACCTGCTGGGTTTTTTCATGCAGGCAGGGAAGAGGGGTGGGTGTGTGTGTGGGTAAAGCCTCCTTCAGTGGTGTTTGGTCTCATATGAAAGGAAAGCACCTGAAAACAGTGGCATCCCCCGGCTCAGAGACATTCTGTCAATCCCAGACACTTAATGCTGTCATTGTTAAGCTAAGGGTTTCGATCCTCTGTGTCCTTTCATCTTCTCCGTGGCTATCACATGCTTTACTGATGGTTGCAGCAGGATAAGTCCCTTCTTAGAAACTTGGTTAGCTCTCTTTAGGTAAATCAGCTTGATAAATGATCCATTAAATAGTAAAATTCTGTGTTCATCAACATAGTTTTAAGGTAGCTAGACTGAAGGAGCTGACAGATCTAAAAATAAAATCAGTGCTCTTCTTGTAATCCATTGTAAACAAGCTGTCAAGCATCACTATGGTCTGCTTTGTAATACCTTTAATGAGTAAATAGAGAGAATAAAAGTAGAGAGACAGGGTAAGAAATGTAAGCCAATATCATTGTTCTTTTACCTATTATATTGCTTTAGGTGGTGGTATCTCTATTTCCCTAGTCCTGACTTAGGAAATTTTGACATAATTTTGCCAGAAGTTAAATCTTCTAGAGTACATATTGCTGCTTTTCAAGACCAAGGAGCTAGAAAATGTTTGAATTGCTCCCTGACTCTGATACCTATGACTTTAGAAGGTTTTAATTGGATAGGTAAGCTTATTTAAAAAAAAAAATGTACATAAAATTGTATTTTATCAAATAAAAGCCCCTGAATTTTCTACTCAGTATCTGCTTTTTTCTTGTAACTCAGTTTTTGTGAATGAAGAAATCTGCATTCTATGACAGGTAAAAATACATCCAAACATATGTAATTTTTCTGTACTTCAGGCTGCCAGGAGAATGAGTCTCTTCTTTTTTTTTCTTTTTTTTTTTTTCTTTCTTCTTTTTTTTTTCCCTGTCTGTCAGTTAACTCCAGTTTTCTTTTCCACAGCTTTGGTTGTTGCTGGGTTAATATCCTTTGGTGCCTGTCTTTGAATGTACTTGGCTGTCAAGTTTACAGATGATGTGTTCCCATTTATTTAATTTCATTTCTAAACTTCCCATTGAAGAGATCCTTGCTGCTCACCTGGCTCTTAAATCTGCCCTCAGGTCAATGACAGCAGTGGCAGCAGTGCCTTTGCACATGCACTGGGATCTGGCTCACTCCCTGGGTTCCTGAGGCTGGGACTTGATGATGAGACCTCCCATAGGAAGAAAAAAATGTTGTGAAGTTTGCTCACTGTTGCTCACTGGGATCGAACAGCTTGTCTTTTCTTTTGAGGAACATTTATACTTAACACTCGGTAGGCAAACTGCTATTTCAGTTTGCAAGTGGATTCAGTTATTCAAATGCACAGGCCAGAAAATGAAGGGGATTCTATTTAAACAGTGTGCTCCCAAGTCACAGATGATCTTTTTGATGTCTGTATTTTGCAAATGGAAATTTTCCATTTTCCAGCACTAGCATTTGTTCAGAGGCTGTATGCTATCTAAATCTGCTTTTGTGGCTGTTCATTTGCATTTTTGCTATGCTATATTGCCTCCTGTCTTCTCCTCTTGGCCCCCCACTCTTTTTTATTGAATTCCTATTTTTGCTGCCTCTATTCTGTCTTGCATCTCTGAAGACTCAATCATGCGAGATGCTGAGCACTCAGAGCAAACAGCAGAGGCTGCTCAGCACCCGGTCAGGATTACAGGTGAAAAGGGAAATCCAAAGCATCTGCATTTTGAAGGTTTTTGCTGAGGGAGAGCAGATGAAAGGTGGAGCTGTTCCCCACTCAGATAATAGTCCCGCTTCTCCTGTAGCTTCCCACCTTTTCTCAGCTGCTCCAACTGCTGGAGCTACTAGCCAGTACATCTGAAGGGGAAGCGTGTGAAAATCTTTGGTTGAAATTTTATGGCATGATTCGAAATACTCACAGTAGTCAGATGATGTAGACAAAACAGCTCTTCCTGGATTTAAATTAATGACCATGGAAAACCTTGCATGTTCATGTAGTTTTCTTGGTCAGAATGCAGAGTTTTCTACTTCCTTTAGTATTAATCTTTTATTTCACCCTGTACACATAGGTTCTTTCTTCTCCCAAATCTGGTTATATCCACATCTACAAGCAAACTGCTTAGCAAGAAAAACTGCATTAATATCCTGAGGGAAAATTGAGAAGGTGAGGAGAGAAGCACAACAACTTAATTCTGGCAGTTAAAAGAACAATCTGAAAGTTGTCTCAGCTCAAAGTATCACGTACAGTCAAGTAATCACAATTCACTTCTGCAGATCCCAACCCTCAAACAGTCTATTTCACCCTCAGGGAAAGCTGGGTGGGGGGAGAAGAAAGTGTAAGCAAGAGTATCATGCACTACGATGAGAGGCAGGGTATTTAAAGCTGAGCAGTGATACAAACCGTAGGGGTGGGAGGCAGGGATTGCAGGCTTCTCCTCCCATTCCTATCTTTCTTCTACATTCACTTCTCAGAAGAGAAGATGAATGAAAAAAAGGGACCCTCAGAAGAGGGGCCACATGGTCCTGGCCAGCTTGGACTGATAATACTAAAGATAGGGAATGAAAATTCTTAATAGTTTAGACAACCACGCTTTTCTTCTGAGTCCGTTGGAAATTGGGACAATGGTAGTGCTCCACAGGGCTCATCCAGGTGTGCAAGAACCCTCTGAATCCCTGCACAGTGCTCTGGGAACAGAGCACTGATTTTGCAAAAGTTTTTCTCCTGCCACAGGAGAAGCACAAGCACGGCATGGTGTTCCCACTGTATGGCAGAGGGCTGGTGCCTAAGTATCAACGATTAGGAATGCCTGGTGATGAAAGTACAGTGTATATGCAGTATTTTAAGCCTGTGTATGGCTTCCCACAGTGCCCTTTTGGACTGGCTATGGGGCAGTTATGGGAATCCATAACAAAACCCTCTGCTTACGAGAACAGCAAACTGCCAGAGTAAAGCGTGATATTTCCATGTTCCTATCATGTGCAAGCACGTGCCCACAAACCAAAACACAGCTGGCAAGTCTAATTTTAGCTCTACCAGCCTTGAGAAGTGTCCCTTTAAAGAAATTCTTTTTATAATTCCTTTTTATTTTTTTAAGCAATTTGGTTGATAATACAGCAGCTGACAATCCCGCTGCTGTACTATGGATGATTTAAATAAAAACAAAAAGAAACTGCTGCCCCGTGTTTTTTCACCAAAAATTTATAAATAGGCAAAACCACTGTAGAAAGGCCCAGGAATCTGATGACATGTTAAAGAAATAAGTTACTATAAAAAAGGAGAAACGCTAGGATTTGTGTACGAGAGGAAACATTTTGTTATTCACGCACTTTTTTTCCCTGATGATTTATAGCCCTGCTGTAAAACAGACTCTTCCTTCGAGTCTTTCGGAGGATAAATATTTGGGATCGCAGTGCTGACACAGGTCCTGCACGCCTGGGATCTGTGGCAGGTGTGGGGCTCTCGGCCGGACGTGGGGGCCACACCTGGCTCTCACCTGGGCCCGGGCGGCGNAAAGACAGGACGAGCCCGGAACACCATGTCACTCCGTGAAGGAGGCAGCGGCAACTAGGCTGGGGAAGGCTCTTCCCTTCCCCCCCCCCCCCCNAATACAGCAGCTGACAATCCCGCTGCTGTACTATGGATGATTTAAATAAAAACAAAAAGAAACTGCTGCCCCGTGTTTTTTCACCAAAAATTTATAAATAGGCAAAACCACTGTAGAAAGGCCCAGGAATCTGATGACATGTTAAAGAAATAAGTTACTATAAAAAAGGAGAAACGCTAGGATTTGTGTACGAGAGGAAACATTTTGTTATTCACGCACTTTTTTTCCCTGATGATTTATAGCCCTGCTGTAAAACAGACTCTTCCTTCGAGTCTTTCGGAGGATAAATATTTGGGATCGCAGTGCTGACACAGGTCCTGCACGCCTGGGATCTGTGGCAGGTGTGGGGCTCTCGGCCGGACGTGGGGGCCACACCTGGCTCTCACCTGGGCCCGGGCGGCGGCGGCAGCTGCTGCGTGCGGGGGAGCCCGGCCAGGGTAAACGCAGCAGCGGACAACTTTTGTGGTACCGTGGTATTTTCACATGTCTGCGGGAAGGCACCCGCACGTCAGGCCGGCCGAATTTCCTCTTTACCCTCTTCCTCCATTTTGTTCCAACTTTAAATAAACCAAGTCTTATATAAGCGGTTTAACAAATCATGTATTTAATATGTCTGGCCCGGGGTCGTCTCTCCGCGAAGTGCCGGATGACGGTGCGGAGTAGTTTTCTGAAGGGGGAGGACGACGACGACGACTTCCCTGCTCGGCGACCAGGCTCCGGTGACCTTCCTCCTCTCGTTTGTTAAAATACAAATATATTTTTTTAAAATTAAAATCATAAATATAAAANAGGGGGGTGGGTGGGGAAGCGAGAGGGGAGGGCTCGAGAGCGGGGCGAGCCGAGGAGAGGACGAGGAGAGCGAGCGAGCGAGCAAGAGAGCGAGCGGCTCTGCGGAGATTTTGGAGTTGCGCTGTCTTCCCGGCTCCTCTCGCAGGACGGTTCCCTCCCGAGCCGGGCAGCGGGCACCGCCGGAGGCACGCTGCTGCCAGCGGGGGAGGCGGGCTGCTCCTTCGCGGGCACCCGGGCACGGGGCTTCCACCCACGCACGCACCCGCACCCGCACCCGCACACACCCCTTCGCGCGCGCACAGACACACACACACACACACACTTTTTTTTTCGTGCGGGCGCGTTTTTGGCTGCGCTGGAAGTAGCGCGCGGTAGACGGCGAGGAAGTCTCGGCAGCCTCCTCTGTCGCCCGCGCTGTCAGGAATAGCGGCGTGAGAGGAAGAAAGGCCCTGGGGCACTACACCCTGCCAACGAGTTCCCCGCACCAGCCAGAAGGACTCCAGCTACATGGGCAAACGCCTGGACCAGCAGCCAATGTACCCTCAGTACACCTACTACTACCCCCACTATCTCCAAACCAAGGTAAGGGCTGGCGGGGCCGGGCGCCTGGCGGGGGATGGAGAGCGGAGCCTCGCGAATTGCGGGCTCGCCTCTTCTCTTTGGCGATTTTTCTGTCTCTTTTTCGGGTTTGGTGTCACACAGAGCCGAGCTAGTAGGCAGAAAGCAGGCGTGAGAGAAGCAGGAATGTTACTCTCTGCCCTCCCATTTATTTCTTTATTTCTTTTAATTTATTTTTTTCCCCCAAGGGCTGCTGGCGTCGGCTAATTCCTTTTATTGTTTGGGGAGAACAGTGCGGTTAACGCTATCGTAACAGCGGGCAGGTAGTGTGTTTGTTATGGCATGGGATAAAGATTGCTCTGGACAGCATCAGACATAAAACACTTTTGGTGGATCTTCCAGTGATCTCTACAGTTTATTCACAGCTTAAAGGCATTTTGCTGTTAGAAAAGCTGTCTGTGGCAACTCAAACTTTTAATCAGCTGAGAAGGAGATGCTGTGGAGCTCGGAGCTGACCGTCTGTAAACCTGGTGGAGTTTGTTTCAGTGCATTGCACAGGTTTTAATATTTCATTAAATATTGAGGATGATACGGCTGTACTCTGTTGCATTTAAAAGGTCTAGAAATAGAGGGTAACTACTTTTGGAGAGTGTATCCAAGCACGGACGCTTCCGTTTTCTTTCTTCTTTTCTTAATAATTTTTAAAATGCCAGGAGACTGGAAAGCAGGCCAGCCTCTCCTAGAGAGGCTGAGTGAAGTCTATGCTACCTGGCCATGAGTTAGTTAATTAAAGCCTTATTTTTATAATGCCATTGTATAATAGTCTGCTCTCTGAAAAGATTTCCTGTGACCAAAGAACAGTAACAAAAGAAAGCCCTAAACCGAAAGTTTGCAAACCCTGTCAGGACACTGTATTTGGAGGAAAGAAAAAGGAAAAAATACACACTTCACAAGGTGAAGTGTGACCTCACAGCCACAGATTAACAGTTTCAGTAAATAAATGAACATCCTTTAGGAGGGAAAAGCCAAGGCAGGGCGCACACACGTGCATATCGTACTGCGTGCAAATACGCACATTGTGCTCCTGTGGCAAATTTAACACATGGGACATTTGATGTGTGCAACTGTGTGTGGTGAAGTGCCACAAGGGAGGCTGACTTCTCCAGACTTTTGGTTTGAAGCATGTTGATTTGGCTGTGGTTGTGAAAGGATAAGTTATATTCCTTGTTAATAAAAATTACTTTCCCGTTACCGTTTATAGCCCGACTACTGCATTATATAAATTAACTAATTGTAAAAACTGTGATTCAGGCTGGTTGGAGTTGTGATGACACCAGAAGCACTCAGTATGATTACAGCCTTGTAATTCAAGGCAGGGTTACCTCTCACTTCTTTGCTCTGCTGTTTCTTTCACTGCATCATGCAGATATTTTTTTGGTATATAATGAATCCTTTTTTAAATTTTGTATTTTGGCGTGAAATTTATCATTTCTCCACCCCTTCCTTTCAAGGTCAATCCAAATAGCATTTTACCTTTGTGACCATTTAGTGTGTAATGTTGCTGTTGCAGCAGCAGCCCGTCACTAGCTTGACTGCAATATTGCCTATAGCTTTAACTGTTTGGGGGATTGGGGGACGCAGGCTGATGCTATTCCTCAAAACCTGGCAAGCCAAGGACATGAAACAACTGATGGTGTTTTTTTGAAAGAACAATAGCCTCGAGTATTGGAGGAGAAATATTGGACATTCCATCCCTTTTACTCACGTAGCTTATATTTTGCCAGTTATCCTTTTTCTTTCTTTTTTTCTTCATTTTTTTTAACTTTGTAAAATAAGCTTTTTGAGAAAATTAACCTTATATTTGGGCTTAAAGTAGAAAAATAGCTTTTCTATACCATGACTTTTTTTTAACCCCTTGCTTTAAAAAATAACTTAAATGCATTTTTATAGCCAATATATAAAATTATCAGCCCTGTGAAAAGTCACGTGCATCAGTCTTGGCACACTTGCACTTTTACAGTAAGGATAGGTAAGATTTCAAATTGGTGATACATTTTATACGCCTTTATTTTTTCTCATTTTCTTTGGTCCACAGTCAAGGGCGTACATAAGCTCTAAATAATAAACACACATACACGTGTGCATATATATATATATGTACATGCAAAGATGCAAGTATTTCTCTTCTATAGACTTTAAGACTTTAAAGTAGTGCAGACAGGCAGCATCTGGATTTTGTTACCTTAAAGCTAGCCATCAGCTTCTGGGACGTTTTAAAGCAGTTAGATCCATTGTATGTCTAAAGCTAATAGTTGGGTAATCAAATAATCTTGTGGTGGAGAGCTGTATCTTTTATCATCCCTATTGGACCAACACATATAAATAAACCTTTGTATGATTCCAGCCTGCCTGAGAACTTCAGCTTCTCATTTTCCAAAAACTGCTCTTTGTACCAAGCATGGTAGGATTCAGCTCTACAGGAAGAATGTGTTTCTATGCTCATACTCATGCATGCTGGGGTGGGGGGGCGGTGTGCACATTCATTTGTAATTAAGAAAGACATATTAGGCTTTCTTATGGCATGGTACATCTTCTGAAATTCAGAGTGGCAGCGTGTTCGACAGGCAAAGTTTGGAAATTCATGTTCCCCAGCGTGTTTGGGTGAAGCGCTGCTTTTGCTTTGCTTGTTTGGTGAAGTTGCCCTGGCTCCCCTTTGAGAAGTACCGCATTACTGTGCATCGCGTCCCTCTCATGGGGGAGCACGGAGCTGCGCAAGGTTCCAGCCTGCAGACTGTGTGGTGTGTGTCTTCTAACGTGGCTAGCATGTTGTTGTGCAGAAAGGGTGTAAATGAATAGCTATATGGGTAATGGGATTATAAATAGAAAAAATGGATTCCATATGTTTGTCTGATTGCTTTAACTTTTTAGAGT
This sequence comes from Irena cyanogastra, assembly GCA_013397155.1. NCBI lineage: Eukaryota > Metazoa > Chordata > Aves > Passeriformes > Irenidae > Irena > Irena cyanogastra. Next base: position 220,551 of record VWZV01014206.1, read on the forward strand.
TTTGTGGCCTTTTGTGAAACACAAAGCATGCACTCATTCCATTTATTTGTGCTCCTTCATTATCAAATGCCACCACTGAAGCTAAAACTTTTAATTTCTGGTTTAGGGAAAGCCATTGTCATCCGAAAAAGAGAAGAAGGGGAGGGTGTCAGTCCTTATGAGACAATTGTAAGGAATTTAATATGTCTCTTAAGGACAAGCACTGAGTTTGAGGGAAGACATAACCTTATTTCTGTTTCGGTGTGACACTGTCTGACAACTTTGGTTTAAACGTACAGTTTTGGAACTTTTTTAGGCAGATGCTGAGAGTAGGGAGAGAGTCCAATTGTCCTAGGAGTATATTTCAGAGTAAGTGTTTCTGGTTACTGTTCTAAGTGAAGCATATAGTCTTGTGTTCTTGTTGCAAAAAATATTGCAGGGAGGTGGTTCAGCTCATGTATATCTGATGAGAATGTGTAGTACTTTTTTATTTTATTTTGAGATGTTAAGAGAATTTCCTTAGTTGCATCCTTGCTGATGGTGTAACTACTCAAACAAGTGGTTTACAGGAGTATGTTGCGAATTGTCACGTAGAATGTTAATGATGCCAAATCTTGCATTATGGTCTGAATTTCTTTCTTTTGTTTCTTGCTTGCCAAAGCAAATTCTTTTCTCTTTGCCATTTAACACAGAAGAAAACAAAAATAAGCACTATGAAATATCATGTAATGAGGAAAAGGGGAGAAAAATATTAACTCTTGAATATTTTTGAAAGAGTCTCCTTGATTTAGTAGGTGATGTGTTTTATCTTTGTCCTTGCAGCTTATGATTAGATCTCTTGCTGGGGTCAGCGTTCTTTGCAAACGGTCTACTGAAAAAACCTGAATCGCTTGGGTAGAAAGGAGGAGGTGCCACAGTTACCTGTTGACAGGAATTGTTTCGTTTACGATCTCTATTACCTGCACTTGGGGTAAAAATATGCCAGTCAAGCAGCTATTTCCGTGCGGTTTGCTTTCATGCATTCTCCAGATATTTCCTACTTATTAGTCATGGTTTGGATCTGATAGTTTAACTCTCGTGGTGTTGACTCTGTAACCCAGTCAGATGGCAGAAACACCCCAAAACGAGAGGCAGTGTTTACAGTACCCACAGTACCTCTTCATCTCTGAATGCCTGATGTATGTGCGAACACGTGCAAAACAAAGAAGTGTGATTTCCCAACAGCTACCTGAATAAAACCCCATCTCTGTGGCTGTGAAAGGGATGCAGACTGACCTGCAAGCAAGAGTGCTTAATGAGCCTGTTCCTGAAATGACAGATATGTGCCCCAGCTGAGTAAAAAACAATTAGGGAGTGCAAACAGGTGTACTCGTAAGAGTTTGAGTTTGATACAGTGCTTTTATGGACACACATTTGGGTGTGTGTTATACCTCCTTTTTGACATTTTTTAGGGCATCTTTTGGCATGAGGGAATTGGGGACTTCCTTCAGTTGTGTGGCATGAGCATACCTTCCTCCTTGCTCCATCACTCTCTTTTAGAAAGCGTGCATTTGGAATTGGTGCAAAGGTCTTGCCTCTCTTCACCTTTTACCTACCAATCCCATGCTCTTTGGTCACTCACGTTTCTGTTTAGTGGGTTTACGGCATTCCCCACTTTTGGCCATCTGGCCATACAGAAGGCCTTGAAGAAAGCGTTCCAGATACGGAGATGCCTGACAGGGCTTCTCTGGCTGGTAGTGTTCAGATTGTGTTTGGTGCCTGGTGTGAAGCAGGGGTCAGGTGTAAGGAGTAATTCATCAACCACACACTGATTTCAGGCTGCATTTCCAACCATCTGCAGCTTGGATCTCTGCCAGAGCTCAAAAGTCTAGCTGGAGCCCATGTGATCATGCCAAAGTAAAGGCAAACACTTGCAAATAGAGAAATGCATTTCTAGGAATGAAGTTTGTTCACGCTCAGCCCCGTTTGATTCAGTGTGTCACAGCATGTTTTTAATGCCTCAGAGAGCAGCCCAAAAGAAATACAAATTCATTCAAATGCCATTTAAAAGTATTAGGGCCTGGCTATGATTTTGATGGTAATATTAATATCTAGCTCTAGTATTTGCCAATTGGCTTAAACAATAAGGAAGATAAAAGTTGTGTTCCTCTGAAAAATGAAGGAATATATGAACTCATTTGCTTTCCATTTATCCTTGCATGCCTGGATAAAAATATTTTTGTTGTTTTAAGGGATATGATGATATGTATTAAAATGGTGTTAAATTTCTTGATTGATCTTCCTTTCATATGTTGCCTCAATGCAAGTCTGTTTAAATTAAAAACTAACCAACCCACAAATGAAAGCACCAAATAAAAAAAGGAAACAAAAAACAAACCAACAAACAAATAAAAAAAAAACCCAGACCAAACCTGTGGAAAAAGAACATTCAAATTTTTACTGCTTCAAACACTAATATATTATGATATTCTATGGCTATTTATTTTGCAAGTAGATATTTTATTTCTGTAACAAAAGATGGAAGTTGCAAACATTTGCCAGATGAGGCTACAAAGATCTTGCTGTGGCGAGTGTGTTAATAGTTACAGAATATCTTATACAAAGTGCCCTTTCAAAATAAAGTGCAGTGGTTCAGAAATGAACTGGTTGAGTTTTTAATGCATGAAGTCCTTTCAAAGAAAGCATGATGGTATGCTTGCACTTTAATTCAAGTATCTTGGTAAAAATCATCAGACTGTCAGTTCTTAAATTTCCATGAGTTAAAAAACAGATAACAAAGGCTGCATTTCAAGTAGGATGTCTGAGTTCATTTCGGGTCTTGCTGTGAGTAGCCTGTATAGTATTCCCTTTGCATAGAATTGCAAGCAGCGTTTTGGAATTCAATTTAATATTTATTTATTTATTTATTTAGGGGTGGGAAGTGAATTTTCCACTATCTATACTCCAGGCAGGGACTGAGTTTGCTTGCAAACAACCCCATTCTGGACTGTCCAGGAAGAGAACCAGACTTTAAAAAAAAAACAAAAAAAACCCAAATAGTCTGGTTTTATTTTTTTTTCTTGAAGAAAAGAATTTTAGTGCTATAAATTTTATGTAGAGGAAAATAGTTAATATTTCTCAAGAATTTGCTTCCAGTGCTGCATTAAAATTGTGTTTTGTAACAGTCTCATCAGCTACAGCTGTATGTGATTAAATAGTGTAATATCAAAAGCATGTGTGAATAAGAGCTTTTATGATATAGTTGTTCTGTACCAAAGACTGCAGATGGGCAGAGAAGGGAGACAGGGAACAGTGATTTACTCAGATGTTATCAGAGCCTATACTCTGAATATTCCTGTACTGGTGTTTTGCAGTTGCTTTCCCACTCATATCGGCAAGATTGAGTAACAAATGGAAGGTTAGAAGTAAACAGTTTTACAAAGAGAGCTATTCTAAACAAGCAAGTATCAGCCCAAGAATGGTGTCTACTGATGTAGAATGATGTACCAATATTTTAAGTAGAGGATTAACGATAATATTATGGAATAGAAGTTATAGTGAGAGAGATCTGTTCTGCTACCTTTGAAAAATAAATGAAAAAGATTCAGTTGTCTTCAGCAAGACAGAATCAGGCCCACAAAGCACATACTGATCACCATGGCAAAACCAGGACAGCTGAACAATATGCAGGTTAAAAAAACCAAAACAAAACAAACAACACTCACAAAAGAAATAAAAACAATAAATCAAAATGATTCTACATTGTGCAAGGGGCTGAGGACATAGCTCATCTGATACTTAACAGCATTTTGTGTTTGCTGTGGCTATAATTTGTATTTAACATTATTTATTGTGATTTATAATTTTAGAGAATGAGCAGCATAAACCACATGCTTTGTCTTTCTGTCTGTTTTTCTCTCTGTCAGTTGAGATACGATTTATACAGAGGGGAAGTCTAATTGCCACAGGAGATGTCTCACATGGAGCCCAGTGCCTATAATTAAGATTAACAATTTCTGTAAGAGATTTAAGGTCGCTTCATCCACAAAAAAGTATCGGAGAGCTGGTTTTGCTTTTAGTTGTGTAATTCTTAAGAAAAAAATACTGTGTAGCCTTTTTGAAATTTGAAACAAGTCAGTTTTCTGTGTAGGTCTTTTCTGAAGATACAATGTTTCTAAATGGAGAACTTAAGCAAAGGTTGCTTGTCCTGTCTGTAGCTGCAGATTGGAAGCTCCTGTTGAATTCCTCAGTCATACTGGGGTTTTTTATATTTTGTTGGTTTATAGCAAAGTCTAATCTCTTCTCCTAGAAGTTTTTTATTAGCTGAAAGTCTTCAGGTCTGACATTATCAAATAAGACGAAGAGATTATTTTTTCTTCTTTTTGGATGGAAAGACTTTTTTTTCCCTTCCTTTTTTCTTTTTTCTTTATTTTGTTTGTTTTCGGGCTTACTTGCAGCCATGGTGGAAAGAAATTGCTTATTTGTTGTTAAGTTAACTTCAGTATCAAATGTGATAGTTTATTAAAAAGTAAATATTTACATTTTTAACTGCTTCATTTGTGGTATATTTATGCAGATGAAATTGTTTGGACAGGTTTTCTGTGAGGGTTCCTCTGTTAATTGTATTGACTTCATTCAGATGCAAATGAATGAAATAAACCATCTGACATATATAGATCATAGTAGAAGCCAGAAAAGCATAATATTGTAAACACGCAATGTAAAGCACTCTGATATTTTGTTCCTTGTTGGTGTCTTCCTGACACATGTTTTATGGTTAGTACCATGTGGTTGATGATGATTTATGTGCTGTCATATTGTGGAAGTGATGTCACTCCTGTGTGATTCAAATTCATTCAAGAAGATAAGTTGTTGAACAGATTTGTGTTTCCCCCTCCCCAAGCATAAATCAACCAGCAGGTTTTTTTTATTCTGTGAGTTTGCATTCATAGACTTAATCCTGAAGCTGTGCTTAAATACTCTGCTGCAGAATGTGGCATAGTAGAGAGGGAAAGTTTTACTGGTGGACCAGCATGGTGTTGTTGTATTTAACTGATTGCTCATCTGTAGGTACCCAGTTTGTGGTAATTGGGAATGGGGCTGCAGCTGAGCCTCATCCCCAATGGGCTACAGCTGTGAGAAGCAGGTGACAGCATTGAAAGCAATGAGACCTGGAGTGCACAGGTGTAGTGACCAATCACTGAAGGGAACAGAGGGCCCACAGGTGCAATGTATGAACCATGAGGGGTATGAAAGGTTGGGCTAAAGAGCAAGAACAGCAGATGCCTGCAGCCTTCTGAAGTGGAATGATGTTACTCTGTATGGGCAGAGCCCTGAAGCCTTCTGACGTGGTATGGTGTTACTCTGTTTGTGTGAATTGTTAAAGTTTTCTGAAATTGTATGATGATCTTCTGTGTATCATGGCTGTCTCAACTGTGACCTATGCCGTGGCCTATGCTGCAACACTCAGCTGGCTTCTGTTCCACTCCCTTGCCCACCCACTTTCACAGCCCTTCCTCTGCCCAGCTATATTTAGAGACCAGCCAGGCTGAGCCGTTCAGAGTTCAGTATTGATGCTGCACAGGAGCCTGACCTTCCGCCTCCTGCCGATGGGAGATGGCAGGACTGGATCAACCATCGAGTCTCGTTCGTGCGTCCTGCCTGCGAGAGACTCTGGTTATTGGGAACGAGATGTGATGTGGTCTAGTTGCCTTCCTGGTTGAGAAGCTGGCAACATTTGTGGCAGGGTTATGGGAGGGTGAAAGGCAGACTGAAATGTAGTGGATAGGGCAGAGGGCTGTTTTGGATATGAGTCCTAGAGCTGGTAAAGCCTTGCGGTGGTGCATTGGTGACTTGTGAGATGAAGGGACATTAGGGAACTTCAGCGTTTCACCAGAGGATGAAATAAGGGAGCCTGGTGTACTGCTACATCGCAAAAGGTTTTTAAAGCTAGGTATCCATAGTTACAACAGGAGAGTTAAAATCTAGATTTCAGGGACTCACCTGGTGTAATGTCCTCCTTCCCTTTAAAGAAAAAAGTGTTTGGCAGTTCTTAAAGCTGGAATGATGTGCCTGTGTGAATTCCCCGGTGCTCAGAGAGCTGCCTGTTTAAAGTTTGCTCTATTTTCCCCTCTTGCTCTAATTTTTCTGGCTGTGGAAAAAAAATGGCATTGCAATTCTTAGCCATATAAGGGACTTGTTAGTTTCTTTATGTGGTTGAGAATTGTTTCTCCTTTTGGTCTTCAAAGGCTGTTGCTGCTGAGTATGCTTTAAAGGGAAGGAACTACTTGCTTAGAAAAAGGCTGCAATCCTTATTTTCTTCTCTTTCTCACTTCTCTCTGACCTTTTATTGAGGGACATGCATAAAAATAAATTCTGCTTTTGGTGTCATGCAAGTTGATGGATACTCTTACAAAGAGAGAAGCATAATGGGAAATGCAGTCTTCATTTCTGTTCCCTCATTTTGTAGTGATGAATTTGGTTTGGTGCCAGTTAGTAAGTACATGACCTTTTCCCTACATCTTTTGATTTGTGACAGGGAGTGTCAGAGCCGTGTTAGTGATCTCTTGTTACAGCTTTTAACAAACTATGAAATATTAAAAATGAATTGGGTCACTTGGAGCTCGGCTAATATGTCAGTGATGCAGGGTGGTGATTTCATATTAACGAAGCATAACACACAGCTTAAAATACAAAATTCAAATTTTGGTGAACACAGACAGCAGGGATGTATTGCTTTTTAAGTCAGGACATTTTTATCTTGAAAATGTAGTCTTTTAAAGACAAACCAAACAAGATATTTTGCAAAGATGGTGTTATCGGCCACATTTGTTTAGTGTTCATTCCAGAAAATCGTATCAGCCTCAGCCTAATTGGAGCTGAGTTTTTCAGTGTATTTACTTTAAGATCAGAACTGCCGACAAGACTTCTTTTAGTATCAGCTGAGATGTGTCTACACAGCTGTCGATGTTCTGCTTAGCTGCTATACACAACCCGGTAATCTACCACGTGTAACTGAATGGTACAATATACACTCGTTTGGTGTGCAAATGACACTTCTGGAATTGTTTACTGAAAGGAGACTGGTGATAAAAATGTGCTGTGAACGGTACAATGAATAAGGTAAAAAATAGGACTGATAGCTCTTAGACAAGCCTCTGCCTGGTTTTGCATTCATGAAAACTACCTTTAATACCACTCTATACCTGCAAGACATCAGAAAAAAGTCAGAGGCACTGCAGTCCTTCAGATGTTTGATAAAGCGTGCAGCAGGACTTGGTAAGTTGAAAGCTTTACCTAGGCTGTATTAAGATGACGTTTACTGTGTCAATGTAGAGCTGCACTAAGTGTACTGTTAAACAATCCTTCGTGGAATCAAGCATAAAGCAGACATATTGCTGTGGCCTTTAGCAAAGCAGCTGGGAACTTTCTGCCTGGGGGAGCATCGCACTCATTGCATTTCATGTTTGTGCTCTTTGTGTCTCTTTGGAGCTTTTACATCCTAAAGAAACACATGGCCTGGTCCAAATATTTCCATGTCCTTTTTAATGTTGCTTTTACTGTGAGTGTCAGCTGGTGGTGCAAGATGGGATAATAATAAAACTGGCTGATGTATGGTGACTCCACCATGACAGCAATAGTACATGCTGATCAATGACACGTCTGCCATTGCCTCACAGACACAGGTGTGCAATGCACTGAGTTGTCTTGCATTTTGAGATTATGGATATAATTCCTGTCTCTAGGAACAGCTGTGAGAAAGATGTAGACTTCTGGCCCACCAGGACATGCTTGTTATCTGTGTGATTTAGAAGCCTTGCCGGCCACTCAGTTTCTGCTTTATATCTCCGCCATTTTATGAAATCTCTGTAATTGTATACAGTTGTCCCTGTGCAACATGCAATTTCCTCTGGTTTGAAAAGCTTTCAGCTTAAGATTGTCTAAACTTAATAGCATAAACATTAATTTACTGTGTTAGATGGGTTATTGGGTGTTTTTAGCATGCATAAGTCTGGCAGTAATTGTGCTGGATAGAAAAAATAAGTTTTGTTTCCTTCAGTGTCTGCCCTGCTTTGACTTAAATGGATCCCTGGTGATGGTAATACTTAGCATGTAGCAGTCATTTCAATTTTCAGTGGGTTGTATAAACATTAACTAATTTTCTGAGTCCATTCTGAGAGGCGCCTTAAACACCTTATTTGCTCATGAAATGGCTGCATGCAAATAATGACCTCAGAGGCCTGTACTGGATGATAATCAAGAGTTGGGAGATAGACTTGTGTAGCATCCATGCCTTCTCTCTTTGGGTGGGATCTGGAGGTGGGGATTGGTGTTGCTGCTTTATGAGCAAATGTTATGCATGAGTGGTCTAAGAGTGAAGAAAAAGCTGGAAAAAAGTAAGTGGAAAGCATTTTCAGAAGGTGACATGTTCATCTAGGGTTATCCAGAGGTGTCGAGTGCCCACAGCTTTAGCCAGTGGAGCTCTCAAAGACATTTGACACTAAACCCAGTGTGACTCACAGAATTACAGAGCACTTTGCAAGACCACTTACCTGAGACAAGTGCCTGAACCTGCCAGCTGGTTCAACATTTCACCTTCCTCTTCAGCCTTTCTGCTGGGGAAGAGGACAAATGGAGCAGGGCAAGAGGATGCACTTTCTGGAGGAGAGGAATTCCCTGTTGTGTCTCCAGTGTTGGAGAAGGAGGTTGCCTGCAGTCCTACTAAGGTGACTGAAAAAGATCTTTGTGGTGTTTGACCAGTGCTATGAGGGGCAGAGCATGGCCCAGCTTGCAGTGCTTTAGGGATTTGAACAATGCTTGGCCCAAATGTTTCCAGGAGACAAAAACTTAGCAGATGCCTGGACAAGGATGTGAAGGACATCCTTGTTCTTCCAAGGAGGAGAGAAAAATGCTTTCAAACAGTGCATGTGCATGGCCCCTAGTCCCACTGGCCCTTGCCAGCTTTTTCAAGCACTGATGAGAAGGTTGTAGAAAAACAACTGTCACAATTCCACCAACATTGGGTAAGCAAACTGCCCTGTGTTTGAGTCCTTCAGGTTAATATTTCAAATCTACAGCACCCTGTTAGTCACCAAGGCAATGGCAAAGAAGTTATTTATGGGCAGGTGTTAGCTAAGTAGTAGTTAATAGATACAGAACTGTCACAGCCAACTGGCTTTGGTTTTCTCATGCCTGAAGTTGTGTGCCTTGCCAGGACTTATTTTAGATTTTCTGTTGTCATTACTCGTTTTATTCCTCTCACCTTGGCTTGTAACACTATCATATGTGCTTCCCTCTCTCTTGTGTTGGAAATAGTTGCATTTTTAAAAATCACAGCTTGTTCGGCTCAAAGGTACTTCATGGATGGGAGAGAAATGATGATATTCTTGATGCTGATAACTTCTTGTGTCCCAAGGGTTTTGTTTTAAATATGTGAAAACACTGCAAACAAGCATTGATTATTGGTGTTTTAAAACTGAGCAAGGAACTGTGCCAGTGGCCACACAGATGTAGATTGTGATTTTACAATGTATGTTGAGGAATTAAGTAGGACTGCCATGCTTCAGCAACAGCCGATGTAGTTGGCGTTTATGCTTCATCTCTCCTGGTCTTTTAGCACAGGGGTAAATTATTAGTTGTTTATTATTTCTTAACCTTCAGTGGGTGACTTCCTTTCTGCCCTAGTCAGCTATTTTGAGGTAGAGATTGGTGGATTTTATTTCCTTCCTCCTCTTTCCCACAATCTCATTTGCTCTCAGGATAGATTGTCAGGTAAGTTCATGCCTTTTTACAAGCCTGAGGGTCAAAGAGGTGATCTCAAGCTTAGGTGACAAGGGCAGACCTTGAAATAGCTGAGGCATAAGGGCGTCGTTACCATGACATATAAGGAAAGCCAGAAGTCTTACTTCTATTCTACAATTTGTCCATCATTTGTGATTTAGCAAATCTACTACTTTACCAATGTCTTTGTATTAATTTTCCCCCTCCCCCTTGTTTTGGTGCTCTTCTTAGAGCATGAGAATTCTGCTGGTTCTCATTTTTCTTTCACCTAATTCTAATGTGCATGCCATGGCATTTGTTCTACCATTTGACCATCAGAACTTTTGCTGTTGTATTTCCTAAGCCACTCCTATTCTTCCCCTTTTTTTTTTTCCTTTAAATGGTATTTTGCTGTTTGCAGACTGCCTCTGACTGTGCAGTTTGGTTGTGCTGAGCTGCATACAAAGCCAGGGTAAGATTCCTGCCTGCAAGAGTTTATGAGCAATGTAAATAAGGCAGCCTCACAAAGCTGGGTAGGAACTGCAAAGGAGAGAAGTGCCTGGTAGGAGGTTGCATTGCAAAGCAGTGCCAGGACCTAGATGGTAGATGGCAAGTAGTGTTTACTGTTTATCCATATACTGCACACTGCTCCATCACCTTGGGAATGAGTCACTCTGCCTTCCCAGTTCATGCATTGCTGACTTTTTTTTTTTTTTTAATTTTTTTTCCGTAATACTAACAGTTTCAGTTATATAGAATCATTCCTTCTTTTCTACCTTTGTGCTTACCTGGGCTTTAATTTTTCCATATTTGCTGTTTGGTGGCCAGTCTCCTATGCATTGTCTGGCAGATTTTGGGTGTTGCAAAATGAAAGAAGCCGTAGAGTGAATTTCTGGAGTTGCCTGTGTCTGCAAACTGGCACTGAACAAATGCAGTCTGACTTCACAGAGAATGTAATGGAACTGGACAAAAGAGCAAAGCAGTTGAGGTCAGTGTGAGACAAGAAGTCTATTCCCAGCAGATGAGAGCTCTGGAAATATCCTGGTGTGCAATGGCTGGGGGCTTGAGCTCAGTGAGGATTAGAGTTGGTATTTTTTTATGCTTGCTTTCTGTTTCACCAGGCCTGTGATGTTGCAGGAGAGCCATACTGCCCACAACTGTTTGGTGCTTTTGAAAAGTAAATACTTTGGGGGAAAGGGGTGCATGTGTCTTGCACTTCAGCAAGTTGACTGCTGGTAAATGCTGAAATTTCAAAGGGAGAGTGCTCTGTACAGTAGCTTGGGGCTTCAGAGCCAGAAATGCTGGTCACCTGCAGCTCCTTTTAATTTCAACTAGAACCGTATGTGTTTTGCACTTTTGAAGACCAAGAGCTCCTTAGGGCTTAAATGTTACCTTTTTTTTTTTTTTTTTCCCCCAATAGTGCTTGCAAGCTGACAGGGAAACCTTTTGCTTTTACTGTTTTTTTTTGTTGAGGAAGAAAAGAAAGTTGGGAGACAAAGGAAAGAAGTTTAGGTCTTTGGGGTAGTTTTGTTTGTTTGTATTATTTTTTTACAGCCATGAATAGAATGTATTTCCAAAAGCAGGTATCTCTCTTAACAGGTAACTCTTCATTTTGTTAGCGCTGTGATGTTAATGATTTAAGTAACTTTATTGTTTATTTAGCTCCTACAACTTAGATTGGATAATGAAGAGGAATGTGGTTTCTTCCCTTATTTAATTTTAATTTTTAAAAATGTTCTAGCGTTTGGGATGCATGGACTGCCACTAAATGATTACTTGCTTAGATAGAAAAAATGCAACAGAAGCTTCTCTAGCAGTTATGTGAAGTTCAATTTTATCAAACATGCATTTTGAGAAATTCTTACTGGTTTGGTCTGTTACCAGCTCTTCTGGTTATACTAGATGGCAGGAATTTATTTTTCCTAAGGTACTTTATTTCAAAAGGATCTAAATTGTCAAAATATGTGTTCATGTACCAGTTGTAATCTCCCTCTAGACTGCAGGGAAAAGCTTGAATGTCTAATGTCCAGATATACCTAAAAGGCTCAAAAGTCACACAATGAAAAGCAGAATGCAGCCTTCTGAAAAGCTTGTGATGTAACACCCAGCCTCAACAAGGCTCCCTATGTTTAGGTGCAGGTTGCATTGAAGAGTATTTTTTGAGTTTATAGACAGTAGTTTTAACATTCAGCTGATGATTGACTTTTTTTTTAATTAGACATGCATTTTGAAATTCTGGATTTGTGTTTCGTATTGATGCCAAGTGCTGCTGTATCTGTTGCTTACTCAGCATTTCAGTGGGAATATCCAAAGCAGACAACTAGAGGGGGGAAAAACCCATGCCTGATTTAATTGTATTAATTTTCTTCCCACTGAAGTTGGTAAAAATGATTTATTGGGACAGATGGAGTGCTGGTGTTGGGAGACTGGTAACCTGTGAGGTGTTTTCCCTTTGGGCCCCATCCTGTGGTCCAGGTGTGCTCACAGCTGAACACTGCCTTGTCAGCAACTCTGCTGAAACTGCAGCACAGCATACAGGATAAGGAATTATTCGGTGGGAAGAGGACTGTCAGAATTTGGCCTTTAGGATAGAAATTTCATTTTGTGAGTGTATTACAAACAAGAGAGAGTTAAAAGATGAAAAACTGCTTCTACATAGAAAAATAATACTGTTTCAATTTAAGCCTTGGTTTAGTAAGCCTTCTTGGAAAGAAACTTGTTCCTGAGGGCATTTTATCTATTTTTCTCTCTCTGTCTTTGGGTTTTATGCTGCTGCCCATCATGGCAGTATCTGAATGCTTTCTATGTAGAGATTGATAGCAACTTTGAAGTCCCCAGTGAACTGTGCAGTCTTTGACACATCTTTCTTTAGGGGCTGAGAAAATACACTAGGTGGGATTTAAAAAAAAATTGTATTATGTAATTTTACATTCTAATAGTATTTTTTTGATTGTTGTTTTAGATGTTAAGTGGGGTTATTTTTTTTTTCTCCTTTTCATGATTTGACTTTGACCCCATGATTATGGGGTACAAGAAGTGTCAGTGTTACATGCAGAATACATTACTGACTTTTAAAAATATTTTTTCCTAAATGTCACATCAAGCAGATAAGGGATAAGGTATCAAATATCCAGTATTACAGAGGTTTTCTTTGTTGTTCAATGTTATTTAAATTGTTTGAAAAACATTCAAATAATATTTGCACTTTTACAGGTGATGCATACCAGATCTATATCAGCTAATGTAAATTGTTAGATGCAATCTTTTATCTTTTAAAATTATTCCAGTAAGAGTAAATATTTAAATTAGTACATAGGTCTAATTTCTTAAAGCTAGGAAGATTACAGTGAGAGGATTTACTAACTGGTTTAGATATTCAGTTGTGAACCATTTCAATGTTATTCTTATGTGGCTAATCTATCTATCTTGCTATGTAATCTGTTTAAACAAGGTACCTGGCTCTTCCCAAATAATTTCAAAGAGAAATAAAAATAACATTGTTTTCTCTTTCTTTCTAGTCTGTCAGAGAAACACCTTGATTAGTTTATATTTAGCTTATATGCGTGGGTGTCTTCCTTGCATGTGAACAGTAAGAAATTTTTGAAGAAACTAAAATCGTAATCATGAGTCCTGGGGTTAATTCAGAAGATAAGTGATCCTGTCATCATTGCTTAGTTGTTGTTTTTCTAGAGCAATATAGACCTGTCCTACTGCCGACATTTGAGTGCTTCCAGTAGTATCCTAGTGGAGATGGAAGTATGTGGTAACTTTTGACTGAAAAATTACTGGTGGTCATTTCTTAGCTAGAGAAAATCGAAGGTAAAACATTTGTCATTAAGGCATGGATTTGAACTAGGCTGTGTATTCAGTAGGCAGTTTTTGGAGAAGGAGAAATTCTGGTAGAGTTTAGGAGAAATAAGGAGAGCAGGGAGGATAATCTTGCAGTGTGAAATTTCATTTCCTCAATGTGCTGATAGTGTTTTGTTAGTAGGTGTGCAGTATTAGAAGAGACCTCATCCAGACCGTGCTCCCTTCCTCAGAAGTCAAATCAAATGGATTCACAGTACCTCTACCAGACATTTCTCAGTGTCTTGTATTATAAGGAGGCGCAAGGATTTCCCACCTCATGGTGAGCCATGTGGCTGAGGAAGCTGCTGAATCCCTCACTCTTGTTTAGAGAGGGTTCTGCTACCTACTTGTTTTAGGTGTGTTAGTAATTATATTATGAAGTGGAAAAAATAAAGGCAGTTTTGTTTTGCCTGGTTCTTTAACTTTTTCCTCAAGGAGAGCCTGCTGTCCCTCCCCCATAAGATACTTAGTTTTAAACATATGAAGGTGAAGGAGCACGGTCAACTCAGGCGCGACCGGTCCATCTGAAATGTCTCTTTTTTTCTTTTTGTGTTACTTTTTTTTCCCTACAGCTGCTGCTTTAACTTAACATGCTCTTCGAAAGTGTTAAACATATCTTATCACATGAATTAAGTCAGTTTTTACCCATGGGTTCAAGCAGTCAACCTTCTTGTTTCAAGCAGTCAACCTTCTTGTATTCTTGTTTGAAAAGCTGTGTAGCCTTATCTTATTTTTCACTGTTGAGTGCCCATTAGGTTTGGTGGGAGCTACTGGGTGCATAATATTTTTGGAAATCAGGCCATTGAGGTATACTTTGGTTATAAATATCTGTAAGCTAATTAGGCTTTAAAATGATAAAGATTCACAAATGAAAAGCGTCTTCCTTCCCTTTCCCTAGTAAAAAGGCCGGGTCAGCTTGGATGAGTTCCTCGCTGGCATGGACAGTGTACCCACATCTCAGTACGTTCTTTGAGCAAGTTTCCTTTTTGAGGCCTGTGAGTCAGCAGGGTTTTGAAGTGGATGAGTCATAGACAAAGTAGCTGAATGATGGTTACCAAGTGGGTGGGGGAAGCAGGGATTTTATTCTGGGAAGGTGTAAATGCAGACAGAGGCCAAGTCTGGAGGTGAAGGAGGCCACAGGATGAAAGGCATTAGCTGATAGGAAGCGCTGAACCAGTGTTTGATGCTGGCTGCTCCTTGCGGTTCACTGCAGCCATGTGCTTCCTCCTGGCTCTGTTTGATGCTCCTGTGCAAAGCCTGTCCCCCTCTTGGGAGCAGATGTTCCAAATGAACAGCGGATAATCCTGACAGATAATAAAGCAATGTTAACTTTGCCCAGAGCCAGCTAGTTTCTATCCAAGAGTTAGATTTTTGACCAGAAGAGAAACTGAGCTAGTCTGTGCTTCATTTCTTTCGGTCATACAGAGGACAGACCGTTAACATCTCTCTGACTGGGACAGATAGCATCAACCATGCCTGTGCAGATCAGATTAGTGTGCCAGCCTCTGAAATCAGAAACAGTGCTGGCATATATTGTGCTGTCTGACAAATCTTCTTGGAGGGCTTAGAAACAAAAATGCAAACAACGTGCAAACATTCTGTTTTGGCCAATCCCATTTACTAGTTGATAGAAAACCAGAATGCCACCCCAGAGCACTCCCTTTATGTGTTTCTTGTATGTTCCTGCAACTCCTTATGTTGCAATGTAATTTTTAATGAGGTTTCCCTTAAGGTGTGAGGATTTTTTGTTACACAGTATTTTGTAGTTCAACAGGAAACCAGAAAATATGACCATGTATCATTGCCACTAGAGCTACTGCTGACCACATATCTCTGTATATTAACAGATGGTGATAAAATCAGAACTTTTTTGTGGGATGGAGTATTCACTTAGAGTGGGATAGCAGAATAGCTGTCAGTCAGAGAGCTGTGCAAGGAGCTGGAGAGCAGTGGTTTAACAATCAAGCCTCTTGCAGCCCTGGCTCTCTTTCCCTTCTTCCCTACTCTACGCACGGATAGAGTAGAGAGAGTAAATACTTGAATTGATAGTATCCTGGAGCGCTCAGATACTGGAGGAAGAGACAGTGGTCACCAGATTCCAGCTGTCCTGTTTCCTCTCCAAAATGAAAAAGCTTTCATCAGGATAGCATATATAAATACTTTTCATTGCAAGCTCAACTCATTGTAAAACTATTTTGAGTACAAAGTTTATGTTCTCTTGAGTCCGGATGTAGAAAATGTGAGACACTGAACTGAAGAGTGAGAGGTAATTGAATATATATTCTATAACAAATATGCAGAGAAATGTAGTAGAACAAAGAGCGAATGGCTGAAAGTTGAAGCCAATAAAATTCAGCAGATGACACAGAGCATGTTTTGAAAGGCAATGGTAATTTACCAGTGGAACGTATTGCTGAGGGACGCAGCAGATTCCCCTATCACTTGAAGTCTTTAAACTGATGTTGGGTCTTTCTCGTTCATCCTTGCTATGTTCAGTCCAGGGGTTTCTGGGTTGTATTTGATGGCTTCTGTTGTGCAGAAGGTCAAATTAGACACCCTCGTAATGTTTCTCCTGGCCCTAAATTGAGGGTCTGTGTGTTGTGACTGCTTGTATCATTTGAGTAACAAATTCAATTGCCAGTGGTAATGAAGGAGATGCAGAGCCAAATCTCAAATTGAATCCAAGCACTGGGAAGAGTGGATGTGCATGCGAGAGGCACCTGGCTTCCCTAACTTCCACGTTACATCTGTTTAGATTTCCTTTGACTCATGCTCATTTACCTACACTCTGCCTCTCACTTGGCCCATTGCATTTCAGGGATTGTTGATGTCATAAATCATAGGCTGAAACAGTAAAGGAAGGGAGTATTAAGGACAGATTAACAAAGAGAACAATATGTAGGAAAGCATGCCTTTAAGTGCCCCAGACTTAGGGACCTTACAGCATTTCTGACTCTTTGATATATAAATTACATCAATTTAGATTCCCTCATGCGCCAATAGAGTGCATAGAACAAGTTCTAAGGGAATCTGAGTGAGCATAAGTGGGTATAAATTACATTACCTTACAGATTGCCTCTGAATTTGGCCCAGGTTCTTTCCTTTATTTTCATTATGTCAACTTTGTGCATTGGCATTATAGTCTTTTCAGCAACTGGCCTGACAGCTAATGAGTTCTTTCTACCAACAATAAATCAACCAAGACAGACAATGCTGCTCCATGTAAATACTTCTCTTTATGTTCAGAGTATTCAGAATCCCATTAAATTTGGAACAGTGTGCTAGTAGAAATGCATTGCAAGAAATACTATAAAAAGTGCTAATTATTCATAAGCCACCTGGTTTCCTCTTTGCTCCCCAGCTAACCATGTTCTGAGGCTAGGGGAAAATTAGAAGAGGACTAGAAAGCACAATAATGCTGACATACAAATTGCAGTATTGAAATTAAGTCCAAGTGGTTTTAGGAAGTTTTCTCAATTTATGGTTGTAATCCCTGAAATTCCTGCAACAAACAAGGTTAAAAGAAAAAGTCAAGAAATTAACTAGTAACATTTCCACTCTTGGAGAGCTGAAACAAAGGAAATTTTAACTGTAGTTCATTAGAGAATAAAATGGATTTTTCCTTCTATTATTGAATAGAAGAAAAATTGTATTTGTATGTTAATTAAGTTACAGTAGAATTTGCTTTAGGAATAAGTTTCATGCTATGCAACTTATTTCATCTCTCAGTTCAGAGTATATTGCTAAAAGGCTAAACTCTATTCCAGATTGCAGCATTGATAAATGTTTCTGTGCCACTTCATTATGTTTTAGAGAATTTGTTCTTTTTCTGATGTCAGCACTTAAGCATTTAGGAAGCCATAGGGTAGGTAAAGCGAGGAATTCCTGACTGGTTTCTTCTTTTTCCTTTTACCCTGCTGTATCAACTGAAGAAAAGCTCACTGTTTTGTCTTCCTTTTCTGATCTGAGGTTGGCAAGAAGGCCTATAGAATCTTGTGAAAGATGTTCAGAGATACAGTTGATATATATATTTTTTTTTCAATATTCTCAGGTGGTAGGAGCTATATAAATGCAAACTACCCATATTATTTCGTATCATATAAGATTTTCAATCGTGCTTCTCCTCCAGAATCCCTGTGTTCTCTTGAATGATGAAATTGCAAATGTTCCATGAATGTCAGTGCAATTTATTATCATCTTTCATTCAGAGCATTACAAAATGATTTGCAGATGCAGGTGTTGCTAATGGTTTTCAGCCACCCTCCTTAAAGAGTGGAGAACATAATTGTCCCTGTTTCTATAACAAGGAGGAAGCTCCCTAACTAAAATTAAAAGGCCAGTTTAGAAGGTGAGTTTCTGGTGCCTACTATGTATTCTTGGGGCTCTTTTAATCTTTCTTCTGCTTTTTCTGTTATTTTTGCTTAGTGGAATCCATGGGCTACATGGGAGGAAGAATTTTTTATTTTTTTTTAATGTACAGAAGAATGCTTTAGATGAAAAGGAGGGGGTAAGGGAGGAAAAGAGATGCTGCTTGACAGGCCTAAATAAGTATCTTGCAATATTTAACTATGGACATCATAGCTCTTCCTTTGTTATCTAAAGACTCTTAAACCTCTGTTTTATTCCTAAAATGTACTTCAATGGCTTCACTTGCAGTATCTTGCAGATTGCTTCTGATTTTAGTTCCAGAAAGTCCTTTGTTAATAGGAGGCATTATATATTACTTTTATCATGGAAGTTTTGAAGGGGATGTGTAGGGGAACATTTCTGGCTGTATCTTGAACTAGTCCTTTGTTAAGCTTCCTGGTGAAGAAATCACTGAGAAATCAAAGGTGTAAATGGAGACATATTAGAAGTACTAAATGTTTGAGAATGCACAAGTCTGTAGACTTGACCTCTTGTTGGTGGGGACATTGGATCCAAGATCCTGGTGATAGGAATGACTCTCAGCAGAAAAAGAACACGATTCCTTCTCTCTGAAGGACTGACCAGGTTGCATAGGGATGCAGAGATTCAGCCTTCTTTCCCTGCAGCCTCAAATGGAGAAAGTACTGTAAAGCATTAGCTGCAAATTAAAGCTTTTTTTTCCATAGAGAAGAACCCTTGGGTGTAGGTTTATGCAGTCATGACAGCTCTCTCTTGAGGCAAATCCTCTTAGGCATTTCTGTATAAAGGTATGCAATTTGAAGCCACATGCCAGTGGGACTAAGTCTGCTGGGATGGCTCATGTGGCCAATGTCAAAGGTATTTTAGCACAGATGAGGCTATGGTATTTTTGTTGTTATTGTCTTTTAAAGTAAAGCTGTACATACTTTGCTTGTGGCAGCTCTCTGAAGGTTCAGTGTCTCACTTTTTATTTGATTTTGATTAAAATCGATGTTTCTGCCAGCCTTAGTGATCTCATGAGTGAGATACCTGAGTTTGATTCCTGGATTTGATTTTTCACTGCTGTATGGTGAGGGGAATCCCTGCCTCCCTCTAGGAGGAAGGCAGAGCTTCAGATCTCTGTGCAGCAACCCCGTTAGGGGTGGGGTGGCGTGGCGTGGCTTTGATGGACTCCGCAGGAGGGGTCTTTACCACTAATTAGCTGTGGATACACACCATGTAGGCATTCCCAGCAACCTAAGCTTCCCAAACACAGAACAGGCAAGGTCGGTGAAAATCTCCTATCTCTCCCTGATAATCCTATTTAATGTTAATAGGGAAAAATCACATCTTGTGGAGAATTGAGTACTCTGCCCTAGGTTTACATAGACCTTTGTGTTTCTCCAAGGGCTCAGAACAAAGGGTAGATATTTTTTGACTCAGCAGAGATGAAGATGGCAGGTTGTAAATTCTTGTGACATTAGGCTGGGCTCTGTACCACACTTTGTTGTTAAAATGTGTTCTCTATTAAGAAAGCTGAGCCAGGCTTACTGGCTTAGATAAACTGTTCAAGAGTTGGTGAAGTAATTAGTAAATGTGCACTGTCAGACCAACTAATTTGTTTAATTCTGAACAGGCAGTGTTTATAGATATTTAAATCATCTTAAGAAGTGGCTGTCCAGAGTCATGGCAGGATCATGATCTATGCAGTGCTGCAGACAAGCAGACCTGTTCCCTCCCTTTGCTGCAACAGCACTGAGCTCTGTAGAGGACAAGGGCAGCCCTACCACGCTGCTGTTTTATGGTTATTTAATTCAGTTCTAGTAATAGGAGTTAGTTCTGTCCTTGCTGGAAGCTGCTCCTTCCCTGGTGCAGACATTCGTGTTCGTGTGGCTACCAGGTGAATCAGGCTAGGGAGCAGATAGGGCTGAAAGCTAAGGCATTCTGGTTTCTGTCACTTTTTTTTTTTTCTTTTTTTTTTTTCTTTTTTTTCCCCTTTGTCCTTGGGCTCTCTGAGCCAGGTCAGCACATGGCCAAACAAGCACTAGAACTGGCATCCAGGATGGAGTACAAATACTTGGCCAAGGGAGGTAGCAAGGGCAGAGACAACTTGCATTTTGGGCAACTTAATTGGTAACAGATCTGCAACCTGAGTTTACATGCCTGCTTGTGTAAATTCAATAGTTTGCTGACTTCTGGCTCGAGTTGTATTTGGGTTCTCTAGGGTCCAGGCACAAAAATGTCAGAAGCTTCACTATAGTGACTGAGTCTTTCAGCTTCCTGTGAGGTTCTTTGCCAAATTAAATAGAGCCAGAAATCCCAGCACCAGCAGCTGTAGGGAGTTAATCCCACCCAGATCCAGATTAGCCATGGCACATTCTTGTAACCATAGGCATGACAGTTTAGTGTAGACAGCTGTTCTGATAAACCGATCTGGGAACCCTGCCCTCATAGGAATGTTTGATGTGTACTGGTCACAGAAGTTGTTTCAAAGTTACGGTGAGACAAACTGGTAGCCTGGATAACAGTTGCATGTTTTTGTTGGTGTTGTGATGGCAATACTATATGGGTATCAAAAATGACATGAATTATTTTACTTGAGAAGTGGAATGAATTTATCTTTCTACCTGAAATTATATGGGTACTATGCCACTACTCATCTCTTGTGTTGTGAGGACAATGTTTATTTGCTTATCCAATAGAGACTTGGTACAGAGAGACAACAGGTGTAGAGATGGACAGCCTGCTTCCCACCCTGAGCAATGTACTATTTCCAAAGAGGATTTTCTTCCCTGCTGGTTTTGCTCTTGTGGCCTGTGTTGGTGTCATTGTTGATGGTACTGGCTGAATATTTTGCGGCACAGAAGGACAGGGATACTTGAAAAATAGGGTGATGTGGTGATCGTAGACAAGGATGACTTTTGACTGGGTGGGTGGGGGTAAAACTTTTAAAATTGTTTGGAGCCATGATGATGGGTCACCATGGGTAGTTGCACAGCTTGAGCACCAGACTTTGAATCTCAGAACTGGGGATTCGATCACAGTTTAAGAGAAAAAAAAACACACGTTTTGCCATAGAGTAATGACATGCATAAAGTGGTATAGAGTAAAGTTTACCTGGGTTCCAAATGATAATTGACAATTTCATTGCATAGAAATCACTGAGCAATTGCCTCCAGAAGACCGTGCATGCAATGCCAAACATTCAAATTGTTAAAAGGCTGAGAGTATGGTCAAGGGTAGTTATCTGTATATTTCCTCTGTTCCTGTCCTCTCCTTTTGCTATCTACTACTGGTTATTGTTGAAGATGAGATTTAGGGGCTAGATGGAGAAATACTATGAACTGATATAGCTGGTTTTTTTTTGACTTGAAGGGAGAATATTTTTAGAAGAAGCCAAGTAAGTAGAGTATTGTAAGCATAGGCACAAGAGTTTAGTTCAGACAGCTGTTCTGATAACCCAGTCTGGGGATCCTGGCCTCTGAGGGGTGTTTGTGTACTGGTCACAGAATCTCACAGGGTCATGGTGAGCAGGTTTGACAGCTACTCTGGTAGGGTTAGTAGTCTGGAAGAGAACCCATTATCTTCTCAGCTGTGCCATTAGTGTGCTGTTCAGCTCAGGACAAGTTATTTCATCTGTTTGACTTGACTATCCTATTCTCCTGACACACACCCTTCTTCTGTGTTGCTGTTTCAGTTGTCATCTCTGTCACTGAGTACTTTCTTAGGCCATGCTTGCAGAGTCACAAGTGAGGCAAAACTTTTCAAAAACTTGGCTCTGCACTGCTGGAAGTTCTGCCTCTCAGCAAAATTTCATTGTGGCTGCACATTAAAGCAGGTGAAATTAAACTGTCCTGAATCGTTGCCATTAAAGTAGATTACACTAACTTTGAAATTGTAATAGTTGAGGAGCACACATGTGTCAAGTAAGATGGGGTAGTGTCCCAAGGTGTCCTACCTCACCAGATTCCCATTGTGCCAGTGGGGTCCCCCATGTTCTGCTTGGTGCTTTGCCCAAAGGAGCTCTCAGTCTGTCTTTTTGTTGCTACTCACTACTCTAGTAATAATAATAATGATAAATCTGAACATCTGAGCAGAATAATTTTGCTATTCAACCTCTGCTGCTCCTTTGATTAAGGAAAGATTTAATGCTTTAATTTGCAGCATGTTTTGTTAAAGAATAGAGGGCCATTGATTCACATGTTTATGAAGGGGTGCACTTCCTCAGCAAAATGGAAAACATTCTTTGGTAGTAAAGGATGTTGAAAGTACAGGCACTCCCTGCAGCTGCTGGATTTGTTCTGGGGTCATATTTATCAGTACATGTTAGCAGAAAAGAAAAATGTTGAGGTATTGTTCCACAAACAAGGTAAATTATATTCTTTCCCACATTTTTGCTGAGATTGATGCAAAATCTTAAGCTCCATCTGAGTAACTTCTTGATGTTAGGATGCCTTAGTGACATGATTTCTTTCTTTCTTTTTTGTTTGTTTTTTGTTTTTCTTTTTAATTTTTGTTACTTTATGTTCATTCCTTTCCTTCTCAAGTGATTGTATTTAATGTCAGCAATTATTTTAGAATGATATTTGCAAATAATTTGCAACTTATATAAAATTAAATTTTACTGTATTAGATAATTTGAATTGCAAATATAAAACTCCCAAAACAAACACCAGCAAACTCCCTTGATGATTTGACTTCCTGGTCTTTTTGAGAGGCTAGTGACTGTTTCTGATAGCAAAGAGATATTTTTCTCAATTTTTTTTTCTGAGGGAGTAAAAGTTAAGTGCCTATTCTAGAGTAGAGAAAGAACATTTATTCCATAAACTATTGGTCTTCTAGCTACAGTTTGGCATTATGATTTTATCAGCACTCTACAGTGTCACTAATATGGCCCAGAGCTTAAGCTTGCTACTGTCACTGTAACATGTGTTTCTTCTTAAACTATTATTGTCAGCCAGCTCCTGCAAGTCCAATACCATATTCTAGCATCCTCTCTGGGAACAGCTAGGCTTAGCTTATCATCCTCCTGGCACAGAAAGGGATGTGGTTTTGAGCTCTGTGGGGTGCAATCAGAGCTGAGAAGTGCTGTTCTCCAGGAGCAGCACATAAGTACTGAGTTTTTATCTGCTTTCTCTTCAAAACCTACATGAACATCTCTGGTTTGGCCAGAACTCAAAGATAAGAATTTTTAGGGTTCTTAAAAGCAGGGGTGAGATTAGTACAGTTTCAAAGACCTGAAGACCATTATGGCTTGAGCAGAAGGAAAACTTGCAGCTGTTCTCTAAAAGCCTGGCTGTTATTGCCCCTTTTGAGAAGGTGCACCATGTCTGCCCTTTTTTTCTTGTGCAAGACAAGTCAATTGCTGCAGACAGAACCCTCCTCGAGTGCTTTTGAGAGTCTAGCACTGGCCTCTGCTCCATAAATTGGAAGGCTGTGAATCCTGGCTTGCCCTGCAGAAAATATATTGTGTATTGTAGGCTCTTTGTGATCTTTTACCCTTTGCACACCTTCACAGAGCCAGGCACAATCCAGGCCATTATCTCTATGTGAGAGTTTTCACTATTACAGACTTGTAAAAGTTTCTATTAGCAATTCTGATTTGGAAAGGACAATTGGAGGCTGAAAGAATGGCAAATGCAACCTGGATATAACTTTTTGATCCCAGAACCCAATTAAACTTGTTTTAAAGTGCATGTGACTCCTGAGTTCCGCTGTAATGCTAGATTTATATTATTTCCTGGAATGAAAGTCACTGCAGATGATATCCAGAAGAGCATAATAATGATCCAGTGAAAAATGAATCCAGCTTTTGACTTTTTTCCCCCAACAGAAATAAGATAGGGAACCAATTTAGTTTTATATAGGCTATTCTTTTAGTGCTCAGTAACTTTCCTACCATCAGTGACTTTTTCCAAAGATATCTACTTCATTAATGCTGCTGTTTCTACACAGTGCTAGCGTGCATTTGTCTTGACATGGCTAGTGCTGTAGCTCTACCACATATTTGGGAATAAAACCCACAGAATATTGGTTGCAATATGTTACCTAATATCCTATTTATAAGCTTACTTATAATGAATAATTAGCGTTCTGTGAGCCATGTGTTTCTTTCTACATCCTGTCAAGGTCCTCTGCCTAAAATGATGCTTCAGCCTGATCAGTTTAGGTAAGGGGGAACTTTATACAGCAGTAATCATGAATGCTCTGTACTTAGCTTCTGTCTGGCTCAAAAAAGCCTTCATGCTTCTGAATTACTATTAGAGACACTTAAGTTTTGGACTAGGAGTACTCTGTCTGTGTCTCATTTTCAGTTATATCACAGGACAGCTTTTGTCTCATGAGGAGACTTATCTTAATTCTGCTGCTTCTTGGAGTTTGTGGCCCCTTTTGCTCTTACAAATCTCTAGGAAAGAGACCTGAGTTATGTCAAAGATGAAAGCAAGTGTCCTTGCCCTCCTCTTCACTCTCTTTTCTGATCTCTTCGCTATGGAGCTTGGCAGGTTCTGCATGTAGTATGAGGTTTTCTGTTCTGAAAAGCGAGAGCTTTGGGGCAAACCATAAATTATTCTTAGGGAGAAAGAGGCTACAAATTCTCTTTTCCATGGAAGTAAGTGAAGGTGTGTGAGAAATCTTCTAAGGAGTTGAGGTTCCCCCCACCCCGCCACCTTTGCTGCCTGGCTGTTAATTTTGGAGGTACTAGCTATATTTATTGTGATGACATTTTTGTCCAGCAAGACTGTGCTCTGGAAATAAGCAAGAATCCGAAGTGCAGATGTGCTTTCTTGTTGTTATAAATGGACTTGCATAGACATGAATGAAGCTGGTTTTTTTCAGCTTCCTGAGGTTGGAACAGTGCAACCCATTTGACATCCTCCTCTAACTTCGAGTGGTCAGGGAACAAATTGAGCAAAGCTCTGTCTAGTGTATCTAGGTAGATTCCCAAAATAGGTGCATCTTCATGTTCTCTCTGTAGTTTGAATATGAATAGCAGCATTTGTTTTCAGCCTTTGGTTGCTACTGTTCGAATGCTTTCCCAGATAAGGCCAGCCTATCTGTGAAGTAGAAGCATATTCATTTTTACGTCTCAGAATTTTTCTTCTACCTGATCTGAGTTCTGCCCAGAGACAGAGGAGAGGGAAACATACATGATAATTTAGTTCCTGGATTACTCTGGATTTGCTGTAACTGCAAACACAAGGGGATAAATGCTGTCAAAGATGAGTTTCAGCTCAGATGAATGTTAACTGAAGATGAAAATCACTATGAAAAAATAGAGCTGTTGCTGCTAAATCAAAACAATACATCCTTTTTGAACCCTCTGGGAAAGCCCTTCTTCCACAAAAGATCTTCTGTGAATCAAAAGGATATCGATTAATTCCTGTTATCTCTTCCCTGTTTCACATTAGAAGATTCCTTGGCTATGATGATCATCATCTTTTATTCTTTATCTGCTGTCTTGACTGAATACAGAATATGACTCTGTGGTCAGTTTAATCCTCATTTCAGCTGCTGAGAGGAGAGGTGCTTATTTATGTCCAAAATGAAAAAGCAAAAACATCCATCCAGCTGAACTTGGTGATTCACTAAGATCTTGGAGCAATGCTTTTTCTGTGAGCAGCTAACTTACTCAAACTGATGCTGATTTACTGTGTAAACCTCTCTTGGATGATACAGAGCTTATTGTATCTCTCAGTGTTGCCTAATAGAGGGAAAATTCAACAGAATGAAGACTTTACCCCTATACCACCTTTTTCCCTTTTGTTTCTCTTTTTACTTATTTTCACTCTAAGACAGTTTGGTAGTTGATCACTTTGCATCTTGAAAGACACGCACTGTACCTTGAGCTATCTCCATTCAGTGCAGCATGATTCAGGAAACTGGGTTGTGCCTCTTAAACTATTTTTTTTTTTTTTTGGACTCTGGAGAACAACATTGTGCTGTTGGTACTGGTTTTGAGCTGAAGTTCCTATCTGGATAATGTATCCCTGGGTGTGGCATACTGAGCTTGCAGAGCTGGTCTGCAATGCAGTCTGGGACCAGATGAGGAAATGGATACTTGAATGAAATCATTATTACTCTCACAGATGCAGAAAAGTAGACATACAGTAATGGCTTAGACAAAATGTATTGTTTAAAGACCATGTTAAATGGATTCCTTCAGGACAGCTTGTGTTTTTATGGAGAATGCTGTCCAAGCAAGAAGGATCTGTTCTTCCTTAGCCCAGCAGAGTAATTGAAAATGATTTGAAAACTTCAGTTTGCTTCATATATTTCTCTCCAGGCCAAATACCTGCAAAAATAAACATTATACTACTTTTTCCATCAAGATAGACATTTTTAGAGGCCCTGTTTCTAATCAGACAATTTTTGAAGCCTAGTGTTATACTCTGAAATCAGAGCAGTAGTCTTCTCAACTGATTCACGTGTTTTTCCAAAGTAAATGTAAGAGATTTTCTTTCTTCTGTTGAACTTCAAAATGTAGTCCTGAGAAACTTTTAGAATTTCAAGGCCGGGAAATCACTTTGCCTGCAGTGACACAGGCCAAATGGCCTCAGGGTTGGTGATATAGAAGTTCACCCATTGTGCCTCTTTGTCACCAGTCCTTTAAGTGCGTGTCTCCAAGTCTGTTCTGCGCACTGGTGTGTAGCGAGAGAAAACCTTATACAACTTGTCTCATTCTCTGTATTTATATTCTAAAGAATGCATCTGGGAGGAAGAGGTGGAAATTCTTTTTACAAAGGATCTTTGATCCCTAAGATCATGATTGATAGGAAGAAATGTGTCTGTATTTACTTTAAAATCCTTTCTTTGAACAAGATGATCCATAAGCACAACTTTGCTAGAAATAAACAGATCACGGAGGAAAGAGTCAGAAAGTGACTTGGTTGCAGTTACTGGGAACATGCTCTGCAGTTCATATCTTTAGAATATATATTGTAATAATTTTAGAAGTTGCTTATTAGCTTTTTCCCTAGCTTGTACTTGGGAACCATGTGTATTTCTGTGTATAGGAAATGACCAAGAAATAAAGTATAGTGTCTAAATTTCTGTTAAGCAAATAATTAATATCCTTTAATACTGGTTTCCTACAAGATGCTGAACATTTCATGCATTTGCATGTGCATGGACACATACAGGGACGTGTATGCATTGCTTGTCAGGTTATCCATTTGTAGAGATGAAAGCTGTGTTTGCAGTCTATGATGTGCCTTTAACCTCTTTATTACCAAGATGTAATTATAAATAAAGTATCAGATTTCCTCTTATCCATGTTATCTCTCAATATGTGAGCAAGTCTATGCACTAGTTCTGATTTGTAGGCTTTCTTACATTTTTTGGCATGAGCATTTCTCTGAAGGGGTTCAATGTAATACTAGACTGTTTTGCGTTATCAGGAGTGTTTATTTTCAATGTCTGCTTTTGCTGCTCAGAAAGTGGTAGGTATTTGGTGCACTATGTTTGCCTGAAAAGAGTGAGCTTGATGTGCTTTTTAAAGGTTTAGCTGCATTTCAGTGATTGCTTGATACTGAAGAAGTGCCTGGTGTGAACCTCAGTTTTCCTCTCAAGTGTGTGATGCTGTTGCGTAAGCAGAGTGGCACGCAAGCACAACTGCCTCTTGCTATGGTAGAGTAGTATTCCAATTTTAGCTTAGCCTGAACTGTTCTGAAATCTTCATCCTGTCTTTGGTGCAAAGAATCTATATCAATAGGCATGGCTGAGCAGTGAAAGGAAGCTTGTGTTGCGGTCCCCAGCATGGTTGAATCTCATTATTATGGGTAAGAATTGACATGAGAGTAAAAGCTTGAAGCTCAGAAGGCAATGTTTGTAGGCTTGCTAAGAAATGATGACTCATCACTGATCTGGCATCTTGTTTACAAACATCTCATTGTGCTGGTCAGGAAAGCCTTCATATCATTAGCCAAAGCCTGAACAATTTTTTCTTCCTTCCCCTCACCCATTGCTTATGATCCTTATGAAATGATACAAGGCTAGATTGTGAGGTTTTTTTTTTTCTTCTTTTCCCTATGGGATCCTAAGGGTGTGGTGTCCAACTCGTATTTGAGTCTCAGTAGAGATTGGGTGTCTGATTTTCATTCCAACATAGTATATCATGAATATTAAAACTCCTAAAATATGCAGCTGTGTGTGCATTTCTGCAAGTACTACAACTCTTGCAAATGCAAAGCAGAAATATGCTGAGCTTGAAACAAAATGCTCTCTTCCTTAGGAGATGTTTCACAGTACAGGTATCAGGAACAGGTGGGGTCAAGGATTCACCAGCTTAATATTGCTGATGGTGATGCTGGTACTGGGTTGTGATGCTGGCACTGGGAGCAGCATTCAGACTTGCACAAGAGAAGATGTTTGGACAGGAATTTCTTAGTGCTCTGCAGAACGGGTGCAATGGTTAGGAAAAGTCTTGACTCCTTTTTGAGCAAAGGCATGGTGGTTACAAATATCCAGACATTTGCTAAGGGCCTGTGTGCTCGGTTTGGGTGGTAAATTGCATTTGAGCCAACATAGAAACCCAGCAGTTTCTGTAGAGCTGCCTGTGGAGTGGGATGCCACACAAGTAGCCTCAGCAAGTTCTGGTCTTCATTGCTAAGAATGGAACCAGGAACAAATGTTCCATTTTTAGTTCTCTACATGTGTCTTCTTCTATTAGTAAACACAAATGTAGTCATGGAAATCTGTGTGTCTTCTATGTGAAATCTCTGCTTTTATAACTGTCTCCTCAGAATGTAGAGGAAAGCTAACAAAAAAAAGTGGTTTTATGATACAAACAATGTTTTTCCTATTTAGCTTTCTGAAAGCAAACCTGAAATAAATAGTTGTGCAGCCAGAGTACAATTTTCAAGCAGTATTTGAATAAAGATAATAAAGGAGAATTACAGTTCACTGTAAGAACTCAGTTTAGTTGCATCTGTCTTAATGCAGTATTACATATTCTATATTTATAAAAGTAAAAGAAATAAAATGATAGTGGCCCTAAAACCTCAATACTGCAATGTAGACAGCTGCCTGTAGAATCCAGTCTTCATTAAGAAAGCAACTTTTAGTATTACAGTAGATTTTTTAAAAAAAATTAAGACATCTCTGTATCTTTATCCTTCTTGGTCCCAAGGATGGCTAAGTTAGTGTTTCTAAAATTCAGGGCATATGAATGATGCAGCTTTACAAGTGAGGTATATGCGCAAGAAAAATAATTCCACTGTCAGTCTGTTAATTTATCCAAGTAGGTGCTGTTCTATCCATTGGTTTTGCATTCCTAGTGTTATAGTTTATAAAACTTTTGGAGCAGAAACATCTGACTTTAAGTTGTGCAGGAGCAGGGTTTTGGCTTGGACTTTTCAGTGCTGCTAGAGAAAAAACCTTTAAAATATGTTTCTGGAGGGAGGGGAAATATCTAAAAGCGTGAGAAGTAATGCAAAGTAGAAGTGTAAACCTGCACATACCACGTTTCAATTCTGTTTGTGCTTTGTCATATACACATCAAATAGTAGGTGGAAACTCTAGTGAGTAACAGCTAAGAAGAACTTTTATGTCCTTTTCCTAAGTTTATTATAAATGCACAAATGCATTGAATACAGCAAAATAAGGCAACATGATTTCACATATGTTTGTAAGAAATAATCAAATAGGATTACTCTATAGCTCTTATTAGACAACTGTTAGTATCATTCTTAACTGCCTGTTAGTGTGATATGATGAAGAATTTCTTAGTGAATATGCTCATTCATTCATTAATAAAGTTGTATATACTGTCAAAGTTCTTGTAACTTAGGCAGAAAGTCATTATTTTTATTGGGGAAAAAAAGAAAAAAATCCTATTGATTTGCTAAAGCAAGCTTTGATGTTCAGTAATATATATTGTTTCTCATGTTTTAGGGCCAGGTTTTCCTTTCCTAAGAATTCCTTGTAGAAATAAAATAATTAACAGAGGATAGCATGTCTTCTGTGCTTTCTCACAGCAGGAACAGAATTCCTGCCTTTCCCTGTTGCAGTCTTTACACTGCCCTCAAAAGGATTTAGATCAGACCCATAAATCTCAGCTCAAGTCCGTAGGCTATTTGAAGGCATTTCTATAGAGTCAGGTTTCTTCCATTCCTATTCTATTCACGTGATTCACGGTATTTGACTAAGGAAAATGTTCAGGGATACCTTCTGGCAAAATCACTCATCAGGGGGTTGGGTTCTACTTCTCATAATTAGAGGGAACAGAGGAGGAGAAGTTGTGAGCGTCAGTGGTGGTAGCCAGAACAAATCTGTTTGCACCTTTTCTGTGGCTGGGGAGGGGGAGTGGTGTCGATTTCAGACACCCTGTCCCGGAGCAGGATCCTTCAGGCCTGCAAAAGGCAGGAATGTTTCTCTCTGTCACTGCTGCATCCTTGAAGCTTTGCTTCTGCAAAAGCTCCCAGCTCCATATTAGGCATGACTAAGCTCATCTGGTCAAAGGGCAGCATTACCAAGCATGTTAGTAGAGGTTCTTTTTTACATATTTTGGAAGTTCTTTCCTTAATGGTGCCTTGTTTTTCCTTCATGTGTTTCCTTGGTAATAGGGAAGTTGTAGTCTGGATAAAAAGGAGTCTGACTATTCATGCCAAGTTCTTTGTTCTGTCTTTTTGCTGATACATCCTTTTTCAAGGCAAGTGAGAGAGAAGGATGACTTTGCCATCATATGCATAGGTTTGGAATGGCTCAATAAAGACATTACTCAATTCTGAAAGTATATTGCCGACTCCATGTAATATACTGTCTTTAATCAAGAGCTACATTTTCAAAATTGGAGGTGCCTGACTGCTGCTCCTCATACTGGTCAGCACCTGATCACAAGTGATACCCTGAGCAACAGGTGTGTTGGTACTGTTGGCCAGAGATACCAAGGATGTTGGAGGTGTATAAATATAGAATTTAAGAAATATATTGGTTCATGGTCCAATTGTCAGCATCTGGCTTTAATTCTCCTGTAGGAACTGTTCTGCTCTCCTTGTAAAGTGGAGTTAAAGAGAGAATGGAGCTAGTACTTAAAAACTGACTCAAAGTTGGCTGCTGAGTGAAAAAAATAGCCATGTGTTTTTAATCAAATTTAAGGGAAATATTATCAAAGGTTTTAAAGATAACTGCTCATCTTCCTACTCTCTAACAGTAGTTTGGAGAGATTCTGTTTGGAGTGAATGGGGGTTACTTCATGAGAATTGGTGGGGTGGAGCAGTACTTCTGTCTCCTGTAATGATTCTCCTCTTATTACCTTCAATTATTCTTTTTGTATCTCTACAACAGTGGGAAAAGATTTTCCTTACATTGAAGTAGGGCTCTTTCTTTAACTCTTCACTTCCACTGATACTTCATCACTGATACTTTTATTTCTAACCATCAGTGATGATGTCTCAAAGCATTGATGCTTTGAGAGCATTTTGTGAGGGCTGCCTTAAAACACGGGTCGGTGCTGTTCAGAAATGCTATGGACAGAAGTGTTTGGAGTTATACATCACATAACTGAAGTTACAATGAGATTTGACCATGAACTAATGAAGGCTTCTCTGGTCTCTTGAAATTGCTGAATTTATCAAATCGATGTTACAAGCATTTTACTTGTGATGGGTCTAAAGTACAGTTGATTGAAATATTAATAACTCTAGAAAAAAAATCATCATCTCTTCTTTCACATATCAATCAATTTGTATGTCTTCTGATTAGGATATTTTCTTAGTTTGTTTTGTGTGTTTTTTTTTTAATGTGAGACTATACAAGTGCACGGAATTCTGTTCTCAGCTATAATATAAAAGCAGTTTTATTGGATAGGAACATTAAATTTGCCACTGTAATCAGTTTGGAGAAAAGCTTCAAGATAGCGTATGAATGGTGAGTGTGCAAATCCTGTTTGCAGGATTATAGAACTTGAATGAGAAACTAGTTCAGTATGGCATGTTGCTTTTTCAGTTGTGAGTCTTGAAAAGTCAGACAGCACCAAAATCAGCATTCTTAAACTAATTATAAAATTCTTTAGATTTACAGTAAAATAGGCATGGAAAATGTTCATGTAGTGACCCACTGGAAGGAGTAGGAGCCTTTGTCCTGCAAATTTAAATTTGTTTTGCAGTTGTGGGTAACACAAAAGGTAGAGAGACTGAAAGCCTTTTTTCTTTTTTTTTTCTTTGACACCTTTTGATTGGAAATGTGAAGTGCCACAATATCTGTTACTTTCCTATAATTGCTCCTTTTACGCTTTTATCAGGTATGTCCCATCAGATTTGATTTTTCTTTTACATACTGTATCCTCTCTTGTAAAATTCCTTTGAATTTAGGTGTGTTACTAGGACTACACCAGGGTAGAGGAGAGGAGAACAAAGCTAAGATTGTCCCTGACTGGTATTTCTGAGTAGAAGTTGCTTTGAGTGTGGTGATTTCTCTCTTTCCTGGCAAACTGTTCTATTCTTTGAGCTGCTATTCTTCTTAAAATTCCATGATGATGTATATACTGAATGCTGAACTGAAGCTTCAGATTCCCTTGGTGATGTTTTCCTTCCTGGATGCTCTATTACCAAAGACTTAGGTAAAGTCTATTTGTGTGCAGGTTGCTGGTCTTGCAGCATCAAATAGCAGCTGGATGGGAGCTGTCAGCACATGAGTGACTGACTGTCACAAATAACTGGTGGCTGACTTTCCCCCTACATCCAGCCCAGCTAGAAGCTCTCCTTGTCTTTCTGGGCTCTCCTCTGGGAGGATGAGGGCTTTCTAACCCTTATGGAGTCTAAGCATGTTACAACCCACAGTAAATGGGGATGGAGGTAGGTGGAGGTAGCTTTGCATCTCTTCATCTCAGGCCTCAGGCTAATTGCAGAAGAGTTACTCAACTCCCCTGCTGTGTAGGATTAGCTGGATCCTCTCTACAAGTAAGTGTGAGAGTTGGGCTCGGAATTCTACAGTAACACAGGGATGTCCTTAAACAGTACCACAGAACCTTGTAAATTTAGGATTTGTTTAGTCTTTCATTGTTCTAAGGAATCTTCAGTTACAGCATTGGTTTTTGTATGAATGTATATTATTAACCAATTTTAACCCTCCATAATGCAGGGAGAGCAGTGTTTTGCAAAGTTGAAACTTGGCACTATAAATTCATTCTTTTGCATTTGAGTGAAATACGAGGAAAGAGTGCAAGTTGGTCAGAAATTGTGGTCCTTGTTTTGGCTAAGCAATGGGGTGCCCTCCTTTCTTTCTCTGATAATTTAAAGTATTTTCTTGCCTTAAAGATTTCTGTTGAAATCCTCAGGACATCCCTTCCAATCAATCAGTCCATCCCCTGTACGTGTTCGAGTAAAAACTCCAAACAAATCCACTTTACACTGAAGTATTCAGGCACCTCACAGATGCTAAGCCAGAGCCAATATGAAGTCCTCCATCTCTTGGGATTAATGAGCAGCCATCAAGACCAGGGGAAGGGGTGGGAAGAGAAAGAGAAGAAAAAAGCCCAAACTTGTGTTCAGACTTGTTTAGTATACCTGTGCCTTTTAAACAGTCCTTATTGTAAGCAAATTTTTCATTGAAATTCAAGGTAAATTTTCTAGCTAGTCACATTGGTTTTAGCAACAAGAAATCCTAATCTTAGTGGAAAGGAGTCTGATACCATAAAATGATGCTATGTGAGTACGCATTGTGTTCTTTCATTTTGCTTTGAATTTTTGAGACATCAAGGTACATTTGGTTCCTGTTCCCAGGCTTTTATGTACAACATGAGGGCTGAAAGTATGCTTTGGGAAATGAAAGCTGACATTCCTAGAGGATCATTTGTTTGGAGCAGCTGGGGTTTTAAATAAAACATCAAATATGAGAAAATCAGAAGAACTGTCAATGTTGTCGTTACCTGAATGCAGTTTGGATTGGCAGTGCTGAAAAGTTGTCATCTGATGGTTACAAGATGGCCTGTGACACTGAGCAGTTTTCTCAGAGACAGGTGTGTATTAGGTTGATGTAACAAAATTGCTACCTGCAGAAAGATAGGCAGAGCTGCACTTCCATTCCTCACATTAACCTCATCTGCAGTGAGGGCTGGGAGACCATGCTAATTGGGAGGGCAAGAAATACTGTGTGATTACTCTGGGGAGAAAAGAGTCTGCATGAACTGAGAACAAACCAAGTTCGTAATTGTCCTGGATTCTAGCATTGTTATAAATTAAAAACACATTTAAGTATGCTTTTGCTAGAGTTTCCTTCTGAGACTTCATTCCCCTTTCAGTCTGTTACATCAGTTCCATCAGAAAACATAATTCCAGCTTTTTCTTTTTTTTTTTTGTGTGTGTGCCTTGATTGTAAAACACAAATTTGACCTGCTAGTGTGAGTGCAAAGAAGTTTTGATGTATTCTTAGGCAGAAGGGTCTCTAGCACTTGCCTGAGAGTGACTTGACAGAAGAGCTTTTAATTCCTCTGTAAGTATATGGAGAACTGGCACCCACTTCTGAGGGCAGCTGAGGTCAGTGTTACCACACACTTGCTCTCACAGGTTGTTCCTTTCCTTGCAGCACAAGAATATTTGCAGTCTGTTCAAAACTTACTGATTTCTGGTTTTAATTGTAGAATGTGCATAGGGACATATGTTTTCCTAAACTCCACTCCTTTTGTAGGTGAAGGCCTCATGGAAGTGTAAGTCATGCAAATAATCCCCTTTGGAGATGACAGGCAAAGAGGGTGAAATGTCTCAAATCCCACAGTCAGCCTGACAGAATCCTGAATTTGAACTCAAAACTCATGAGGTGCAGTCTGAAGCTTCTACCAGTGAATGGTCCTTTTTGTCTCTTGCAGCCATTTTTTTGCAAAGATGTTCCTGTTTAAATGTCTTGACCGTGTACAGATGACCTGTAAGGAGCAGGCAATAATCAGAAAGCCTTGAGCTGCTCAGTTATGCTTTATTTGAGAGCCCTGACCTGTGCAGGATACCTTCTAAATGTGTCTGGCTATTTCCTCTGATTTCGAAGCCCTCCGTGGCAGACATTTGTCATGAGTTCCCATGAGTCTGAGTAGAGAGGCCATTGGCAAATGTAATGCCCTTTCAATATCTGCTGGAAAACATCTAAAGTAAATCAGGGAAATAATGTTTACGTAGCATGGTCATGAAATCATTAGCAAGCTGGATGGCAAATTTGAATTTTTTGAAAAGGAAAATTTAATTAAGTAATGACATAGTTGTAGTGCAGTTTCATGTCCTTCTCCTAGACAAGCGTTCATTATGAGCTAGAGTAAATATTAGATATTTATCACATAAGATGTTAAATATTTAAATTTTCCTGTAACAGATATGTATTCCTACCTGGTAGGCTGCTGCTCAATATTGAATTAGAAGGACAAGTTTCTCTTAAGTTGTTTTCTTGTTTAGGTGCACAAGCATTGAACTGTAAGTAAATTGAAAGTCAGGTTTTTCTGTAGTGATTTTGTGCTTAAGTGCCTACTCTGGGCATTAAAGCTTTTATTTCCAAAGAATGTCATTGCAGCCTGGTCCAGAAGAGTATTGTTAGTGGCAACCAGCACCTGCAGCTGGTACTGTAGGGTAAAGGCATGGAAATTGTTCTCTTGGCTTTCATGGGGCATCTCCATACTGGAATTTGTTATAAGGGCTTTGTTGTTTTGGGCTTGCACTTTTTTCTTTTTTTTTTTTTTTAAAGCAGCATGTTAATCAAGCATGCTCTGAGCTCTCTTTGGCCAAACCTGCCATGGTCTTTTCCATGAGTATTTGTGAATCCCAACTGCTACAGCATTACATGGTAAGCTTATGTAATACATAAAGTACATGAGTACTTGGGTGTCAGGTGAAGGTTCTGCTCCAGTCTGGAAGCAAATTTTGCTTGGGTAAGCCTTCTAAGGTTCCAATGTGTTGTTTTTTCCTCTGTTTATATTCCATTATTGCTCTCCTCATTTTCTAGTCTCTGGGAAAGAAGCTGCAAGTGGTTCTTATAGTTTATCCCTGAAGAAGTTGGTCCAGGGAAGCTGGAGTCATTGCATTGCTCCTTGATCAGCAGATCTTCATAGAAACTTAGATGTAGACCTGGAGTCTTGTGACTACAAGTATGCTTGAAACAGCAAAATACTGTGGAGCTAGATGGAAATGTATTATTTCACCTTGTGTCTGGTTTGACACTGTGCCACCAGCTGAAAGGGAGTTGAGGTATGAGGAACAGCTTATGCTGAAACCAGACTGGCAAAGTGGAATCAGTTGTGTTGCGTGTGATGTCTTCAGCAAAGATATTCTTGTGTTATTGCCTTGTTATCTTTATTTTTTTTTTAATTTCAGAAAAGATACACCAGCTATTTGTAATTTTGAGTGCATTAGGAAGCAGTCAAACCAGTGACAGCTAGGTCAGAAAAGCAGATGCATTCCTTCATTGTAATTGCATATGATAATCCTAACCATTGTTGTTATTTTAGAGGAAATTATACTGATGTTAAATTAGTCTTTGATTTGAGTTCTGTGCAAGAACCACAGCAGAGTTATCTTTGCTTTGGAACAGACAAAACTGCACCGTTTGTCATTCAGTCATTTAATAGAAACCCAGCAAATGCAAAACTGCATAACTAAATCAAAAATGAATGTTTGCTATCGCCTTTAGAAAAAGTTGCTGACATATTAGAGAGATGCTAAATGAGCCTTATTGATGCTTCATTCTAATTAAATACAAGGTAAATGTTCAGAATTGCACCTTTCATTAAAATGTGAATGTGTGATTTGCAAGCTTCCCAGCACTGCCCTTTAAAAATAATCAGAAAGTATTTTGGCCTGGTGGCATTAAGTCACTATAGCTTAGCAATGTATTGGTAACTTAATGAGGTGTTGGCATTTGTTTTGGAGAAATTGTCCTTCATAGGCAAAGTTGTCACAGTGCTTGACTATACAGTCATTCTTTATGTGAAATAATATGATAAGGTTCTTGGTATTGAATTGAATGCTTTATCTGTGCTTGGGATCTTTGTGCATGGACTGGAATTGCTTAACAGCAGTAGGATTATTTGGTGACACACATGCTGATTTCATTGCCTCCATCTATCTCATTTAAATGGTAGATCACCTACTGCTGTTGTGTGCTTAGGTCTCACCAGCTCCATGTTACAAAATGGAGCTGTCACCATGGTTATTTTTTATGTTGTTGGAATTAATAAATGTTGGATTTCACTATCAGTACTGCAGGTGAGTTTATGCCTCCCATGAAAGCCTGGCACATGTCGTTCTGTGAGAGAAGATAGAGGAAAATTTACATTTTTACCTGCTTTAATTTAGGATCTGTATTAACTATCTAGGCTATTGTGTTATGGGAGCATCGATTTAATCTTTTCCAATGATTCCTTTTAATGAAATTGTTCAAGGCTCAGTTCACCACAGAGGAGAGGCTGCTCTCTGCATTATTGGAGCCAAGTTTAGGTCACAGATCTTGGCTCTTCTATCATGAGAATCGTTCAATAGAAAACACGGACAGGCCAGAGAACAATTTTCAGCTAATTCTGTGATTGCTTTGAAAGCAGTGGTGAAAAGCACAGGAGTTAATGAGTCTCTCCATTACTTACTCATTCCAACTAACTCAGAAAGCCAAATAGAAAAAGCCCCGATTTTCAAGCAAAGCTATTTTTTTTACTGTCTCCAAAATAGACCTGTTTAAGCTGAGGAGGAGACCTCTCTCTAGTAAAAGATCAAATGTTGGAAAGGCTGATTCTGCTTCTTTCTGTCCTCCTGTCTGTCACTGGCCTTGGAAAAGTCACTTCATCTTGATTTCTGTCTTCACATTTGAAAAGATAATATTTTCCTACTTCATTTCCTACTTCACTTTATTGCAGTGTTTGAGCTGCTTGAGAAAACAAAAGTGCAATTAACTACGAAGTATCCCTGACTACAATTAAAATACAGTGTTTCCTTTTTCTTACAGTGTACTTGCCATATGTTTAAAAATACCAACAAACCCCCATAAAACCAACCAAAAAAGAGCCAGTCGAGATCATCTCTGTTTCTTTATATAATGTATCTGGCATGATGTTCTTTAAAATGACAGGTAGGCAGTCAGAGAAGAGTACACGAGTGCGGGAATTATACTGATAAACCAGCATCACAATTCCTAAGGAAGTAATTGTCATCACATTATGCATATGTGGGTATTGAATTGGAAATGTGCTTTTACATAAAATGTAATTGTATGTGTAACTTATACAAATATAAGTATTTTTAATTTAAATATAATTAGTATTTGTAACAACTACAATAATATGTAATCATGTGTGCTTGAGTACTAATGTATAGATAACATTTAGTAGATAGACTAATAATTGGATTGGTACAATAATATATTTCATATTCAGGATGCCCTTGAGTGGCAGTTTCCACTTCAAAGGTGTTTTCGTAGGTTCCTGCTCTGAAGTATCTTTATTGTGGCAAACTCTGAAAGCCTTTCTTCTAGGGCATCCTTTTTGCATTCCCTAGATAGCACTAGGGAAATATAAAGCTAATTTCCTTGTTTTCATGTAAACAAGGAAAGCTGCAATTCAGAATGTTTTGTCTGGTGCAGAAAAGACAAATTATAGTAATAATACCTTTCTCTTATGTAGCAAATCTCAGACCATTTGGTCTAACTAGGAGTCAGGGGCTGTCAGGGAATACCAATTCCTGGTGTATAATCTGTGGCCCCAGTCCTGAATGCTCCCTAGATCCTGGAGTACTGCTACATTGTGTCCAATGTTGAAAACAGAGACACCAAAAATTTAGACCTTTCATAAAGTGGAAAAGACAAGAGAATAATCCATGATTACAGGCTTTGAGAAATGTGCTTTCAGCAGATGCAATGCATTTTGGAATGCACTTGACTTGTTTTGATACTACAGATGTGGATAGAGTTTAAAGATCACTTGCTGTATAGCACAGTGGGACTGTTATCCAGACTTACACTTCCAGCTGTCAGGAAAAGGGGTAGCAGTAGCTGCTT
Organism: Irena cyanogastra; assembly: GCA_013397155.1. NCBI lineage: Eukaryota > Metazoa > Chordata > Aves > Passeriformes > Irenidae > Irena > Irena cyanogastra. The sequence continues at coordinate 259,434 of VWZV01014206.1, forward strand.
CAGCTCTTTAGGTCATGGCTCTGAGGCACAGGAGCTCAGAGGCTCACCCAGTGGTCCTGTCTTACCTTCTCTGAGTGTTTTCACAGTAGTTTAGTGCTTCCTTGTGATTCATCTGTCTCTTGATCTATTCTGATTAAAAAAGGGTCTCTCAGAAAGTTCTTCTGGGAAACACACCAATATGTTGGGAAAGCCCCCAAAAGAAGCCCACTTTCAGGAATGTGCAACTTTAGCAGTTGAGTAGGAATGACCAGAGGGGAAAAAATGCCAAGAAGGAGGGATAGAACTCCTGGACTTGATTTTTGTATTGTAACTGCAGCATCACTGCTGTGAATGTGATTTCGAGTCTGTCTGGTCTTTGTAAGTGATATGACTTCTGCTGAAGCTGCTCTGCATTTTTGCTCCTGATGCTTTCAGGCTCTGACTTGCAGAGAGGTCAGCTTTGCAAGGAGAAGCTGACATGATGAGATGCGATTCTTGAAATCCTTTCTAGTGATAGTAGGTAGGGGAAAGCAACCTTTTAGTCAGCGTCGAGGTAAAACACTAGGACTACAGTATATGGGAGTTCATAATTGCTAAGTGTCTCTTAGAAATAACTTAAACTCAGCATTGCAGAGAAAAAAAGCTTTGCTGATCTGAATCACCATTCAGCTCTCTACCTTAAACTTGGCTTATTGAAGTAGGTCAAAAAAGATGTCATAAACATACAGTGCCTGGTTATGTAGTCTGGCTTTTGAGTCAGCCTAAAACGTTAGTGAAGGAGCCAGTCAAATATATAGTGTTTTGCAGAATTTGCAGGCAAGTCTTCAGTTCTTGATGCTTAAGGAGGAGTTGAATGCCATATACTTGTTTTAATCAGACCTGCTGAACTGCAAGAAGTGTTATACTGCTCTTCAGTTTTTGGAGGAAGTTACTCTAGGTAATAGTAGTTTTCCTTATAACAAAGCATGTCAACCAACAGTACATGCACATCAAAATATTCTCAAGATAACAGTGGACATAGAATAGAGATAACAGTAAGAGTCTGTGAGTGTCTGCATAGGAATTTCTGTCTTAAATACGTAAGGAACGGTTTGCTTAAGGTTGCTGAAAATTGAGATAGGACCACAGGATTCATACTTACCCTCCCTGTTGGTAATTTAATAGTGGTAACAAGACTTGCTCCTAACACTGTATACCATAAATAAATTGAATAACCTAGATATGTACTGCAGAGATTGCTGAATTTATGTGTGTGTTTATATATACATGTATATAATTTTTAATTTGTGACTTGTATGGCATAAATCCAAAAGTTTCATAATACTAAATTATCTGAGCAAAAAAAAATCATTAAGGAACTGGAAATTGGGAGGCGAGGGGAATCTCAAACAGTGGAGCTTAAGGAACAGGCAAAGTGTGCTTGATAATTGGGAAGTCATCTGTCTCAGTAAAAGTTTGCACCACAGAGATAGAGTTGCCTTGTTAAAAGCCAGTAAATGCAACTCATTCAATTAAACTCTTACCTGTACACAGAGTTGTGGATATGATGGGGAGCATGAAGTGCAGGAGTCTGCAGTGTGAACTGCACATGTGCAGGCTCAGAACAGGATAAACATGGCTGGGCAGGAACCAGTTTTGTAAACTTTTTATTTTTGAGTGAGCTGAGTTGTTTATTAGGATCTGATTTTTAGCTAAAAGCTATTTCCAGGTGGTAGTACGAGGCTGCTTGGATTTTGCACATGTTGGTTTTGTTTCTGGTTTTTTTTTGGTATTTTTAAATATTTACATAAAGATTGTGGTATGCAAAGAGACTTGGAGAGAGGTTTTTGAGGTGCAAATGAATTTCTAATAAAATTTACTCTGTTAATTTCTTTTCTTGGAAATACAAATTTCTTAATTTGTCCTTTGTATGTGTTGCTGCTGAAGCTCGAAGGGAAACACCTTCATTTACGTATGTAGATCTTTGTTATCATACATTGCCTTGCTGAGACCCAAATTTTAACTAGAAATATCTTTTTTGCTATTATTACAGCCGTGTAAAATAGCCATATATTTCAGATTTTTTTCAGTGGGCAAATATTTAATTCTTCCTAAGAGCATGGAGAGGTGGAATGAAATTATATCAACATGACTTACATCATCATCAAACTTTTTTTTGTTCAAATCCTGATTTATTTAAATTACCTTGCACTGAATAAACTGTATAATGGAACATACACGTAGTCCCCTTTTACAATATCTTATTTATTGACTTTTCTTTTCTAGCCTGTGTTATGTTCTCAGCAGCCCTGCTTGCTTATTGTACTTTTTTGATGTTCTTTCAGCAGCTTGAAAAATTATATAGTTCATTCAAAACAGTAATTAGGAAAGAAAAGTCTGTGATCAGCATTACTTGAACATGAAATGGTAAAATTAGAAACAGCACGAAAGTCTTCTGATTCATCATAGCAGGTAGCTTTCCTCCCCCCCCCCACCCCGCGTTGTTGAGAGGAGAGAGGTTGCCCAGCCTGGCTAACTCCAGCATTTGCGTGTGAAGGACATTTCAAAGAAGAAAGCAATCCTGGCAATTACTGTAGGGGAAAAGGAGGAGTGAAACCTTGATATGTCAAAATTGAAATAGAAGAGATATGTAGGCTGTTGCTGTAATTAATCTTCCATAAAAGAGAGTGGCAATGGAAATTCATGGTGGGAAAAATGGTTTGATGACATAAAAAGCAAGGGTTGTTTTCTTTGAGGGGGATCATGAGTTAAACAAAACAGATTTACTCAGAGCTGCCTGACTTAAACCAGGACAGGACCTGTCCTTTGAGCTTGTGTCTCTGATATTAAGGGAAGAATTATTTTCCATCACTGAAAAAAACACCAAAAGAGATATCTAACTACGTTATGGGAAAAGTGCAAAGACTTCAATATTTTGCTGGCAAATATTTTAGCAATATTTGTAAACTATATTTAGATTCTTGAGTCATATTTCTTAAATAATTGCTAGGCACAATTTCAGTCTACAGGAATGTATTAAAGATATTATGAAATTGGAGTAGGGATGAATTCTGTACACATCAAGTTGCCAAAATAATGCTTAGACCATTTTACGGTTTGCATTTAAATGAAAGTTTACCTCAGAACCTTGCCATAAAGCACAACATACCATCCTTCATAAAACGTTTGTTTGATAATAAGCTTTTAAGAATACATCTTATAAATCTGTTGGATTACACCAGTAATGTTTATGTAGAAAATATGTTCCAATATAGTTCAGACTTTTAGGAGATAGAATTTGTCTGCGTGTTATACTTTGCCGGGGTAATGCTTTGACTTCATTATTAGGTGGCTGATGATACTGGTGTTCTCAAACTGCTAAATAGATTCAGTGCATTATAAAATGCCTTCCTGTGGGACATTTAGAAACCTTAGATCCAGGCTTGATAATTGTTTCCATTGTTTGCTCTATGAATGAAAATAGTTATTGCAAATGTGTGTAAAAATTGTAGACATCCCTAGAATTTGACCCTACGTATAATCGGTTTCCCCCTTTTAGTTGCCCAGTGCCAATCAGGCCTTGTCTTATTTTACGTATCAGCATTGTCAAGCATCAGATATAGCTGTTTATGTAAGCAATCAGAAATTTGGTGACAAATATGAGCTGCTTCTTGCTTTTCAAACCCCACGTTCTTAATATTTTCACAAGAGAACTGCTTTCTTAGTGTCAGGCTGTCCTTTCCTATGTGTGTTATTTTCAGTTCTGAAGCAGCTGTAATACATACAGAGCAACACAACGTACAACAGCAACTGGAAGCTGTTTCTGAAGCTCGAGGTGGAGCTTCTCTTGTGACTGCAAATGCCGTGCTGGGTATGGAAGCCTTTTCCAGTGCCTTGAGACCCTCTAAGCTCACCTGTTCCCTGGCAGCACAGGCAGGCCAGGGCACAGCAGCACCATGATCTGTCAGGGGTGCCATCACAGGGTTCCAGTTGTTACTGATAGCCAAACAGCAGGAATTACGTTGAGGAATGCTGGGCCAGGGTATTGTGTACTGAGGCTAGGATGTTAGTTAAGACCTTTGGGAAGCAGCACTTTGATAACACAATTTTCTTATGATCCAGCGTAGAGCCTAAGCAATAGGGCTATAGCCCTAATTTATGTCTTCCTGTAAGATGGATACATATTTCTCATTTCCATATAGGTAATTCAGGATGGTTCTACTTGGTTTCCTTTTCTTTTTGTCTTGGCACCTGCCATGCAGCAGCAGTTCTGTGGAATAGCAGTTCTGCATTCACCTCTTCCACTGCCCATGCAGTTTTTGTAAACTTTGCTCTTAGTACTACCCATCCCCCTCTCCATATTCAAAAGTGTCAGCCCTTTTAACCCCTCATGGTAAGGGGCAGGCTGCTTGGCCAAAGTTTAGGCAAAAACCTGGCCTAAGGCTGCTTTGTTTAAAAATGGCTGTGTAAAATGAGGCATCCCAAGCTGTGGTCCTAAGGGACTCAAATAAGTGGCCTGTTTTTCAAACTGCTAACACCCCATTAGTTCCCGTGCAATGATTAGAAACTGCTGAATCTTCAGCAATTTTGAAAATTAGGCCAAGGATTTAGTTGCCCGAGGGTGGTATTTTCAAAAGAGTGTGGGTTAGGCCGACACAAAGTGCTTATAAGCACCTTGCTTCAGTGGCAACTTTAAGCTTGTGACTTTACAAAAGCTAATACTTTTCTTAAAAGGATAGTTATTCAGCCTCCTAGAGGGGCAGATGGGATTTATGGAAGCTGCAGCCAGGAAAGAAAATGCGAGGTATGCATACTTTCAGGTGCTGTGCTGTTAGAAATGTTAGCTTTTGAGAAATATTCTGAGAAGACGTGGAGAGTGGCCAGTCCGTGAGTTTAATAACATGTTTTTGATCTGTAAATGCTACCGTGCCATGGTTAAAAGGTAACTATATTTTTCTTGTCCGGTAATCACTACTGGTTTAACTGCAGTGTATTTCCTTTCAGAACCGTGTGGTTATAGCAGAAATGAGCTATTGACTGGAATCTTATCATTTATCTAGACTTCTTCTGGTTATTTGAAATGTGCCTGAGAGGTAATAGGTGGCAATTTGCATTCTTTTGTTCTGTGAATTTTACCTGACAGTCCTGTCTACAGGCTCTTTTGTAAGGTTTAAAGGAACACCAGGGAGGGGAGGAAAAAAGCTAAGCAAAATCCCGACCTTGCCAGTACATATTTTTGTTGCATTAAAATTCTGCCAATTTAGGAAGGCTTTAGTGAAGTACATGCAGAAACAGGAAGGATCACAGCTCATCACAGAGCAAAAAGGAAAGGATTATTATCTTCCTTCTCTGCTACTCTTCCATTTAAACCGATTTTCCCCCTGATACTTTTATGAGAATTCGAATGAAGGACAAAAATTCCTGTGCTCCTGAGACAAGACTTCCAGGAGGTTGGTTTTTTTTTCCTTTGTGCGTATGAAAATTCAGAGTGTGTTCTTTAAATTATTTAAAGTGATTGTCTATATGAAGACCTGCTTATAATGGCATATCCTAACATGTAATTTAGCAATTTAAAAGAGTATTGGGTAAAAAGCGTATGGCAACAGGATCTCATTAACGAAACAGATTTGATTTGAAGCCCTGATGCAGCTGTTGACAGCATAATTAAAATGATTAATTTGGAGTAGAAGAAGTACTTTGAACTAATTTGAAAAAATGGTTATGATCTTGACCATACATCTGACCAGTGTTAGGCAGGTACATAGAAATGCTTAAAGGGGAAAAAAAAACTTGGAGTGTTTTAGCTGAAGGAGAGAAGGCTTTGTCTCAGATACCTCTTTTTTCAGACATCAGGTATTTCCTAATGAAAAAATGAAGGTAAAAAATTGCAACAAAACCTGACCTGAACACATGAATAAAAGCAGTAGCATATAATTTCTTTCCTAAATATCTTGGGGTTCCTGCATGTGCCATTTTGTTGTGGAAAATCATATTTAACGTCATAATTAACAGTATAAATAATCCTAACAACTAATTCCATCTATTTCCTCATTTGAAATACAATTGAATAAATATTGTTTGCATATATATAAAATTTTACTTATACATGTGTATTCGTGTGTGTATACATATATACTTAAAGACATGTTTTCTTTTCCTCTTTCTCCGTCTTGATCGTGGTGGGAATTTCAGTTAATGCCTGGGGCAAAGTGCCCTGCAAGGATGTTTGGAATTCCTTTGCTCCCCATAAAGGAGATCTTTGGAATCTATAAGAGGGTTAGAAATACACGGTTGTTCTGTAACAATTGGCTTAACTTCTGCAGATTTCTTCTGTTTTCTTGATATAATAAATAAATACATTTTATATGCTTCAGTTATATTCTAAAAGAAGAGCTGGGCTGTGTTTTCTAATTTTTAAACAGGATGAATTACAATGTCCCCTTCTTAATATCAGCAATGTCACGTGCTGTATTTTCATGGATGTTGTAATATATGTGCATTTAAGCTTATATATATAAGCTTTCCTTTTGACTGGACATCTTATATCTCAGCATTTAATTACTCAAATCTTTAACATGGGTTACATGAATTGTTCCCCCAACCCGGGGTTTGCAGTGTATGTGATATTAACTTGTTCAAGCATCTCTTTTCATACTACTTCACTCAATTGTGTAGATGGGGCTACAGGGCTGTGAGGTTCAGAGAAAACACAAAAACTGGGCAAAAGTTTTAGCTAGAGAAAGTATTCTATTCCATAATGTTTGTTTATTACAAGTGCATGTATGTTAAGAGCAGATCTTTAAAGTTAGAATGACAGTTTTGTCTGAAATGTGGAGCTAAGGACTATTTTATTTCTCTCCTTTGGGCTTCTGGATTCATAATTGCTTTTTCTTACTTATTATAGTAATAATTAAACATTTTTAATGTAGGGGGACCAAATGGTTTGCTTTGTAAACACAAAGCCACACACACTCTCTTCCTGCAAAAGTATTTTTGTTACCAGCACTCACCCCATCTGCCTGGGTGTCAAGGCAGGTCTTGATCAAATATGTGAAATCCTTTTCTTTTAAAAAGGGGCAGAGGGGCTGCCAAAGTGAATGTGTGATGCTGTGGTGCATGCTCTCAGTTTTCCTAGTTGTTCTGCCTGAAATTGAGGCCTGATTCACCACACACTCTCTACTAAAGATTCTGCATCCTAAATCTACACTGTGATACTGCTTTAGCAGTGGTAGCACATGCGTTTTCTGAAAGGCTAAATGCCTGCTTAAGACATGTAAGGGTTTTTTCTTTACACATTTAATAACCTTTCCCCCTTTCCAAAACCAAAACCCCAACCAAAATTTTAAAAAATCAAGAAACAACCAACAACCCCAAACCACCCAGATTTCTTGAATAAATGGTCTGCTTTTTTTATAATCTTGGACTGACCTTTGGAGTTAAGCCTCTCTGTGGTGTATAAATAAGTGGTGACCAATTACTCTTGGGAAGAAGGAAGTTGATGAATCACAGGAAATAGTAAATTATGTGGATTCCACATGATTCCCAAGGTTGAAACGACTTTTTTTTTTTTTCCTTCCCCCCTTGCACAGGGGCTTTAAAATGTCACTGATTTGATGGGATGGTAGGCTCGGGTTACTTCTGGAGGGCACTGTGGGGGGAGTGAGGAACGGAAAGCAGAAGATTTCACAGTTGTTATCATACCGAGTAGGTTAAATTTGCTCTCCTTTGTTTCCTCCCTGGAGGGTGGAGGGAAATAATAGTGGTGTGCTAAGACTGTTCAAAAGCATACCAGCTATTTGGGGACAGCAAGTGATGAAAGTAGGGCTTTTAAAGGGAAAAAAAAAAAAAGGTGTGTGAGGCATGGCTGTGGTGCCAATAACCTATTAAGTTTTACTCTTACCTGGTCTCCCATGATTTAAAGTTTCAACTTCTCCATGAAGTGGTAGTAATATAAATAGTTAGGGTGGGGAAGGCTGCAAATACTAATAGCAAATAGACTCCAGGATGTGAGAGCAAATGGGGAAACAGAGCCTTTCCTGGTCTACTCTGTCTCTGTCTCTTTGCTGCTATTCTCTTGGCTTCCTTGTCAATTAAAATAATTGGTGCTGAAGATATTTCCCTAAAGGAGATCTCATACTAGGGCTTTTCAGGCAAAATCATTTGCAAGACTTTTAATCTAGTCAGGATATATTAACAGTATGCAGGGGTTTTTATGGGTGAAGGGAATGCTTTGAAATTGTTACATTGTTCATGATCCCATATAGCTAGACAAAACACTCTGTACTTACTGTCTCCAGAAAACTGAAGTTAATTTATACAGTGTAGCAACATACTATGTTGTGGAGCCACATTAATATAATATAGTTTGAGTCACAAGAATTTTTACTATTTAATTTAGTCTTTTTCACCACAAAAGTAACTTTTGAATGCAAAAGGAAGATTTTCCTTCCAATTTCTTTCTCTTTTTATTTCAGTCTGCTGTCTTCACATTTACATCAGGAGGTCTGACACCTGTATTTTGCTTGAATGCCTAAAATCTTCATTGTGCCACTAAATGTTTTCATTCTCTCTACAGTCTTTCTTTCATTCATCCTACAATAGAATTTATTTGTAGTGTGTGTTAATAAAATGCATTGGAAAGCGCATGCAAGAATGGCACTGAAAAGTGGTGTATCTATCTGGAATTTAGCACAGCTTTGGGAGAATTAATTAAGAATAAAACAACCAAACCTCAAACCTTTAAATTACAAGCAGGTGATTTTTTTAGATGGGCTTTTGTGAAGTCTGATTTAGTCATAGAACTTCATTGTTTGTGTATCCTCCAAGGTATAAATTGGTATTTTCTAATAAGAGCATTAGCTTGCAAGTGACTGTGCTTGCCAGAGGTAAACTCTGCTCCGAAAGGCCCCTGTGCCTAGGAGAGTGCCTCCCTGTGATCAGAAAGCTGTAGAATGAACACTATTTCTTCATTTTAAGTCCCCTTTGCTATCAGTGTGTATTTCTTAGTCCCAAGGACGTGTCTGATGCTGTGTAAAGCAGAGAGATGGGGTCCGCATTCCGTGGAGTGTAGGGTGGCTGTGCTTCTGCAAAGCTGTCATGCCTTTGCTGTCAGCTTTATCCATGTGTAGAGTTCCAGAAAGGGCTTTTAGCATTGACCACGTGGTTGGAACCTGGGTCAGTGGTCTGTAGTCACTGCACGAGTGGTGTTGTGAGAGTATTTCAGCTTTCCGCAGGGTAAATGCCGGGGACAAGTGTGGTGCTTGCAGTGGCCTTAAAACTGTTCTCAGTTCAGGCATCTTTGGTGCATCTTCTGCAGGTCAGCTGCAAGGCTTTCACGCTGCCACAGCTCTGGGATGTGGCAGAAAGGAGCTGATGTGGAGATTGGTGTCTTGGTCTAAAACATGAAAAACATCACAGCTGTAACTTGATCTCACAGCACCTTGATTTCAGACTGTTTGGATGTGGCTCTTGGGGGAAGACTGCAATTCCCATCTGGATGACTTCCAAGAGCACTGAAGTGTTGACCTGACAAAACAGTACTTTTATTTTTAGATGTGGTACTTAGGTTCCCCCTGATTGGGGCACACTGAAACTGCTCTGTCCTGGGCACTCAGAAGGTAAATGGGTGAGTGCCCAGTTACCTTCACCAGGTTACCTTCCAGAAACTTGAGCAGTTGAATTCCAAGAAGTAATAGAGGTGTAGGATTGCCGTAATTACCCACTGGCTTTTCATCAGCTCCTTTGTGTAGTGAGTGCTACCACTTTTTGGGGACATCCATCTCAAGATATGTAGGAAGTGACCCAAAGGAGAGCAGAAGGACCAGAGCAAAATGGGAGATATATCACTTGTGGAGCTGGATGTATAAAGGGCTTTCAAGTCTGACAATTAATTGGAAAGTTGGCTAAAATGTTGATTTGCATCAAACCAAATAAATCTAAAATTTTCCATCTTAGTTAATGATATTTGTCCTTTAAGGTAGGAGTATTTAGGTCAAAACAGCTCACCTTTTTCTGCTTGGAACATCCTGTGTGTTTGGAACATTTCTGGGTTTGTTTGCGGTTTTAATATGTAAACAATGTCAACTTCGAGTGATTTAGTGAAAAAATGTGGAGAAAAACCTTACTATTTTTATAGATCAAATTTCTCAGTTAATACAAGAGCTGAAACCTTCCTTTCACTGAAACGATTATCTGAGTTTTAACCATGGATAGGTTCTGTTCGTATTTTAAAACACAAAATAAAATTTGCAGTGTATTTAGTATTGATTTCCTCCCTTTCCCCTGATCTAGCTGAAAGTGTTATGTGATTATTTTTATTTGGACTTGCAGGTACATGATTAGCTTTCTACAAGCTGTGGCTCAGTCCAAGGTCAGTTCAGTTTTTAGGCTTGTTGGGGCTCTCTGTGAACATTTAAACCAATTTTCACTGTGACTGACCACTTGGAGAGATTTGCAGGCAAAGCTGGGCAGGAAGTTACAGAATAACACTTCTTCCAGTCTTATTTACTACTCAAGTACCTACCAGCTTCAACAAAACTCTATGTAAATATTTCTGAGGTGTATGGTGAGTTTTCAGTTGAGAGGGAGGAAGAGTGCCCAGTGTAATCACTAATGCATTTTTTTGGGATAGTCCCGTACAAAGAACATGATCACAATGCAGTTTCCAGCTGCTTTCTAAGTTGCATGTGAGCTCTGGTTTCTGGGTTTCCCCTACCCAAAGCAACATGTTTCCCTTCTCTTAGATTGGTTCACTTGTGTAGAATTAAATATAAATTCATTTAAGAAGGGCCGGCTCTCTAGCTGCATGGATCAGGCACTTACTATGTCACACACATCAGAACAATTTCTTTCGAATCCTTCCATCTCTTTGAGGTGTCTGGTAAAGAGCTTTATTCCAGGGTGGAATGTCTAGTTGGTGACTGAGAGGGAATGGATCTGGTGGAGGAAAGGCATGAATTGTATTTTCATACTAAAACCCCCTCAAAGTACAGCTGTGTACTAGCAATGCCTCTTTTCTTCAAATGTGACTAGAAGAAATATCTGTAAAATGGTGAGGGAAGAGAGAAGAGCTGGAGACAGAGAGGTTGAGCACAGATGCCTCCAACCCACTGCCCCGTGATGGGTCAGTGACCGAGGTGCAGAGCTGGCAGTGCATGCAGAGAGCTCTGAACTAGGCTGGGCTTCAGTTTTTAATGTTGTTGGGTACAAGTAGCTCTCAAATGCTCTCCATACAGTGATCATCTGCTCCTTGTGAAGACTAATTTTGCTGGCCATGAACGTGCAGTGCCTACTGGTACTATTGATGAACTTTCAGGCCAGGCAACATAGTTCTACTGAAGAGTGTTCTTAATAGTCTGGAGTTTTTTAAAATGCAAGGTTTTTTACCCTGTCAAGAAACAAGATCAATTGTAGGAAGGGAAGAGCATGTATATATAAGTAAGGGAACTTTTCTTTTTGTACCTCAGAAAAGCACTAGCTGAAAATACTTTGCTTTGTTTCTTCATCTCTAGAGGCTGTTGTCTCATGAAATTTGAGGTTTCAGAAACCTCCCAGTAGAATGAGAGTTGGCAAAGAAATTCCCTTTTATTATATCATCTTCTTGTAATAGGAAAAAGTGTGGTTGCCAGCAGACAATTTCTTGGTGTCATTTATTCTAATCAAAATGTTCTATCATTGGGCTGCTTTCACAAGTAGTCTCATTTGGCTCTCTTTCTCCTCTTGGAGTAATGACAGCATCTTTTCATTCCCAAATGACACCCAGAAGTCCCCTGCTATTGAGAGTCAGACAGCAGTGTGATGCCTGTGACTTTCACACAATCTGATAAGTATTCATAACTCTCAGGTAGTTTCTGCTTAGCTGGCGCGTATGGAAAGTGGCCACTTACGGCAGTCAACTGACAAAATGTCTTTGTAACTAGAATCCCACAGTCAGTTTCTGGGAGGGGGGAGGAAATAGTGAATGTTCTTGTCAAATGGTTTAACATGATCTCTACTTCTGGGCATGCCTCGTAAAACAGAAGTCATGCGGTGAAGGGGAAGAGAGCACTTTTGATGTATGTATTATCTCCTCTTCTGCCATGGGATGAGAAATGCTTGAGCCAGCCTGTCTGTTTATCTAGCTAAAAAGCAAATCAAGGTTACCCATAATTAGAGATGTTTGAAGAAGAGGGTGTTCAGATCTGAGTCTGGATTACAGGCAGGCTGCAGTTCGTGTTGGAGGCTGAATGATCTTGTCCAGCTTCAAGGGCACTGACACTGGAAAGAAGCAATTTTCAGGCCTCCAGTCTTTCCCTCAAATAGCAGAAACACACCGTGTGTTGTTTATAACTTCCTTATGAAGAGAAGATAAATTTTTGACTTGGAGTTAGGCCCTGGTATTATTCCTCTAGGGAATTTTATGCTCTTGCCCTCCCTGTGAAACTCGTATTTAACATTCAGTGCCATGACACATGAATTCCAAGAAGGCAATGAAGTGCCCTTTTTGAAAAGGAGCAAAGAGCTGTGGCACCAACCCTGATATTTTGTTACCTGTGGGACGATCTTGTGGAAAAAAAGTTATGTGACTTAATTGGAACTCTGTTTTGTGCCATTGGCTCTCTTCATTCTCTGCTACTGGAAGATTTATGGGAAGTGTGGGAATGTTTCTTCTCAATTCTCGCATCCCCAAAGAACTAGGATTTCATCAGTAAGGAAAGGAGATAGAACAGTCTTTTTTTTACACATATGTGTATCAGATCTCTGCCAGATTTCCAAAACTCTAATGTTGGGATCATTAGTTATGTTTGTGAGCTACCAACACCATAGTAATAGGACAGCATATTTGTCATGAACGTGCTGTTTAGGTCTCAAGAGGAAAGGAGAAGAACATGAAGACTTCCTGCCTCTCCCTCCCTCCCTTCCCTGCCCCCCTGCTGCAGTTATTTGAATGATTACATCTTCACATCTAAATATGTGAGCATGGTCTTGGAATGCTAAAAGTGGATTCTTTTCAGGTTTATAGATTAATCTAACAAAGAGGGGTTAACAGTCAAATAGATTTGATGGTATCTATCTAATTGCCTTTTTACATAATTTATACTTTGCCAGCTATAAAAAGATGCTTTGGAAATGATTCGGAAAGTCCTTCAGGAATAGTCCCAATCTCTGCAGCCTTATTAAATGCATGCAGGCATGTCTCCCAGTGAGAATCTCAAGCTGTGAAAGTCATTAGAATAATAAATTAAACTTCTATGTATACAGGCATTTTAAACTTCAGGTGAAAATTCCTTATATGCCATGTTCTAATTTTCAACTCAAGGGCTAAAGAAACAGGACTTTGGAAAGGATTGGTGATCTTCTGCAATATTTTACATGCATAACAAGTCACTGGGCTGTGCTGGCTCCTGAAATATGCTGCAGAACTTGAGATGTTAATGCTTTGAAAGGTTCTTTTCCTTTCTTGACTTCTAGGGCTGCTAAAATCCAATTAAGCTTTTTTAGACTATTTAATGGTGGAAACTACACTGCTAATAACAGAGTGCATGTTGCTATTTTGGATTGGTTCCTGTCAACATTTCCTATTAATATTTTGGTCAATATTATATTGTAAAATGGACTCATTGAATACATTGTGTAATCAGGATGACAAATGAACTTCATCAGGTTTTGCAACTGGAGCAACATAGCTTAAAAGAATAACTCAGAGAATCCAAAAATCAAGGGGCTAATGAAAAAAATTATTTCATGGAAAAGTCTGTAAGAGCAGTGCCTGTACAAATCTGCAGTGTCAACTCTGTAAGAATCAATTTTTTGTTTCCCAAAGCCATCTTGCATGACTTAAATTGCTTCATTTGATGAGTGTGTTTGCTTGGATGTTTCAAGGTACCTATCAGCCAGTTTGTGAAGTGGGCCAGAACCAAAGAGTATACTTCAAGTTCTGCCAAAGACTGTCTCTTGAACCACCAGAATTGCCTACTTGACATGGAACATTTTACCTTTAGCTGTTTTGCACTACTTAACACATGACAGTGCACTCACCAATTCCACGCGTGTGAGTAAGGGGAAGGAGCACAATATGTGTCAAGGAAGACAAATACGTAAGGAAAATAGTAGAAGAGTTGGAGACAGATTTGCAAGGGGGCTGTAATCTTTATCTTCCAATTAAGAATTTGGTATCTACCTTGATTAATTGATGTGGAATGCTCCTTCATCAGTTTCACTGAAATTACTTTGACCTCACTAGAGAGAAAAAAGATACTTGTATTTAGGCAAAAGTTGCAATTTCTTCCATTTCCAAAATTCTCAATTTTTTCAGAGTGGGAGAATGCAATTAATGAAATTGATTGTTGTGAGTTGAAAGCTGCTGCCTAAAAGCTAGGGAGTGGAAACACCGGAGTCTTGCTTGATTGTATGGGGCTTTTTTTAAATGTCTGGAGATTGTGATCATGGAGGATGCTGGATCCTCTAATTAGAATTTTAGTTCTTAGTTGATACCTTAGGCTGTGATTGCTTAATAAAGTAGTTTAGTCAGAAAGTCTAAGAAACAAAAACTAGGAAGGGATAAATTTTTAACAGGAATTAAATTTGTGTTATTGGCTTCCGCCACAGCCAGAATTATGTTTTCACGTTGTAAGTGTGGCCTCTCACTATGCTTGGGTTGGGGAACTTAATCAAGAACATTTTCTTTTCACTTATAGGAACTGCAGAAACCATTAGAAACAAATCTATATGCAGGACAATTTAAGAGGAAAAAAAAATTCAAATACTTCCCAAATAATAACATTGAATCAAATGCTTGCTCATGCTGTCACAAAGTAGTCCGTGGCAACAACTTCTGCTCAAACAGCTAAAAACACTGAAGCATCTATTTCAATACAAATAGACTTAAAAATGCTTAGTCTGAACCTAGTTCAGAAACTAATTCAAAATAAGTGTATTCTGGGAATTGGCTGTATTCAACAACTGGTCATTTTTAGCATTTCATCAGGCAATAGTGTGAAAGAAATACCTACTATGAAAGTATTGAAAATCCTAGTCAATCACAGGCCAGAACTGGACAGAACAAATGGTAACAGGTGGTAGTGTTTCCATCTACTTTGGTGGACTCTCAATTTATCATATGGTGACTCTTTGCCCAGATTCCTGGGCTATTTTGGCCTGGGTGAGCAATAGCAATAATGTCCTTATCCTGCATTTGTTTTCCCTGACATAGATCTTCCAGGATTTATATATGTAGCCTTTTTTCATATCTTCCTCAAATCTGTATGAAAACCAGCCTCCATGGTATTCTATTTTTCTTCCACAAAGGCCTAGGGAAACATCCCTCTTTTAAGATACCTTCCAAGAACTATAGAGACCACTTATAGATTGCCTGAATTCCAGATGTGTCCAAATCCAGTTCCTCAGGCTTTTCAAGGTGTAAAGGAAAATTCTTCCTCCTTTTTTTCCCTGCTCCTGTGAAGAGGATATGACATCATTTATTAAAGAATGTTTATTGAGTCTTCAATTAGGAGTATACTCAAATGTTTCCCATAATGGAAGTAATGCCTGTAATTGTTATGGCAGAAGAGAAACATCATCTCATCTCACATTGCTGCCCTGATTGTATCATAGTGGCCTGACATAGAGGCAAAGGAAGTATTTTTCCCAGACATGCATTTCTTGAAAGACCTGCTTTCATTATCTTCCTCTGAGCCAGTAGAACTATGTGGATGGCAGGTCCTGAGACTGTCCATCCAGTCTGACATTCAAACTCACGTGGACAGTTGTGAAGCCAAGGGATGATGCGTGTGTTGGTGCCTGTTCCAAACCAAGCCCTGGACAGGAGCATGGTGTCAGCAGCAGTACAGTGGTTTTAAGGGCTGCACTCAGATGCTGTGCTAAGTGCCACTCCTCTCTTCAGGTGAAAGTCTTCACTCTCTGCTTGTCAGCTGCTCTGTTTGCAAGAAAGACACAGATTTTCCTAAAGCTGCTTAACAAGACAAAATAATGTTTTCTCAAAATGACTGGAACCACTCCTTATGCAAGAGAGAACCTGCAGGCGAAGGAAGTGCCCCTGCATTCCTTCTGTATTTTAACAAGAGGACAGGCACAGGCTTTTGACAGGTAGTAAGCAAAGTTTGATTAATTGACTTATCTATGGGAGATAGAAAGAACTGTAGCAGTCAGCACTCTGCTGGCTTACACCTCCCTAATACAGTTCTTTGCAGAACAGAGAATTCAAATGATGACTACATTCCCCCCTCTGCACACACACACTTTCTAATGAGTTTTTGCTGAGCTTGTAGTTCTACTAGGGACATACTCTTGGTTTGATAATTGATGTACAGAGCCTAACCTTCCCTGGGACAGATTTGCAAAAAAAAAAAAAATAGAAAAGTAGTTTATGAGCAGGCTTAGTGTTTTCATCAAACGTAACATCCCTTCTGAATTGTAGACTCTTTATTGCTACTATTATGGTTGGGAGCTCTTCCTATATTTCTGTCTTTTGCTTGCCTTTAGTGCACAATATGTGAATTTTCGAATCCAAGTTTTACATCTAAGTTATCTGAAAACTTAACTGCTGTTTTATTGTGAGGTAAACCCAGCTCCTCTTCTCGTGTGACTAACAGATGAATGTATCCACTATGTCATGTTAAAGGAATAATTCAAAGCTTCATTTACATGCAATATGAAATGTCCAGAAATAACTGCACTCTGCTTTGAGATGTGCTGTGATATGTACTGTAACTTTGGGTTGTTTTGGTTTTCTAAAAATAATAAATGACCCTCCAAATAGTGGTTGGCCGGAGGCATGCAAGAAGCAATCCATAGTATATGGATTTGCTCAATGGCATTTAAAGGACCCTGATTAAAATTCAGCCCAGGCTGGAGTGATGAGAAGAATGTTTACTGAGGGCTGTTTGAAGTCGTACATTGCACTGCAGACAGACCAGAGGGATGCACAGATTGAAACATTTTACCTTGCCTGTCTGCATCTGGCTGTCAGGAGCCGATGACACTCTGAGAGAGAGGTATCAACATTCTTGAGAGGTCTGACTGCTGCTGCTTATGAGTCTTAATTTTCATTGTTTTCAAACTCAGTATCGGAGATTGCAGCAATAACAACAACCTTGTTAGCTCGATCTGTGATTTTTTGTTGACTACTACAGATGCTACATTTAGATATTTGATTTTAATGTAGTATGCATTTGAAAGTTTGCACTGTAAAAAAGACATCACTTCTATTCCTTTTTTCCCTTAGCTTCATCCAAGTACATCTTCATGTGACTCTGAAGAAAGATGAATATATTATACTCTGCTGTTTTTCTGTCTCTTGCTTTGACTAGAGTATATGAGTACTGTAGGAAAAGAAAAAACCAAATCAAAAAACCCACCGGGCACTGTGTCTAACCTCTGTATTATTTAATATTGTGGGTTGTTAAGTTTTGTTTGGGCTTTTTTTTTTCTTTTCAAATAGAGGACTTGTTTTAAAAAGAGAAGCAAAAGCAATAAAAAAACACAAAAAAAAGAAGTTGAATGTGCAATTAAAAGTATAGATTATATTATTTTATTTTTTTCTTGGGTCTGGCAATTCACTCGGTTTCAGGCTAATAACTGTGAAAGGACTTTTCTTACTCTACTTCCATATGTATGCTTTGCCACAAGCTGTGTAACCTTGGGAAGGAGAGATGCAGGTGGTACAAAAGGGTTTTAAAAAAAAGTCAGTTAAAGTCTGAAGAGTAGGATTTTCCTTCTAGGATGAATCCTGAATAAGAGGAATGTAAACAGGGTATACTATTCACTCTTAACATGCGGAACGTTTGCACTATCTTTAAATTACTCCCTGGACTACCTATCCACTACTTTAAATCCATGGAAGTATCTACTTGGTATATAGAACTGGTTATAAGAAATTATGAGAGTCAAACCATCGTTAATTAATAAATAGGGTGGAATGCAAAGTGCCAAGCTCTTCAGGATAAAAGGATAAAGGAAAAAAACTGAGATAACAAAGGAAATATTTTTAAAGGGTGTTGATCAAGACTTTGAAACTCCTGACATTGTATTTAATCACTCAGGGTAATTCTGCTGGTCTCCGGTGCTGAGAGCTCAGTGGCTTCTGCTGGCTCTTGCTGTGGTGTGAAATGACAGTCTCGATGCTGTGATCAGCTCAGAGGCCTCTGCTGGAAGTTTTCTGAGTTTTCCTTTTTGCGGGCTGTCAGACATTTGGATGTTTTGTCAACACCCAGACTGTGTTATCAGGCTCTGATTTGGCTTATCAGTTTCTGAGTGTGCTGGCACAGGTCCTGTTTCATTTGGGCTGTTTTGTGTTGTTTCCTGTCTCAGATGGGTGTGTGTGCAGCTAATAGCTGAGTGTAGGAGCAGGGAAGCTGCACAAGAGTGGTCATGGGAATGTGCAATAGACAGTTAATTAATACATGATAAATCATTATGTGATACTGATTTCTTCCAATAGCTCTTAGAATTATGTTGGCATGCTAAGCTCAATTATAGAGAAGGGTAGAAGTTGGTTTCAGAAAGGGTTGAATAATCTCTGAGAGCTTATTCCACCTGGTTTGTCTGCTGTACTTGGATATAAGCAGATATTCTGAACTAACATGGTCTCATCTAAAGTTAATCAGCATTCTGGGACCTACGCTATAGAGAAAAATTCATCTGATGTATCAATACTTTCAGTTTCCCTGTTATAGGCCAGGGATTTTCAATAAACATCTAGGTGGATGTTGTGAAAAATAGTGATTCAGTAAAGTATGTGGGAAATGTATATCACTGAGATAATTATCTAGGAAATTGGAAAAAATAAGTAAAGCTTGGTCCCAGTTTTGAGAGAAGTCATTGGTATTGGTTTAAAACTCTTAATTGCTGCTTGTAAATGGTTATCGGTAGCTTTTACCCGTTTACAAGAGTAGGGCTGCTGACATCTGAAATGGAGCAAGAAGTGGCAAGTAAGTGAGCTTTGAGGGACTCCCTCACTCAGGGAATTACAGTTGATGTTCATATTGTAGTTTATGGGTGTGTGCCTGTAATGAATACACTTAGGGTTAATTACTTTTTGTCTAACATTGTCTGAGCTGTAATGAAAACTCATCCAGGAGTATAAATGATCACAAAATGCAAGGGAGGAGCTGAAAGAGTTCATGATGCTGCTTAGCTAGTGGTGAGTTTCTGAGTTGCAGTCTTGTTTGAGGTATTCCTTTACTGTATAGTGCAGAAAGCTCCTAGACAGAGGCTCATTTTTCAGTGACCTACTGGTGCAGCTAAGTTTTGATAAATTTAGTCCAAGAAATTGGCACAAACGTGAGCAGAACAGGTTTAATGCTTTTTAAAGAAGCTGAAGCATCAGTTTCAAACAATAGCTTAGAACTAAGTAAAGTAACCAAAAAGACAGGGGTATTACCCTGATGTCTGGAGGGAAGCAGAAACAGGGGTTTTTTTATGTCTTTTTCCCCCCTCAAGGAAAATTTGATGTCAATCTAGTAGTTTCTTAGATGTTCTGCCTAACATTTGAAGTATGTGCTGATAAAAAATTTTCCTGTGCCGGTGGTAAGCTTTAAAATTTTAATAAATTCAGTGGAACATCTGCAAAATGACAGTGAGCTATTGGACAAACAGTTGAACAAATGCTTTTCCCAATCTAGATTAAGAGTTAAAAAAATCAATGTTATTTGTACTGGGGGTAAAGTGGGGAACAGACCAACAAAGAGTGAGATGTGAAGGAAATTGAGGGTAGCTGGCAAACAAGAGCAGAATAAGTAATCTGGGTGAAAACTAAAATGCCTTCCGTGGTAGTAACTGTGCATTTAGCTTTGCATGGGTTGTGCGACCTAATGTACTGAGGAACCATTTCCCAAAATGCTGTTGCAGACAATAAAAAGAACTGAGTCACTTGACAGCTAATTAGGAAGCAAAAAATCTCCTCCTCCCCCTGGTGCTCTACTAAGTCCTCAGCTGTACAATAGAAACACTTATGAATGGTACAGATTCAGTATGCTTTTGCATTGTGGTGTTCATGGTAGTCTCAACTGCTTGATGCTAATGAGATAAATACAGATAGAATGTCTTCAGACCATCTTACAAAATGTGAATTAGCTTTCTCTAAGGTCTTTCTTAGTTTTTAGCCAGGTGTGATTTGTAAGGTCTTTGCTAATACCCTACGGCATCAAAAACTCTGTGCTTCATTTTTAAACATGTGCTGTCTAAACTTTTTTTTCTACAGAAAAAGAATAAAGCAAAAAGGAAAAAAAAACCTTGAAGTGTCAGATTAGCATCATTGTGCTCTTAATTTTGAGTGTCTCAAGAGTGAAGGCCAGTGGAGATTCACCCATTCTTCCTTGCCCAGTGTGTTTCATAGTCCAGATTCCCAATACAGGGTTTTTTTGGTGGAAAATCTTCCCCTTTTGTGTTCCCTTGGCTTTGCATCACCACTCTTACATGTGAATCTATTGTGATGTCTTTCTGTATGTAGTGAATGCAGCAGTGCCTTTGGACAGGTATCTTTTCCCTGTTGTTATGATTAATCCTTGCTTAAGGTCATGATGTAGTTTTCACTGATCCTAAGAATGCATATGCATATTGGGTGCACAGCAGTGAATAGTTCCCAATAAAGCTCCAGAGGTGGTGCTTGCAGGGCAGCTGCTGCTCCCTGTGAGCTGGGACTGCCTTTTCCTTTCTGTGGATCAGTCTACCACCAGCGATGACAATGGGAATCAAACAGCACCTAAAATCTGTGTGAAATGCAGCTTTAACTCTGTTTCACAAGGTAGAAAAAAAAAAGATTTTCAGGGACAGTCTCAGTAGAGGACATGTACAAGTATGCTCGTCCCATTCCCCTAGAAGGCTGGTAGTTAATCATGCATGCAACATCTGGCCTGCTAGGACACAATCTGTGTGTTGGATGTGGGCTGTAATTTCACTTTGTAGGGTCTAATGCAACATGACTTACATCTCTGTGTGGGTGCTGCTAAGGTCTAGCTTAGTGTGTGGCTTTCAGTGGTGTTTAGAAATCATGTTTGGCTTGAAGCAAGCAAAATTTTTCATAGCCCTTTGCTAGACCAATGTATGCTAATCCTGTAAAAATTGTCCTGTACTGGAGCAAGTAATTAACCCAGGCACAATATAGGAATTCCCTTAGAATGTATAATTTTAGGCACAGGGATACATTATCTTCTGCTCTAGTTTTTATACCTGTATAGATGTTAATTTTTGTCTCAGATCTTGTAAACTTTATAGGGATGGTTGAAGTAGTTGCATGGGGAAGGATTTGGTATTGAAGATGTGCTTAGCAAGTACATGATCTGTGATGCTAGAGAGCAGCTGGATGAAGCTGATTGGTACTGTTTGACCTAAATTGTCATTTATAGTATGGCTGACCCTTAACAAAGACAGATTTAATTTTTTTTAAACAAGCATTTTCTAAGAAATAGAAGAGGTAAATGATAAACCTTTGAATGTTCATCTATTCTGTGTGTGATTTTGAAATGTAGTTTTTGAGTCTCAGATAATCCAAAGCAGGATCTCGTGTGTTTCCAATGGCAAAGCTGATTTCACTGGAGCAGCTCCTTCAGGCCTTACAGGGTAACTGCATGGCAGAAGATTGTTCCTGTGTCTGTGACCTTAGTGCCTTGATGGTCATTAAATTGATCTGTAGAGGAGGATTCCTCTTTGTCTGTGAGCAGATTTTAAGAATCAATGCAAGTTAGGGCATAAATGCTCTCTGGTTCAACACTTCAAATGCAACGTAGAGTGTTACGACAGAGACTAACAGAGGCAGAAGTGGGTAACAGCTTTTACAAAATGTGATATGGTCCTTAGTGAAACCACTGCGTCTAAGTTGTATTGAAAATATGGGGGCAGAAAAACACCAGCTCTGCTTACCCTTCAGAAAAACTATCAGCTTTTCACAGCACTAGGATTTACGAAAGTGAGAGTTTGTTCAGGTACAGTTTGATCTGGTATGAACTGGGGGCATGGGGCAAAGCCCACACCCTTCAGTTGTTGTCTTGCCCAGAATTATTCACCTACCAGCTGCTGTTTATTTTTATTGTGGAGGAGTAATATTCCATTACAAGTTCTGATAGTGTTGATGCTGTGACCAAGACTCTGGCTCCATAATGGTCACTGGAAGGATGATATGTCAAGGGCTGCTCCTACCCCAGCTACACTAAGCTCTGAAACAGGTACCAAGCATTTCTTGCTGCTCCCAAAGCCACTTTGAGTGAGGCTTGTGCTCACATGTGTTGTCAGGAGTCTTCAGCACTATTAGCAAGAAAATAAAAGAATGGCTTTCTAGTTAGATCAAATTACCTTGTTCAGAGTAAATGAAGATAAAGAAAAGGAAAAAAATGTGTTTCCTCTTTCTTATGACAGGTCTGGCTGTCAAAGCTTGTACTGTTGTAGTGCTGCCCTGCGAGGCAGTTGCAAAGTCACCTGAGCTGTTTGGCTGCTTTGCTAACAAAATAAGTGTGATGAGAGTGTTGCAACATTTGCTCAGGTAAGTAGTGCTTCAAACACACCACGAGCCACAGTAAGCTCAGTGGCCCCAGATACTACACTAAAAATCCCCACTCCTTTCATTCTGTTTTTCAGCTGTAGTGCTGGAGAGGTGCAGACAAGGGTGAGGGCATGAGACTCTAGACAACGGCATATATAATGCATAGTTGCACTTGGTATTCTGTCTGGGGGCATTAGGAGGGCGACAGGCAGGGCAGGATTTGCTTCCCAGGTGAGGCCTGAGTGTTTTGGCCATGAGAGCTGTGTTAGCATTTCTGTGCTGGATGGCAAGGGCTGGTGTATGTGTGCCTGTGGAAAGGGAGTGGGGCACTAAGTGGAAGCACATGGTGTGGCTGGCATGGCTGCTCCCTGTGTTTGTAGTAGGATAGAGTTTCTAAAGGATTAGATAACACGCCTGAGCTCCATGGCCTGCAGTTTTTAAACTGTGTTTACAGTTCAGGAGCTACTGTGAGTAGAGATGATTATGTCCTTTAAGTGCTGTTTTTGTTGCAGCTTCTGTGATAAAAGGAGGCTCTGATGAAGACATTTTTTGCTGGCAGATATGTATTCTCAGAGTTGTTGCTGTGCAAACTTTTGGGGGATGGGAGCAACCTGCAGAGATACCTCAGCACTTCCCTTTAATAAAGGCACATCATTAAGCCATTTCCTGCACATCCGAGAGGCTGTTGGAAGAACAAGATGGTATTGAAATGAAATTAAAGAACTGCTTGATTTTTTTTTTTTTTGAGAGTATTATTTAATTTAATCTTTTTGTAGTCTTATGGTTTCTGGGGAAAAATAATGTAATGAAGACAGCAGAATTACATTGATTCTGTGGTCTAAGTAACTAGAGGGAGAAATTCCAGACTCTGCTTTCCTTTCCCCTTCTAAAATATAAAATATGGGAGAGAGTACAAATTGTAAAATTGTTTTACCGTGTCAGCTATTAGATTGACTGAAGCAATCCCTGCAATAAAAGAGGCCTTTTGCTGATGTATGTTCCCTACAATGTGTGTATATATATATTGTATACATTATGTAGGCACAAATATACATGATCTATATAATGTATACATTATATGCATATACAAAGCACCATAAGATAACATAATGGAAATAAAACAGAGTAGAGGGAAATCTCCATGAGTTCCAGGCCAGTGATAAGTGTTGGGTACTGGGCAACAGCACATGGGCCAGGCAGGTGCTGGGTGGCTGTCAGGACCTGTCAGATGGGCAGGGCTCTTTCTGTACATCTGTCCTTGCAGGGCTCTTTCTGCACATCTGGCCACCACCACCAACTGCTGGGGTTGGGGATGGGTGGGTAGAGATGTTTCTGATAACCAGCACACTCCCTGGAGAAAAGCAGTGTCCTCTTGTTTCAGGGCAAGAATGACACCTCTGTCTCTCCACTGTGTTGCAGGGGTCATGAAAAGCTCTTCTACCTATTATAAGCCAAGCAGCTAATATGGTTTTGATGGTTAAAATGAAACAAATAATTTAGGTTTTTGGTGATGTTTGGAATTCGAAGATCTTATTCATCAGCACAGAATTTCTGTTGGTATGTGAAGAGCCCAAATTCATGGTGGAAAGATGCATAAGAATTATAACTTGGAAGATGCAGACATAGCAATACAGCTCAGAGTATTCAATGGAGTCCTTGCATGACCTTTATTCAGCAAGGAGGTGGTCTTGCAGCACTTTACTGCAATAGCTCTTTGCAGCATATTGCTCAATATCATAATGGCTGCAGAAGAGCCAAAACATCATACTCTTTCTGTCATCTCTAATATTTTTCCAGAGCTGCGAGCCAGCTGCATCTAGCTTACTTTTTTTTTTTTTTGGTAAAGCTGACAATCCCACTGACTTCGATAACAGTGGGTTGTCCTCAGGTCGTTTGTATATGAAAACTACAGAGCAAAGGCAAGTCATGTTTCTGCAAGTCAGTACTGAGACATGGATGAAATGATTATTTAGCATCCTAAAGATATGAAAGGGATTTTTTTTATTGCTGGTCTTTGAATTCAAAAGTTGAAAATACCTTTTTATATGTGAATATGGACATGGTATGTGCTGGATTTTTATCTGTCACACTGCATTTTGATACTTTCCTCAGAGAAGATGAACCTTTAAACATGTTTCAGCTAAGAAAAGGTATTATTTTTTCACATAAAAGCCTTACACTTTGAATAAATATTAATGTTTCATGTTCAAAACCCTGTGTTGAGTCTATGCTGTGCTCTGTTTACAATTTATATATGTTTAACCTTCAAAATGTGGATATTTTTAAGGCTAATCGTTAAAATGCATGGCTAAGGCATATTTCTCGAAGTATAAAGTCAGAAGTAATGACATTGGGCTCAATCCTCCAGTTCTTTGTCTCCCACATACTTGTTTGGATTACAAACCAGAGCAAACAGCTTTTTAAGTTATTGATCCCACAGTGGCTCTATGCTTTCCCTGGTATTGAGCTGAAAGGATGGGTCAGATTTAGCTTGACACCAATGACAGCTTTCCATCAGAGGACTGGTTTTGTTCCAGGTGCCAGATGGAGCAGACTGAAAGTTGCTGCAATTTATACCTCACTGGTGTCAGCCTGCTGCTGATGCTCAGGGTTTGCTGTGAGGCACCTATGCTGTCTGGCTGTGGGGAACGTAACCAAGGGGATGGTAATGTGTCTTAGCAATAAATACTGCTTGGGAAAAGTGAGGATGGAACAATTTTCAAAACTAGTAAGGAACTACCAGAATACACTCAGTAGTGAGAGGATTTGTCTTAACTTCCTTACATTATGAATGTCTCAATGAAGTCTGCATGAGAAAAACGGCCCAACCACAATCATGTTAAATTCAGCGTGTCTGCACCTATAGAGGGAAGACTATTGTTACAGCCCCCATCCCATGAGAAATGTAAAAAATTCAGCAAAACCAAATCCATGTTCTTTACTGGTGTACTGAATCATCTGAATTAATCTCTAGAATTTCAAGTAGTATGTATTTTAATTGAAAACTAATTCCGTGGTAAACACCAACTTGCTGGTGGATATCTTCTAAAGGAGGTTTTCAGCCTTCACTGTGTTTTCCCATGGAAGACAAGTTTAGTGTGTCAGGACCACCATTCAGTAAAAGGTTGAAGCAAATTTTGAGAAGTTTCTCCTTTATCTGTAATCTTTCTTGGTCAAAAAAAAGAAGCTTTATTTTTATTGCTCTCCAGTTTAAATAATGTCAGCCAGGTTTGACAAGTGGCAGCAGCAAAACCCTGTGCTGAAAAGCAAACATCACAGATATTAAGGAAATCTTGTTTATAGTTGTTCAATGGTCTGTAATTATTGCTGATTTTTTAATAGATTTCTTGATGGGCTGTCCTATAACTTGACCATTAAAAGTTATGGCAAACTCTTTTTTTCTTTTACATTGCCTTCAGTCACAGAAGTAATATTGCTGATGATGACATATATGCTGAGAAAAGCCTTGCTGCTTTTCTGTTTTCTGCAATGAAGAAAACTATGTTTTCTTAACTTGGAGCAAAACATTATTTTTACAGCTCCACAAATGCGAAATAAACAATCAACTAATGAAGCAGGTTCCATTTTTCCCTAATCCTTTTTCCTGTTGGCCAAAAAGAAGAGTATGGGATATGTGTAATTGTGGTTAACATGTTTTAAAAGCACTTCTAGTATCTGAAAAGAAAACAATAATGGTTGAAAAGCATAAAATCATACATGCCTGTATGTGCAAGATTTACACATACAAAAGATGACTTGGGAGGGGAATCTCAAGAAACAAAAGTTAAGTAAAAACAGAGAAAGTGCTTGTTTTTGTGAGGACTGATCCAAAGATGCCTGTTTGAGTTTTTCTAAAACACCTAGTATATGTTTCCCAAATTTTGTGCATTTGATCTTCTAGGTGCTATAACTAGAATAAATATAATGGAACATATTTTTGTGATGACACTTGATGTTTATTATTTTGTATTCCCTACTATATGATCCCTTTTTAAAAAAGTTTTGTAGTAGTTTTCTTTCTACTGGAATTAGATATTAAAAAAAAAAAAAAGGAAGACAAGGAAGTGAAGATACACTGAATGGTTCAGATATATCAATGTATCGTAAGAAAGGACTGATCGTGTTCTATCAGTTGCCTGTTGCTGTATGCTGATAAAACAAATGTGATGGGACCAAAAATGGGTTTTAAGTATTTTTAAAAGTAGTGAGATTTTATTGCCTCTGCCTCAAAGAAAACTCCAACACCTGAGCTCCATTCCCTCCTTGCGAAAAGTACATTCTCTTCCTTTTTCCCCTTCTCCTTTTCTTTGCTTAGGGCTATGGTTACAGTAATTAATTTTTAAAACAGGAAAATAGAGATTTAAATAGAATTAGAGAAAGACGCCTTTGTCCTAGGTACTGTACAGTATAGTGTTTTAAAAGTCAGAAAATATATTAGCAGAAAATGCCTAGACTGTAATTTAGATAACAACCTAGACAATGAGCTAGCTTGTTAATTGTAAGGGCTGGTGGAGACCTGCCAGTTAGAGAACTTGTCTTTTTGTATCCCACTGCTCCTCACAGCTCTCCTAGATGATGAATGACAGGACATGAACTTGTCTAGTTTAGGCTTTACTTCTTTTAACATTATTATTTCCCTTCATCTTTATTTCTAGAAAAGAACAAGGAAAAACAAAACCACAAACCTAAACCCTCCCAAAAAACCCCCAAAACCGAACCCAAACTGAACCCAAAAAAGTCCTTGTATCAGAAGAGCCATCAGTTGAAGTTTTACAAGAGTAAGTAATAATAAGCACTGAGGAAGCAGGCAGATTGGGTGGTCTGAAAAGCAGAATAAACAGAGATCTGTGGCCTGAACATTGGTGCTGTAGACATCACTGTAAGTGCTCTTTAGACCAAGTATGCAGTTTGCAAACAGTGAATCTCGCCAAATTACTCATCTGAAAACTGTTTCTGAAATAGCAGCCATGAGGTATGCAAAATTACATGCTAACAGCCTTCAGACACTTTTTTTTTTTCAGCTGCCTTAGAGTAACTGCAGCGATAGAGAAGCAATCTGGGAGTGTCTCTTTGGTCAGGCTGTTCAGTAGCTCTTGGGAGCAGTTTTCTGGGGGAAGATGAGCCAGGCAGCACTCCAGCCCTCCTATCGCATTTTTTGGAGGGCACTGGATGATGGGGAAGGTGACCTAGCAGTCTGATCCCCAACCCACCGATCCTCACTAGAGCCTAAGTGCTCTTCAATGGCAGATTTTGAGGAGCAGAGATACTGTACCTGATGCAGAGGTAACCGAAACAGGAATTTCTGAGGTCTCAGCAAAGAATTGAGCACAACTTGTCCAGAAACACCTGAGTAACTCTGCTGGTCCTCTGGAGAAACACCAAGCATGTGGTTGAAGAATTCTGTTACACAAGGGTGGTAAGAAAACAGCTCTGGTGGAGATGTGAGCTGCCTGCTTCATCTCTGAAGGGTTTTGGTATGATTGCTTCCTGCTCACAGTTTAGGCTAGGATTTCCTAAGGAATTTTAGGTAATTAAGCACAAGAATGTCACAGCATTTCAATGGGGTCGAGGTGTCTGATGCTGCAAGGGCTAAGCTTATGCAGAATGACACTAGTCCAACTTATGGTGTAATTTCAAACTGATGTAATTAAACTTATGCTAAAGACTGTATGCATAAGCCTAAGTCCACATTCTGTTGGGTTTATAACAGTTTGGTTTAAGTTAATTAGGACAAAGATTTAAACTAAGGTAACATAAGCCACTCTTAAACTGAACTGTGAGTATATTTGATAAAATAGCTATGCAGGTAGGCATACTGAAGGTGTATAGATATGGATATGCATTTCCTGGTCAAACCAACCTAAATGGCCTCATTTTTCTTTGCCAGAACACTAGTTCCACAAAAATCCTCCCTTTGAGTGTTTGCAGAAGTTGTTAAATTGTTTTGTAGTTTCCTTTAAAGAGTGATAGGAGTAAATTTTCTCTTTCTTCTACTCTTCAACTTAAGATGTCCAACCACTGTGCCTCTACAGCCTGGAAGATAATAGACAGCCACTCTTGTCTTTAGAGAAAATTCTACCATCAGAAGCACTGGAGCTTCATATGGTTATATTTTATTCTCTTCTTGACTCTTTCTATTAACTCATCCTAATGT
The DNA here is from genome assembly GCA_013397155.1 of Irena cyanogastra. Lineage (NCBI taxonomy): Eukaryota > Metazoa > Chordata > Aves > Passeriformes > Irenidae > Irena > Irena cyanogastra. The sequence continues at coordinate 288,017 of VWZV01014206.1, forward strand.
TTGGTAACACTTTAAAATTTATACTTGTGGTTTTGGAAGGTAAGTGAAAAAGTCAAGATGAGTATGGCCTCGGTGCAGCATAGATTTTGGTGGAGAGTAGGGGAAGGTGTGTAAGAGAGCTAGTGCCAGGCTGCCTACTCATGGAATGAATTTATTTGAGAAGGGATTTCTTCAGCAGCTGGTGGTTTCCTCTTTTGACCTGTGCCACTTCCAAAGAGGGCTCAAGACGGTTTAGTGGTGATGAATTGGCAGACTTGTCACTAAGCTGTAAATTTTGGATCTGCCTTACTGGGTTGAGGTGTGAACCGAGATTTAGTGGAGGTCAGCATTTCAGACTGCTGCTGTCTATAAAAAACTCTTAAACCTTATTAAGTGAAGGAAGTACTGTTAATAATTTTTTGTTCACTTTTATGTTTTTTGCTATTTCAAAATTATTCGATGGGTATGTGTCTTATCAATTAAATGCAATTGAGGTAAAGACGAACAAAACCCTCCAAAACCAAACTACCCAACCCCCCCCCCAACCTGAAACCAAGAAAAGGACATCCAAGTTGAGCTTCAAATAATTTTTTTTCGATATGACTTTAATTTTTCCTAGTTCCAGGACAGGTAGAGAAGACACAAAAAAAATCTCCCTTGTTTGAGTGTCCCTTATGATACTGATAATTTTGAGTGTTATTCTGATGTTTCCATTAGAAAGATAGATTTCTACATAGGTTCTAGATTTTTAGACATTGGGTATCGTGGGGCTGCATATTGTTGCTGTGTATTTGGTTTTTTTTATATTCTATCCTTTTTCAAATTGTGTAAGGAACTGTCTACCTGGCATAATGTAACCTTAAATTAATTCAGCTCACTGTGAATCAGCTGCTGGGTCTGTGCTCGCTACTGCAGAGCAACCAACTCAGATGCAAAAAGCAGTTTATCTCTACTATTAGGCTTAACCTTAGTGTGACTAAGCCGTAGCCTTACTTCTTCTGGTTCTGTTATACTGGCCTTTTTGCTGCTGGTCATCCAGTCTATGTTTATAAAAGGTGAAATGATAAAGGGATGAAATGCTGTATTGTATTTGTTAAGGTGTTAAAAAAATTGAACTTACTTATTTTAAGTGACCACAACATTTTCACCTAATTTTTAGAAGTAAAATTATTTGCATCTTCAGTAGATAGCATATTTCTAATAACATTCAAAGTTTTAAAATCAAGTCATGTGACAATATTTACAACTCCCTAGCATTAGCTACTGGGTAGATACATGCATGCTCCTGTGTAATTGAACTGAATGAGGAGCTTAAATTGAAATGCTTATTTGTCACATCAAGAGTGAATCCTCTTTTCACAATGAAAGTCCAGCAGTGAGAAAGGGTTGGCCTCTGCAAGAGAGAAGATTTGAGAGAGTATCAACAGAATTTCACCACAGAAGGCTTTGCTCACATGAAATCCTATTATTTCAAGTACAATCTACTCCATCTGAAATTAGCATATATAATTGAATAGTGCCAAAGGCTGAGATAATTTACTCTTAAGCTCATAGCATTTTTTTGTGTTGCTAAACAAACAGGGGTATACACATTATCCAAGCAGAAACACCCTTTGGGCTTTATCCCTCTCCATCCCCCTTAATTAAATGGGCTTGAGATATTATGATGACTGAAGATGCTCATCTGGAAATCCTGCAGCTTTTTAGCACATAAAGTGGTGACCTATGTCATAACCTAGATTTGCAGATAGCTGTTAGATTGCTCTTTTGTGCACTACTGTTGGTTTTGATTTTGAATAACCATGGAAGTGGTAGAACAGTATTGCTGACAGTAATAATGTTCATTTATAGAGCTTTTCTATCCTAAGACCTCAGAAGTGCCTAAAATAAAGTTAGTGTTCTCATTTCGCTTAGAAGAGATGGGAGTCTCTAGTGACAGCTTCGTCAAAATCACGCAGCCAGCTAATGACAAAACCAAAAATAGCACTGAGGTAGCTACACTCAAAACCAGGACCTACTGTCTTGGTCCCTCCTGTGTTCACAGGATAGATAATCGCTCACCACGAGCAGGAGGATCATAAACAGATCTCAAATCTACACACAGATCTTCTTTGCTGAAGATCTCTAGTTTTTTGTAGCATCACATATGGGTGTATTCACTCACTGTTGAATTATTATGGCTCAACTGGGTTAAATCCTAAGCCATTTTGGTGTGGGTTTTGTTTCTGTCAAAAATACTGTTTGACACTTTTTGCGGTATGTTTTATGCTATGTGCAAAGTTTAGTTGCCAGAGCTGAATCTTTTCTCAGGGAAGCTTCTGTTTGCATGCTTAATTTTTAATCTGATCTCTACTAAATGGTAAAGAATTAGTTTAAGCACTGGCAGACCCTCTGTTGTGCATTATAGCAAGCTGTAAGGAGCAAGTCTGAAGAAGAAGGCAAGGCAACAAAACTCAGTGATTCTATGCAGGGGCTCTTTTTGCACAAGTTGCAGCTCAGCCCCACTTTTCAATCACAGCTTATTGTCTGGTAGCTGAGTTATTCTAATGTGGCTGAGAGCAGAATCTAGCCAGGAGGTTGTGGTAATTGCTAAGCAAATATGAAGTACATGTGCTTTTCCCTGGAGTGCATGAGGGTTGCAGCAACTCAGCAGGTAATTCAGCCACCCTCAGGGCTTGACCTTATATTTCACATCAAGCTATAAATTTTTGTTGTGAGTCCAATTTGAATTTTTTCATTCTTCTTCCTAATTTGCTAAGAAGTAGCCATGTGTGAGGCGCTAGGAGATACGAAAGAAGATCTGGACTTAGGCCTGAGAAAACTTAGCCTTAGGTTTAGCTCTTGTACAGAGCTGCAGCAGCTGGACTCTTGTACCTGCATGGGGCTCTAGAGGTGATATTTTGGACTCTGTTTCAGGTGCAGGGAATCAGCTTCACATGCTTCTCTATGTGGGTTTGGGATCAAAATAGATCACTGATATGGACAGGCTTTGGGAGACTCCAACAACGTTTTGCTTTAAAAAAAGAAAAGAAACTAGCTAGTAATTGTCTCTACAGTGCTTTTGTTCTTCCATTTTGCAAGAAAAGTGTCTTGTTGCTTCAGCCCATTCCCCAAAGCAGGAACTTGCTGCCTCACAACTGGCTTTCAGCGAGGCTTCTTTTTCTCTTCTTTTCTTTTTTCCTCCCCCTGGGGGTTAAAAATAGCAAGCAGTAAGAAGTGATATTGTATACAAGGCTATTACACTTTTGTCTTGGCCTGCTTAATGTCCTTGACACGTACCCATTTCACCCAGGGACAGCCACTATGCAAATTGGCTAAAAGCTCCATTAGGTTGTTCAAGGCTGGGGAAACCCATCTGTCAGTGTCTGTGACACAGCCGGGCTGGAGTCTCACGTGGGAATCTGTCCTTGAGATACCCAGGCAGCTGAGTTTCTTTGAGCCTCTAGTGTTCTCAGAATCAAAGGAGATTGTTGTACGCGCTCCTTCTTGCCGCTGTTTGTGTTTTTTATCGTTCCTTTTCTACCTTGATCCCCTTTTCAGAAAAGCACAGGCATAGACTGAGAATTAATGGGGAAAGATGTGTTTTACTTCTTTTTTCAGTTGCTTTGCCATAAGTGAATGATTAGGCGTGTTACTTGTGGAAAAATAGAGCAGTAGCTATTTGTTGTGCCAAAAGAAGAACAGCTTTATAACCCTTTTCCATATTTTCCTGTGTGATCTGCTGATGACACACATGAGATGGATATTTTAAAAAGTCTTGCTGGGGCTCAGCTGCAGTTGATATGTTCTCTGTGAGTGGACCAGAAATGCATGATAAGCTGAAAAAAAATACCAAAGAATGCACCCATTAAAGGCTTTCATTGAGAGGATTCAAATGTGGGGCCTGGGACTGGGAGTTGCCTCTGCAGAGACAGAACAGCCCAGCTCCTGCACAGAGGTTTGGGAACAGGCTCGAGTCTTTTCTGCTTGGCATCCCCAGGGAAAAGCTCCTGCAACAGCACTTGCTGTACATCTGTTGAGGGAAACCACTTGCTTTTTCTGCTGGGTGGAGGTAAGGTGACAGAGTGGCAATTTTGCTGGTTTTTGCTTTCTTTCTGTCAAGGACTCCATTAAAATGCCTAACCAGTGAAGCACACCACGATGGATGGTACAGAAGTAGTTGTTACCCTGCGAGTGCTACAGTTAACAATGTTACCGTGTTTTGTAATATGAGACAGTGGCAGCAAAATAGTTCAGGTTTTCATCCCATTAGAGCAAGAAGACTCTGCATATGACATCAGAAGTAGTGCCCTTCGAAGTGTGCAAGGTCTATATTGACAGGCCTCTCAAGCTCCTGATTATTTCCAGGTGGTGTCAAGTAAGAGCCCTGATCTGGCAAAATAGCTCGAGTAACTTGAATGCCCAGTGGTGTTCAGATGTATGAGATAATTATAGCTTTCTGTATAACAGATGTTCTGTTCTTCAGTTTGGCACTTTCTTTCTTCAGCATGCGAAGAGTTTTCTCTACCTAAGCTGAGGGCCATTTTGATGATACAGATACAGTTTGTTTCCACCTAAAAGTAAACAGTGTGGTTTTCATGGAATCACTTATATAGCTACAAGAGGGGGATTTCCCTTTATCATCCTGTTAAGGAAGAAGAAAAGCACTTTCGATAGTACTGTGTGGAGACTGATGACATGAAGAGTTAATGTGTTGGTATAGCCAGAATCAGTATAAACTTCATCTTTCCAGAAATAGAACTCAGTGATTCAGCAGTTCTCCTTCTTATTGCCAAATGCAACTTATTCAAATCATGTCATATTCTGCTTTCTGTGTTCCAAACCCAGTCACGTAGTAAGAAGGCTTTTAGATTAGCATATTAGTTTAAATTTCAGGCATGCCATTTTGGTTTTCTTTCTTAGGCTCCCAGTGATTCTTTTTTTCTCTCTTTGTCTCTGGAGGTAACATAGACCTTGCATGTAACGTGTAACTCCCACAAAAAAAACCCCAAAACAAAACAAAAACAAAAAACAACAACAACAACAAAAAACAACCAAAAAAACCCACCTATTGTGGTAAGAGGGATTATATATGCATTTTTCTAGAAGTTAGTTGTGGCTGGCTCTATGCAACCTTTGTTCTCACAGTTGAGCATATTTTCATACTGCCCCAATTCTTTCAGTGCCTGTGTGAGTAGCTCAGAATTGCCAAGGGGAGCAGAGGGCTTGCAATCTTGCTCAAAGCCATTTCTGCGTTTATGTTTTTCTGGCTGTCTGGTCAGACTGCCACATCCTAATGGGAGCTAAAATGCAATTAAACATTGGTGAATTGTGAAAAGGCATAAATGTTTGGCCTTCCCTGTGCAAGGGATTCCTGTGCATAGGGAAAGTAGAAGACGAAGCAAAATTTTTACACATATTCTAAGAAATGGATGCCCAAAGCTGTTGGGAACAAAAAGCCTGCTTTGTCCTCACAAAAATTTTGGATTTAATATTGAAGTCCTGCTTGTGAAATGAATACTCCTTAGGCCAAACTCTTGCTGCAACTGGCCCTATGTGCAAGAGGGACAAGGGTGTGCCATAAGGAATATCTTCTTTGGCAGAGGAGGAGGGAAGTGCAGAGCCTTTCTCACAGCAGGTCCAGGGCACAAGGGCCATTGCAAAGCATAATCTGAAACGCTTTCTAAATAAATGTAGAAAATTATGGGACTCCATAAAAACCAAAACAAAACCTGAGATGTGTCAAGTTTTTGTGGCCTATTTACAAGCGCCTGAGAAACAGATTTTAATTTTAGTCAATACTCACAAGCCCATCAGTGGAGCAGCACAGGGGGACACCGTTCTAAAATAGCTCTAGCAGATGCCACAATAATACGAGTTTTCCCTGCATCTCTCATTTATTTCTTGCTGTGTGTAGTTTCTTACTAAATCTGTTCCCTTAATAAATGCAAAGATGTTCTTGCCATTGGATAGAATGGCTAAGTGCAATTGTCACAAACACTAACTGGCTTAACCTTCTTGTTGCATAGCTACTGCTGCTGTTAAATATTTCCTGGGCTAACAGAGATCTTTGAAATGAGTTTAAATAGGTTTTCTTTTCATATCCACAGACCATGGCTGCTAAACAATGGCAGCTTGAATAAAAGCTATTCTAATGATAACAGCAATAGTGTCAGTTATTTGGATAAACTATGTCAGAGGGAGGCTGGCCATCAGTGGATCACTGCAAGGGAGCTTAGAAAATTGAGAAAATTAACCTGCTAATACAACCACTACTCCTGATCTTCAGAAAGGGCAATTATCCTACTGCCTCGCTTAGTGTGCAAGTGTTAATATTGGTACTAGATGTCAAGAGAGCTTCTATCCTGCCAATTTTACCTTCCCTAAAAAAAAAAAGGCTCTCTTTCATAGCCTTGATTGCTTTAAATTCAAAATATGGCAAGTTGATACAGATTTATGAGGCGTCTTGGTAGTCACTTTCCAGCCTTGTCACACAATTGGTGTTATTTATTTTAAAATTTCTTAATTGATACAAGGTGCCAGCAGCACTGTCTACATTGATTTCTGAGAGCTTCCACTCCATCGCAGAGTGACAAATGTGAAGGAGGAGTCAAGTGCTGCTGCGGCCTTCTGCTGAGTGGTGATGCCCTGAGGTTTGCATCCCCTTCTTGGTGGGACTCCCATGCTCTTCTGCCCAGCATCTCCCCCCTGCTTAAGAAACTTGTCTGCCCTGGGGGACTGTGGTGGTCCTTGTGTGTTCGTGTTCTCTCTCTTTGGTGGTGACAAGAGCACAACCAAATCCTTGGGACATAGCCTTATATTGGACAAAGTGTTGAGAATTCTTTCTAGGTGGTGGTTGTTCTTTTTGGTAGGACTTTGTTTTTCTTTTGTTTTTCAAAAAAGCTGAGCTCATTTTAAAAATCTGTAAATAGGAATGGTAGTCTGGGAAAACAGGCAGCAAAAGTAAGCTAATTTGGGTGCTTGTTTGAGTAGGACCAGCTTCTGCTTATGAAGATGAAAGTGACTTGTCCTGTCCGGATTTCATTAATGAATGTTGTGTGTATATTTTTTAAAAATTCAGATCAATAATAAAATATTTCAAGAACCAATTGAAATTCAAAGTCATGAAACATAACCAGAAACAGCCACATAATTTTATTAGTACTTTTGTTGATAATTCTTAAGTGCAGTGAAAAAACCTTGGTGCTGGGACTATTGACAAAAAATATATTTAAAAAAAAATTCTTAAACTTGTCTATTGTCTGTGAGCATTTCTTCCTTTATATTCAACCTTTTTATTCTTTATTGTTCTGTTTGTAATGAAGCTGGGCCTTATTTTTTCGTGCCAGTAGTTTGGTAAATGGCTTGAGAGGAATTGATGGTGATGGCCTTGTTTGCTCCTTAGCAATTGTGTCAGGAGAGGGGATTTTGTGTTTGTTTTTAATTCCCTTTTATTGGCATAAATGATTTTATTAAACATCAAGGTCAGTTCACACACTTGGGATGTTAGGTCAGAACTGCTAATCAAGAGGTCTGTTTTGTTAAAGATGTCTTTAAATTTGAACTCAAGTATAAACTGACAGAAATATTATTGTGAACAAGTGAGTAGCTGATAAATGCTATTTTAGCAAGTAGGCTGCTAGCCTGAGGAACTACCCTCTGCCAGGGCATCTTCAAGTAAAATGCTGTGGCTAATTTTATAAAAGCTCAAAATATTTTAGGACCAAAATAACCGTATTTGTAATTAGGGATACTAAAATAGAAGCAGTGAGATCCCTGAGGATTTAAAACAAAAAAATCCTCAAACATCTCAGTCTCTCCCTACCTCAGGTCTGCTGCCATGGTTGTGGCTCCAGCACATCCTGGATGCTGCCTGGGGAATTTGTGGCCAAGCCAGAACCTTGCTTCAGAGAGAAGCCACTTTTCCTCAGCCACAAGCATCCTGCACAAGAAGAAGAGTACACGAGGTGGTTGGTTGAGCTGTGCTAGAGCTGAGCCAGTGAGGTGATGATAAGCTGTAGAAGCAGGCTGTCAGAGCTCTGTGTAAGTTGAATCACATTAGCCCTATGCCCTCCTGCTGTATGCTGTGTCATGTTATGTAACACTGTGATGGGTGTCTGGGGTTTTATATATGTGCAAAGGACTATTTAGGCTTCCCTTACGCAGGAGAAATAAAGGTCCTAGATGAGTTAATAATTTGGCTACACTTTCTTTTTGTGTGCAGATTGTGATGCAATTTCAGAAGATTTAATTCTACCCTTTGTTACGTTTGAATTTGTAAACTGACTTCAATACACCTAATTTTTTGTGAGTCTTCTGGACAAGGTTTTGAAAAAGAAGAGCTGTGGCTGCTTTGTATGGCTGTTAAGACCTGCATGGCACTGTTTAGGAAAAGGGGAAAAAAAAGATAAATATGGCCTGGTCTGTCGTGCAACCTTCAATTAGCTGCACCTCCATAGTGCAGGAGGGAGGGATGTGGCCAGCAAAGGAGTTTGAGATATTCCAGGATGAAATGTGCAACAGCTGCCAGTGAGATGAATCCACTGAAAGGTTGGTGTTTGTCTGTGTGGAAGGGCACCAGAATAAATAGGCATCTGATAACACAGTGGTGCTTAATAAAACAATTTGTCTGTAGCATGGACATAAAGTAGTTTGATTCTTTTGAAAGAGCGCATTTAGAGGTGGTCCTCTTTAACACTGTGCAGAAAACAAATGACAGGGCAAGTAACAGATGACACATTATGAGGAGCTGCTTGTATAAGTGTCCTTTACCAAACTGTTACGGAGATGAAAGTATTCCAACTCCACCTTTAGGAGCATATTGTATTTCCCTATTTATGTTTGTTTCCTATCATGTGATGAGGTGCAAGGGAAAGTGCTGCTTGCTAATTTTAGCCTTGCAGGCTGTGGCTGCAGAAACCTGGCAGTTACCGCTTTGGGAGGGTGGCAGCGCTTTGACGGAAGCTCGGCTACGCTGTGCCATTGTTCTCGATGGCACCCTTAGCAGGGAGCAATGGGAGAGCATTTCAAAGTCTTGTTTTCCTGGCTGGTGTTAATGTACTAACAGCTTCCTGCAGAAGAATTACTGGAGACTGTAAAAAGCATTAATGAGAAAAGAAGAGCTGTTACTTTGGTGAATAAATGTAAGATATGGGCACTGAGAAATGCAGGGAATGCGTATATGCAACTTCACTGCCACTGCTGTATTTTTTCAGACATATGGTACTGAATTGCAGGAATCACTCTGCAGATTGACTCTCACCTATACTCACCCATTTTGCCATCAGAGCTTGAACAAACCCTGTCTTTCCAGATCTTCTGAGTTGTCTTTATGCAGCTGATGATATTTAGAAGGGGGAAGGGAAAGAAAGGGTAGATGTCAGGCGACCACTTGTGGCTCAAAAGCCCTCAGTATACAGCCTGCAAATGAACTTTTAAATTGTGTCCTCCTTGCCAGGCCAGTGGATCATCAAAGATCTGCTGACTACAGGGGCTGTTCTAGATGTGTTCAGAGCAGGGTAAGGGCTCAAGATCTGAGATGGGAACAGGGAAGCCTGTGCTCTGTTTGGCAGCCAAAAGCTGTGGCATGGTCCTTCCCAGAGGTGCCATATGTTGTATGTATTTCTTCCTCTGCAGCAGCATTTAATCTGTCGGATGTGGTAGGATGGGGGAATTGTAATGGTAAATGGACCTCAGTGAAACATATAATAGCCTGATAACAGGTTGTTTCTATCATTCAAAGACTTCTTGCCTGGCAAGAACTCATTAGCCCAGAGTTCACAAAAGGAAATTTAGTGGCAAGCCATTGCAAACCAAATATTAGGCATATAGGGGATAACACAGATATTTAACACCAGCAGAATTATCGATATACTTTTTGTCTAGGATTCCTTGTTTTTTTTCTTTTAAGAGAAATCTCTGTGAAAAAACATTTTTAAATATAGACATTTGTTTTTAAGTGTGTTAAAAACATCCAGTGCTTTTAATACTCTGTCTCTGTATTTTGTCAAATGCATCACCGTGTTAACAGTGTTTCTATTTACTTGCAAAAGATGTGATAGCAATTCCCCTGACTGTGTGGCTGTCACCTCCTTGTGTTTTTGAGGATTGTCCACATAAGACAAGGGATAAAATGTTTCACATAAAATGTTCTGAATGGTAGAAAGAAGGGGGAAAAAGAACCACTGCGAAGTTTTTCTTGTAAAATAAGAGTGGGGACAAGCAGCATCAATTACACTTTTTGGTGGCAGATTTAAAACCCTTTTTTTCTTTAATATGAAATCAAATTCTAAAACTGATTCCCACTAGGAGGTTTTTAGAAGAATAAAGTCTGATGGGTCAAATCACAGAAGATGTAGGATGATGATCTGGGTACAACATCTGGTCACAAAAGCGAAAAGTGTTCTGGGGATATTTACTCTCTGCTTGCATTTCTCATGCCATTTCCTAAGATGTTCCCACCTGTTACTAGCAACACCCAAATGTAAGTCTTTTTGCTAGGTAGGTCTTTTGTTTTCCCAAATGGGTTGTTTCTTACAGAAACTAAGTCTCAGCTCCTTTTATCATGCTCTGCTAATTCTGTCAGGGGAAGTTAAGATTATATAGTCAAACAGTCAGAATTTAGGAAATACTGGAATTCTTCATGAGCCTGAATTTGGATCCTGTATGAGCAGTCATTGGCCCGTGGTCATTTAAACACTTGGTTGGATATGTTGTGCTTTCCACAAGACCCCAGGCTTTGCTGTATTTAGTGATAATTTGGTTCATTGTAACTAGGACTCAATCCTGCAGTTATCCTCAGGCCCACCTGGAAGACTTGCAGTATTTTGCTCTGTCTTTCAGTGTGCAATTGCAAATGATTTTCAAGTTTTCTTGGATCGAATTCCCCAGACATGAGGCTTAAGTTGAAGTTAGCCCTTTAGCTCTATTGTGTGTGACACGTTGTGTCTTACATTGAGCCTAGATATTCTGAGTACCTGGATTGAGTATGCTGCCCATTGGGACCTATGCCTTGATATGACTGAGGGAGTCAGGTTCCCTTCACCATTTTAAGAAGATGATTAAAAAAAAAAATCAATTTGTTATAATGGATACATGTAATTTAAAATCTTACCCAGACTGAACTTTGACTATCTGGTGGCAACTGGTAGTGGCATTAATTTTGTAACTTTTAGTCTCAGAGATTTTTAAAGACTTTTTAGTTTCTTTAATTTCAAATGGTTGAGAACTAGACTGCCCTTAAATTAGTGCTGCTTTTTCTTAGAGAGTGTTTCCTTAGTCTACACTGTAGATCTTCAAAGAAGCTGAGGAATAGGATATTCAGTATTTCTAATTCCTTTAATCCAGGGATATTGCATTAATGTAAATACTACTGCTGTTGAAATCTGTGTGGAACATTGTTGTTTAACAATGACTTTAGCAAATGAACTAAATTTGAGGTCATAGCATAGCAAAGGAATAAAGTTCAGATGTCTCAGTTTTAGTAAATCCTTTTTGTGCGGTTGAATTTGATTACAGGATGTACCTGCACAAATCACTTAGTAGTCATTTGTTCTGTAAGTAAACTTGGAGAGCTTTTAGCATACATAATGTGTGAGGTGAAGGAGTTTTGTGCTGAGTAGTTCTTTCTTATAGCACTGGATATATATATAATATTATATTACATTTTCAGACAGCCTCTATCTCCAGTTGGCCAACCACTCCCCCTACCTTGTGTTACTTGCAGTGTTGGTGAAGGTGCACTCCCTCCTGTCATCCAGCTTGTGACAGCGCCACATTGTAAGCCTTGCTAAAGTCAAGGCTAGCAACATCTGCTACTCTCCCCTGATCTGTGGAGCCACTTCCCCCAATGCAGAAGCTGTACAAGGTGGCCAAGTGTTGTTTGCCCTTGCTCATCCCTGTGGATGCTCTTGTCCCTCACATGCTTAGACACAGTACCTACGAGGCTTTTCCCTTGAGTTATGCTAGGCTGTGGCCAGCCTGATGACCCCCAAATCCTCCCTCATCTGAAGAGCTGCTATGGCCTTTCAGAGAGAAGAGAGAGCAGCCTTTGGGCGACACCAGCGGGCTCCCTTACAGTTTGTGTTCAGTAACCTCTCACTGGCTTCCTGGAGTAGTTTCTAACTTAATGCTCCTCTTCCCCAGCAGCAGTTCTCACCCCAAGCCCTACTACTAGGGAAAGACAGCCAAGAGGACTGGCACCAGACCTTGCCAGTGGAGACTGAGGCAAAGAAATCACCAAGTGCTTTCATCTATCCTTTGTCACTTGTCCCCTGTCCTATTGAGCAGTGGACGCATCTTTTCTTTAGTTTTCCTTTTGATGCCAACACTCTTGTAGACAAGCTGGTATTCCTAATGAGTTTATCTTTCTGCTCCAGCTGGTAACACTGTGTGTTATAATTACAGAAGTTGTAATACTTGCTAGAAGTATTGTAGTTGCCACTCTTCCCCATTCTGGTTTGGTTTTTCTAACGTAAATAATTTTACACTTGAACCTTTTTTTTTTGCACAACATTTTGTGCATATGAGCCCATGACAGAGGCATTAAGTAGTATTAAGACTTAGAACATTTATATGTATCTGATTTGAAATATAAACCTTATTATTACATGCCATAATTCTTCAAGCTTCTATTCTAAAGCATGGTACAACATTTATTAAGAAAATGTATTAAAGGAGATTTTCTTTCTTCCTTTGCTTATCCTGATTTAACATTTGAAATTACTTCAAATACATATTCTTTCCAGAGGAAAAAAATGCCGACTTGAAAAATAAATCATGCATGAATGAAGAATATTAAAAGGTCAAAAAGCCAGAAAGCTCACAGAAGATATTGGAGGCAATGTTGCAGTGCAGAAGGAAATTAAAGCTTTTGTTTATCAGGAAATATATCATTTGGATGAAAAACAGTAAATAGAGATGGTGGTTTGTTTCAGGAATTTAACATATGTACGCTGTTACTCTGAATTCCTATTGCTTGCAACAGGAGTACCTCATTATCCCAATTAGTGGTGCGTTGGATTTTACACAGCTGCGTCCCCACATTGCAAAGCTCTTCACCTCTGAGCGCAGTTCAGGTTCTTGGTATTGTTACTTCCCACAGTAGGGAAAAAGCGCATGGCACAGAGCCCACAATGGTTTAGGCAGAGCATCTTCAGCTGAGTCTGTGTCTGTTAGCAAGGCACTTGGCTCATTGTGCCACAACATTTAGCAGAAAATAGTGATGATTTTGGGGAACTGAGAAAAAGCAAGTTGTCGTGTTGAAATAAAATTTCTGCACTATGAGACATCCTAAGCATATCAGAAAAAAGAGAGTAGGTTGCCTTTACCAAACTGAAAATTAGTTTTGTGTGGATGTTTTAATTGAGTCAACATTTCTGACTGCATGAGTCAAATGACATTTGAGACTTCGGACAAACACAGTGGCACAATCTGTTGTTGAAGAAATGGGAAGAGACTGAGAACTTACACCATAGTAAATGTAGATATTTTAAATTTTTTCCCCCTGCTCTGGGAACTGCTTAAAATCAGAGGTAGGGGAAACATTGTAGAAAGAAGTTCGAATTAGATGGGAAAGGACTTGCTGAATAATACTGGATTGCAGTTTTAAAAGTGATGAGTCTTTTTGCATACTTTATCAGCAGGTCAGGTTTGTCTATATTCAGATTCACTGTTTTTGAAGCCAGATTGGCATTCTGAAGTTATTATTACCTTTCTAAAAAAGCTTTATGATTTTTATTTGCCTTGTAGGAAAAACATGCCAGAATCTCACTAGTTGCAAAAAAAAAAAAAAAAAAAAAAAAAATTTAAATTTTTGTCATCTTTCAGTGACTGTGTATTACAAAATTTCCATCATTGAGTAGTCCTGTGGTTCCAGGACCTCAAGCCATGGCAACAAAGTGCATGCTGGGCATTAGCTGCTGTGGCATCTACTTAGGCAGGTGGCCAAATACCTCTGTGAGTGGGCTGATGAATTAGGACCTTTGCCCAAGTCTGCATTTGGTGTGAATATAGGGTGTATCTTGAGAGTTTAGTGCTCAGGCTTCAGTTCAACCTAAGGTACATATGACTTATCTTGTAAGAGTATGAGTGGAAACAAAAGTATGTCAATATTTTTTTCATAGATCCAAAAAGACAGTAGTATTGGGGTTTTGTACTCATTCTCAGCATGCTTAAGTAAGTTCGTTCTCAAAATCAATAAAATTTACAGAAAATTGAATTTTAAGGGAAAAAAGTCTGTAAATACATTGTGTTTAATTCTGAAAATTCCAAAGATAGAATAAAGAAGTTCTTTATTTTTTGCATTAATTATTCCGTTTATTCAGTAAATTTTGCCTCATGTGGTTTTGATTGATGTCTGGAAGATATTTTAATTGTAAGTTATATTGGCTGCTTGCTAAATCAAATAAAATTAAACAGCTTTTCCCATACTACCTCCCAAGTCTGCCACATGAAATCTAAAGAAAATGGAGATTTGATAAGGTATCAGAATCTGCAGTAACAAAGTGTAGAGTGCTTATTCATCTTCCATAGCAAATGATTTAACGCCCGTAGTTGACATCCCAGAATGTTCCTGGCATATCTTGCTCACCTTCCCATGTTCATAATGTTTTGTGTGCTCCTGGGATGCCAGTAATGTGATGCACAAAGGGCATTTTGACCTGAAGAAGGTCTGCAATTCACTCCTCAACACGTTAAGGCTTGCAGAGTCCCATTCCTTCAGTCTTTCTATGGGCCAAACAGTTTCTCAGGTGATGTATAACGGTGACTTCTCTTACACAGTCAACTGGTTTTAAGAATGTAGAGGAGTATCTGGAACTGGACAGAGAGGTTCTTAACGTGAGGTTTCACACCCAGCTGGCTGCAGTGAGCCCTGCCCCAGCTTCGCTGTCTTCCTTAGCCTTTTTTTGGTACAGTATTCAGGGCTCTCAGAAGCATGAAAGTGACTGGTACCACCTTGGCCTGCCATGTCCATAGGCTGACACCTTAATTTTAATCTAGACTTAACTTCTTATCCCAACCATATAGCTCACCATTGCGAAGGTTTTCTAGCTTTCTTATAAATGACATTAAGTACAGTGGTCTCACAAGGTTGATTGTATCCTCTTCTTCCTAAGTGAGGAATTATGTATGAACTGTAATGTCTTGTGTGGGCAATTTTTTAAAAGCTGTTTTCTGTGATGAATGTGCTGGATGAGTTTGCACTGGAAGCAAAAATGTGGTGAGGTTTGTGATGGCTCATATCTTCTGCGGGCATCCTCTGGCACCCTGCCTGGGACCAGCTTGTTACTGTAGCTTGAGGGGTCTCAAAGAAAACATGAACTCTGGCTATTGTGAAATGCCCCAAATTCTGTGGTGATGATGCCATGCTGTTGTGGAAAGGAAAAGCCTTTCCCAATCTCTGCATTCCATGGATTCTTTTGGCCACAGGATGGGAGGCACAACTCATCTTTATATATACTGGGTGGAGGAGGCAGAGCTTCCCCATGCACGTCCACACAAGATCATTGTGGTAACATGGGGAGATGATGAGCAGCATTCCTGGGGAGCTCTGCCATCCCTGAATCCTCCATCCCAACAGTGCTTATGTCAACAGTGGCAGATTTCCTGCTTAATTCTTCTATAAGAAAGATAAACTTAGGAAACTTGGTTGGATCTTGAAAAACCTTTTTGGTTGGGCTTTCTTTCTGCAGAATGAAAACACATCTGCTTCTGATCTCTGCTTGCCAAATTCTCAAGTGGAGAGGAAAGACATGATCTTGACATTTAGTTTCATTCTATGCTGTAAATTCAGGCTTATGTGAGGGGCTTTTTTTTGTAGCCCGGTTCTCACAACAGTGTTGATGCCGGGGTATGTGTGGACTCTGTGCAGAAAAACAATGCAATGCAGCACATGCCTGCTGCATCTCGTTTCCAAGATGCTTTTAGTCTGCCACATGTAAACAAATACCCAGAGAGTAAATTTAGTTTCTCAAAACCAAATATGTGTTTGTTCTTGCAAACATTTGGAAAGTTAAGTATCAGCCTCTTGGTCAGCATTTTTATTCTTAACCTTCAAATGGACTGACAGCTCATTGTAGCCCCAAAACTGGCCTAAGTAGAAATGTAAACACAAACAATAATTTCTTTTTGAGTTTGTTATTTTTCCTTCTTTTTTTTTTACCACAGAGTTGTTCTGTTACAAGCAGTAATTGCTGTCATATTTTGATCTGTGCTCTAAAATATTCTTACTAGAGGAATTGCAATGTTTTATTGTCCAGATTGCCCAGACTTAGTAATTTTTAGATCTAGAGTCTGTTCACATTTAGTCTCAGTACCTCAATAAAATATGAATGGATTGGATAATGAAGCAATAACACTAATTTATGTTAAAGGATATAGTCTATTGTTTACAAGTTTGCCCAAGTGCCAAAATACTTTATCTATAGAAAGAATTCTTCTTCTCCCTTGTGGAGAAATAAATAATGCCTCAGAAATATTCTGTCATAGGATATTTTCCTGCCATGAAATAAATGGGAGGAGACAGGGCTGTGAAGGTTATTTTCCACTCTGGAAAATATTTATTTGATGACACAGCTCTTATTGCTAGTTTTTTGCTTTTTAATGCTGGAGACTAAATTTCGCCCTCCTGTCTGGATGTAAGAAGCCCTAAATTCAGAGCAGTTACCATATTTTATACTCAAACTACAGGTAGTCTGTGGGTAAACAGAAAATTGCTTATGAGAGATGAGTAGCTCCATCTGTGGTATAACAGTATGTGAGCAGGAGAAGGTGAAGAGCTGCAGCTGGCACCTCTGCAGCATCTATTACATCTATTCAGTGACCAGAACCCAGGCAGGCAGCAATGACTAGGGTATTCTCCATCTGCAAACAATGCCTCTAATTTCTGTGCCATTCCCCTGTCCTGGACTGGTTTTTGCTGGGGCCCATTCATCCTCAGGTGAGATGATCGTCAGACTTTCCTAATGAAATGTTGTCTAATCCACTTTATTATTTTGACTTCATCACACTCCAAAATAAGCTACTTTACACCTGACCAATTTGCTTCTGAAATTTCCTCTTGATAATGGTGGTAGTGCAGACTATTCAAGTCTGTCTTACTGGAAATAGGAGATACTATGATTAGTGAAAAGATTTTCAGGCTTCTAGTGTATGTTACTCTGGCTAATGACTGCTAAACTCTCAGTGGTCTTGAAGATAGCCAGAGCAGTGAATTGCTGGAGCTTTTTCTTTGCTTCACTGGTTGGTTTTCCTTCAGAAAACTGTATAAAATGAGACCTATTTCATGGGTAATGTCTAATTCTTCTTCCTCTTCCTGTGGATGCCTTGATTTCCCTGTATTGTCTACCTGTAAATATTTATAAAATGCTAAAACCTGCAGAGTCATGACTTGGAAGAGAATTATTTTGGAATAGAGAAAATTGAGCCAAATTTTGTCTGTGCTTTCATTCTATAGATCTTTAATGCTTTGTGCCAGGTTCAAGGGAATTGTAAGCCTCAGGAGTATTTACCCTACTGATTTCAACAGCTTTGTCTGCGAAGCAAAGATCTCAAAGTATTTTAGTGATCCATCAAATCCCAGTTTCTATGTGACTGTTAAATGACTACTGTGTCTGTTGGAGGACTAAGTTGGGGCATTTTTTATAATTTCCATTTTCCCCAAGTGACCTTTTTTTTTCTGTGTGAAATTAAAGGGTAAGCAAAACACAGTTGCACCTTTTTCCCATGTAATAAAGATATCATTTGAAATAAAGTGAGTTCAATACATACATTACAATCACAATAGTCCTGTGAACACATAATTCTAAGGTTTATGGCTTTTAAAAAAATATTATTAAGGAGAAAATTAATTTGATTCATATTTTATTATTTTAAATTATTTCATTCATTCAGTTTAGATACAGAATAGCAAAATCATTGTATACAGAAATAATTTTTATCTGCAAAAGAATTACATTTAGCTCTAGTTATTAAGTTAGACTTTAATAATATTTTTCTCATCTTTGAGTAATATTGCAATCCTTAGTAGTGCCTTTCATCCAGTAATCACAGAGCATTATATATGCCTTAAGAAGGTAAGGAAGAATCATTACAGATTAGTAAACTGAGATGTAAGGAACTTAAATGACTTGCTTGGAGTAGCACAGTGATTTTGCAGTACAGAGAGTATAACCCAGCAGCTATCACTCACTGGGCTTCTTGTATCCAGCAAATCACTTTTAAAGGCCTTGGAAGGAATTCCGAGAAATCAAAATCCTCTTGAGGTGTATTCTGGATTTCTTGATTGAAAGAACTGTGAGGGAATACACTTTGAATCTTATTGTCTGTGTTCATCTTCTGAGTTTACTCACGTTTTCACATGCCATTCCTTTACAAATTGAAAATGCTGCCAAGAGGTGAGTTGGTGCTTCTACAGAAACAGTCTAGGAAGCTTTGTTGCTGTGCAGAGGGGTTAGAAAACTTTTACATCTGTTTATTTGCTCTTATATATGTAGGGAAGAATCCAAAAGAAGCTCTGTCTTCTAGGCCTTCATTGGCCAGATGGGAGATAGACAGTAGTCATGGCTGGATTCTGCAAGAGCAGTGGATGCCCTATAGACTTGGGAAGAAAATTATAACTAGAGTTGCCTTGACTGCAGCCTTTCTAAAATATATGAGGTGTCTATGTTGCCTGCTTAAATGTTCATCTTTTATTCACTTTTCTGTTCCACATGTCTATGGATAAAAATACAGCTTACCTTCTGCTGCTGAGGAAGCAAACCAAAGGCAGGAGGCTGTTAGTTGGATCTATGGCTTTTTCCCCCTATATTTCCCTTATTGCTCTGCCTTCTCTTCAACTGTGATGGTTGTCTTTTGCTTAATATGAGATTTTCTGTTCACTCGGCTCCAAAATCCCATCAACAGATGAAAAGTTTGTGGCATCCTCTCATCTTCTCTATAATTGACTAGTAAGAACTTTCCAGCTGACAAAAATTACTCCTTCATACAGTAGGGTATAGAGAGAACAGTGTTTTCCTAATGTGAGCTGTAAAGTGGTATTTGCACAATTTATTTGTATTTACTTAATCTTATTTTATTTTTCTCAGTTGCGAGAGAAGGGAATTGTGTTGTAATTGGGCACTTAGATGAATCTAGCAGCTGGAAAACACTCCATTCAGAGTGAAATGGATAGTGCGTGTTCACAATTGCTTAAATAACACATGTTTTAATGTAGGATTGTATGTTGTACTCATTTTTTCATATAAAATATGGACTATGATAGGAAAAGTCAACATAGCGGTGTTAATAGGGAATCTTTCCAAGACCTCCCTTTCAAGTAGATAAAAGAGTACAAATCTGGGCTAGCCAAAGGTGACTACAAACAAATTGGCTAGTCCATTAGCATAGCTGTCCAGCTGCATCCTAGACTCTGAGGCCACTCCAAAACCACAAGCCCGACTGCCTCAGAAGCCTGCCAAGGAGCCAGCTGCTGCTAATAAAGCAGACTCTACAACTTGGCATCTGGGGCCTGTGAGTCCCATCCAAAAGGAGTTGTATGTGAAAAATATTTGAAATTTGTCTTTTTAAGTAGTGTTTTTCTATGGAAGGAAAATACTTTAGCCTAAGCTTGCAACTAGTGAAAAACTACCTAAGAGTACTTGGTTGCCATGGAAAGATAAATGCTGTTCTTGTGTAAGGAGGTTGGATGTTGGAAGGAGGAGCGTCGTTCATTTGATATCCAAGAGGCTTCTGGTTCAGCATTTCTGGGTTATTTACTTAGAAAGACCAAGGTGTATCTCATTATTCATGCTTAGCTGTAGTGCAGTTTCACAGGATGCTTTGTTTCATAGAATTGAACTTTAGGGTTTTAGTAGAAGAGTGCATTCCTGAGAATGGATAAGAATTAGCACATTAATTTTTTCACTTTTAAATAATGAAAAAGGAGAAATTTAATTCATTTTTCAAAGATGAAAACAAATCCTATTAGCCGTCTTTGCTAAATTAATAAGCTGCTTGGAGTGATCTACAAACCAGTTCATTCCCCACACACTCTCCACTGAATAATGAAGCATGAGAATTGAAAAATCAGTTGGTTAGCATTGGTTATTTGAAAAAATAATGACAAAACCAGCTCTGAATTCCAGGTCTCTTTTGAATTGAAACATTTAGGTTTTGCCAATTTTTTTTTTTTATTTTTCTAAAGGTGCAGGTCCTGTGTTTGGTTATGGTGGCAAAACCTCTTTTCCAGATTTCTACAGCTGGCATCAGGGTGTTTTGAACCAGTCTTGACAGTGGTGTTCCTTCTGACTCTTGAGGCAGAGAAGTGCTTTGCTCCAAGCCATGGAGGGGTCCAACAGCAGAACAATGCACAAATTTCCTGCTACCAGGTGTGCAGGTGTCTCCCCAGACAGTGCCCCATTTTGGCATCGTCCAGGATCCTGCACCAAGTGGTCAATATCTGGGATCATCATTAAGTTGCCAGTCATTTCTTTCACTCCAGTTATTACTTGGAGATTACCAAACCAGATCCTTTGCTCATTTAGAGGCAAAGCATACTTCTGCCATCATACACTCAACAGCTCAGGAAACAAGAACGGGAAGCTTTCTTCTGACCTGAAGCTTTTAGTCTGGCAACTAGCCAGAAGATGTCATCAGCCTCAGTACAGGCAATTTTGTAATCTTTCTGCAGATGGTATTCTGGGGTATTGGATATGCATGGAAATTACTGTGGGCTGCTGTAGCTGAGATTTATTAGTGAAGAGGGTTTGGAGTGTAGCAGTGCTTGCTGGGCTGAGAAGATCAACATCCCCTAAAGTGGAGTGTGGTTGCCTCTCTGCCCACCCTTAAAGCATCTCCGAGGATGCTGCTGTGAACCCAGGCATCCATGTGTGCCCGTTGTCTGAGCAGCTCTTACTTGAGGGACAGCCTGTCACATTCTCTGTATACTGAGGCCTTTTTTTTCTTTTTTTAATAGCTGTGGCCTGAAAATTGGTGTAAATGTATTTAGTGTTCACTTCTACATCCTGTTTCAGCTGGCTGAGGGGGATAAAATGTCTTAAGCTTAAATTAGAATTAGGCCCCCAGTGTTTCCCTCTGTGTGAGGATAAAGATCTTATAACAGAATGAAAATTGCTCTTTGTATTTCAAAGGTAAATTTCCACTTTTTTTTTCCTTTTCTTGCTTATTAGGTTGGTGTGAGAATAGGACATTTACTCATTATCCCCTGCTAAGACATATATAATAATAACAATTAATAATTAAAGTACATAGCACTTCATTGACTTATGGGAAGATCTTTCACTGCTTTATGTCATTTACATGCGTTTAGTGTGCATGGTAATCTGGGAGGTGTAGGGTAAAGCAGTAAGAATGTAACCTCGACCTCTGTTTGTCTTTTTATTTAACCACAGCAATGCTCAAAATGTGCAAGATTACCATGGGATATTTCCTGAACTCTTGATATAGTAAAGCCCAGTGTGTTATACACAGTCATACCTGCTTCTTCTACAGCCCTGCAGTGCACAGAGATGTAAATATGCTTTCAGACAGGATATGATAATATATAGATGTCTACGTATTTAATACAGGTTAGCGTTGCCTGCAGTGCTATCCAGCTGGGCTGTGGCCATGGCATGGAACTGATTTCCAAGATGTGTCCCCAAGATGTGTTGCGGCTCAGCTGTGGTGGTTGCCTGTGCTGGTACTCAAGGCTGCTGCTTCAGCTCTCTGTTTCTGGGAATGACTTGGAAGCTTGAGTGGGTGGGGATTACCCAGTGATAAAATATGTGTGCAGAGAAATATGATCTGTATGCATTAAGTGCTTTTGATTGTCAGCAAAAGTATCTGTGCAGAGACTTGGGGAAGGGAACTCATTGCCCTTTCTCTTTCAGTGGGTATCAGAGTGAATGTCATTACTTGATAGCATGGTGATCACACTAAAAACCAGTATTTTTTCTTTTAATGGCTTCTACTTGAGTCGCATTACAACCAGGTGAGATTGCAGAGGAATTCTGATGTCTTGACACTTGGAGCTGTGTTCCCTGTCTCCTGGTTTAAATAGGAGAAACTGGGAAGAAGGAAGGAGGAGGACAGGAGGAAAGGCATTGGTGCAAGCATGGTGTTTCATCTCATTGAAATGTCCGATCATCATCTGTCATTGATGCTCCCTTTATAGTCTCCAACTTTTTTATTTTTTTCTTTCTAAATAAGGGACTAAACAAAAGGACTTGGTTGAAAAAGTTTAGAGCTACTAATTTAGAAACATCCATCTACCAAGACTGTGATTTAGTGTATGCATATATTAACTATAAGCACTAAAGTGGAGCCACTGACATTAAAGGGGCAGTTGATTAGCATGATCAGAATTACTCACAGACTTAAATATTTTCACTGTTCAAGGCCTAAAAGAGGAACAAGCATATTAGAAGTCACTAAAGTGTCATTGCTGCTGTAATGAAAATTGCAGATGTTTTGCTTTTATTGGTCCATTAGCATAGCATGGTTAACTTAGCATTGGTCCAACATTTACCTGCTGTTGTCACTACACATAAAGCTAGCAGAATGAGCTGATTGCATTGTGGAAATGGGATTTTATGCCTCTCAGCAGGCAGTTGCATTCTGGGAGCTCTGACTCCAGTTCTCCTGGCTGCCCATCTGGAGCTCAGTCGTCAGGATCCTCCAGCTCCTATAACTTCTTCCCTAGATTTCAGCTTTTCTGTGTAGGTCACAGTAGTGACAGCATGGTCTCCTCCTTCCAATCGCTCCTTTGTTCTCCTGGCAAGCACCCTGTGCTGTGAGTAAATACTCCACTGGTCAGAGAGCCAGGGATGGTTGCAGCAATTTAAAGTCTCTGTTGTTGCCTCAGATCAGAGATGTTTAGGTAATTTTTCTAGCCTGTGGATGTCTTTTTTCACAGCACGTATTTACCAATGAGTTAGGGGAGAACACTGTTTTTCCCTGTGAGAATGCCTCCCTTCTTAAGCAATATTTCCCAGTTGCTGTGTGTGGTTTGTGGTTGTTCAGAAGTGGGTATGATTTTGAGAGCAGAAGGTCTTGGCCTGATCGTCTTTTCCAGACCCTGTTTCTATATTGCGAAAGATATCCGTAATAACAGTGTGTTTTCAGGCTGCTTTGAAATTTTTTTCCTCTCTCAGACTAGCCAACCCTCTGCCACCTGACTGTGCTGGGTGCTCTTCATGTTTAGAAAAGACTAACTTGGCTTCTGGCACCAGCTTCTGTACCTTTGGCTAGATATTCTTATTTGTGTTTTAGCATACTCTTAGAGCAGATTGTGTTTAATTTCTTTCTTTAATGCTAGTTACTCCTAGAGTAGCTGTCATTTCAGAGCTTTGTGATCTAGCTACTTTATTCCAAATTAAAAAGTATAGTAGAATAATGCATTTCTTAGATATGGCTGAACCCAAAATGATTGTTGGTCCTGTTTTGCATTTGAAAGGCATTGCTGTCTGGGAGTGGGTACAGGTGTCATAGGAGTGGGCAGCTGCAAGTGGTCAGGGAGAGCAGGACAAGCATAGCGTAGTTCTGCATTTACCTGGGTAACACACATGCTTCTGGCACGCTATTTTGCCTTTTCCATTAACAGCCTTTTTGTTTTGCTCTGTTTCCAGCAGTCCTATGCACCAGCTCCCCACCCCATGGCTCCTCCCAGCCCCAGCACAAACAGCAGCAACAACAGCAGCAACAACAGCAGTGGAGAGCAGTTGAGTAAAACCAACCTGTACATTCGAGGCCTTCCACCCGGCACCACCGACCAGGACCTTATCAAGCTGTGCCAGCCGTAAGTGCCCTTAAAATACTCACTCTCTTTCTGTAGGAAGATGTCTTCCTGCTTACACTTGTGTGGCCCCCTAAAAGGCATCAGAAGCCTCCGGCACTTGAAGGTTGACTGTTTTTCCTTTAGTTGAATGGCTAATTAATGCCTGCCAGAAACCTTCAGGTAATGAGTTTAGGGGAAGAGAGGTGAGGGCCTTCACATTGACTTCTGTTTGCTCTAATCTGGTTGATTTCTTGTGTTGAAAGGAGAATTTGCATGGCAGGAAAACCTTCCTAATGATAGATTTTATAGTTATAATGGTCTGTGAATCACAACCCAGTGCACAACACAACATGGGTGTTCCTCCCTCAATCATTTATCACATTTTATGATTGCTGTGTCATATTGCTGAGCTCAAAGATTGAGAAGTATGAAACCCACTGAAGGTGGCCTTGTAGCTGTATAATTAACATCTAATTAACTACAGTGCCGCTGAAAAGTGATGCTGTAGAAAGTGGCACCTTCTACCTTCCTGTTTATCTAGAGAGTCATATTTGCAGACTGTACTGATAAAGATTGGTTTTATTGTGTTTTATTTGTGTTGAAACCAAAGAGGTGGCTTAAAGGAGCTCTTTGTTCCTCATGTATCATCAAAAAAACCTGCTTTCTAAAATGTTGTACTCTTCTACCCTTCTTCTCTTGACTGAATGTAGTGGGCAACATGAAATGACAACCTGATTGGAATTCCAAAGTCTTGATTGTTATTGTTGACATGTGGGAGGGGACTAATGCAGTTTGAGATTCCAGCCAGAGACCACCATGGTGGAATTTACCATCACACATTTTTTTGAGTTGAAATAAGCACAAGGAAAAATTTGAGAAATAAAAATACACCGTCGTTATGATGCAGAACTGTGGTGCTTTTGCCATAGAGTCATCTGTTCAAGACAAAATCATCTCTGTATTTTGTCATCAAAAATCAGCCTTGCAAATATATATCAATAAATGAAATTTGGTAAAGTAAGGAACAGTCTGGGACTGATCTACAGGCCTGAATCCAAATGACTGTTCTTTTGAAGCTTGCAACAGGAGTAACAATTCAGTGGTCTTTTACAATTTCATGACATTCTGTCTTTCCTGATTTTCATTAAAAAATCCTCAAAGACTTCCCTGAGTACTCTTCATGTGGGTATGACTGGCCAGGAGTGGAGTTAGCAGCCTTACTGAAGTGATACTGGACTTGACTGAGCTGGAAACTCTTCCCTGTGACTTTCTGCTATTAAAGATTCTGTGGATAGAGCTAACTCACTGTGCACAGGAGAATAGTGTGCTGCTGATGTTTGGTATTTCGTGCAAGCTGAAATGTGAGTGTACCTGTGTGAGTGTATCTGAAACGTGAGTGTACCTGAATTTCTACATTCATTGACACTTTCCACATGTGACAGTCACAGATAATCCCAGTTCAAGGGCCAGATCCTCAGTAGGAATAAATTGACTGTAGTTTGCTGATGTTCAAAGAGCTGTTTCACGATACATCTTCTTGCAGTCTGACCCTTCTCCAGTTCACATAAATGCTTTCAGCTGATCAGGACTGAACTAACTATTCCTAAAGGAGCCTCACAGCTTTGGTGCTTAAGTGCTGCCATCATAGTGTGAGGCTGTGGTGTGAACAGTCATACTTGAATCATGAAGTTCAGAGAGTGTGTCCCTACCCCTTGTGTGCGTATGGGAAGTACGCATCAAGTATCTCAGAGCTTCCTTTTAGCACTGTGGCAAAGTTTTTAATGTGCTCTACTAAACTTAATCTGATACAAGATTAGAGGGCTTTCTCTTGCTGTCATGAGGTTCCTGTGTGAATAGATGCTCTTTAAGAAAAATGCTGACCCTTATTTTGCTGATTTTTCTATCCTTTGGCTGAATGTCGGGGAGGTGAAAACAGATAGTTCTGACTTTTTTTTTCAGAAAATGAAAATAATTTATCAAAGCAGAAGAGAGAGACAACGTAGGGAAACTTAAACATTTGAAAATACAAGAATTTGTACTGGCAGCTGTGGTGGTGCATTCCCCCTACTCCTTTCCAGACTGCAATGTGATCTGAGAAATGCTTAAATCTGAGTTTTGCTCATACCCTTGCCAGTATTTTTTTTAGCAATCTCAGATACTCTTGTTCATGACAGCAGTGTGTAGATTTTAAGTAATACATTGCAAGATATTTTCTTTACGTTTGCAGGTGGTTACACAGTAGAGGTAGATAAAGGCTCTTATCTCTTCACCTGTCCCCACTCCCAAAAAAACACTCAAACCCAACTCTTCTCCCCAAAAACCCACTAAAACCAAACCCAAGAGTCTGCTGCTATATGAACAAGAAGGATTTTTCTGCTCAGAAATGTTGTCCTCTGTAGAGCTCTCTTGTAGCTCAAATGACTGGGGCTTCACCAGGCACTAAAGTCTTCATGTGAACAGGTATTTACAAATGAGCAGAAGGTGCTGGCTCCTAGGCTTCCTGCATAGCCTAATATTAGCATCATTTGCTGCAAGATTTGAAGTGAAAACCTTAATTCCAATCCATAAACCATATTATTACTTTGTAGGGTAATATTTTTGGAGAGCTGTGTTTAAGGGAAGTATTCACCAAAGCTGGCTTATGTCCAGCACACTGGTTCCCATAGGCTAGCTGCCAGTGCCTAAAATGAGCCCTTCTGAACCCATTTCCTCTGCTCTAGCATGGGACAAAGCTGCTAGCAGTACAACTGTCATTTCTAATGTCTCACATTTGACAGGCTGAGGAATAATGTTCTAAACTCACAATATTTCCTTTTCAGAAGTACAGGAAATACTGAAAACGCTTACATTTATGTCCATTACCATATCCCATCCCACTTTCAGGTTTAGTCCCCCTCAGAGGCCACCCTTCAAGTCACGTGTAAAGTTTTTCATCTAATTGTATTTTGTGAGGTGGGTGAAGGAAGACAAATCCCTTTAATCAGAATTATTTGGCAAGGTATGGGGCTGTTGTGATGAATCCTCCCTGCTTTTCTGTCTTTCTGCTGTGTGTTTTTGTTGGTGTGCATTGCACACTAAACAGAAAACAGCAGACTGGAGTACCATTGATGCTTGAAGTGCAGAGTCCATTACACGTGATGTGAGACATTTCTGACAAATGTTCCGACATTATCCAACCTTTTATCAATTTGAGAGTAACCTTGTCACAGTAATCTGTCAAACTGTTCATATAACTAAAGAAAAACAAGTCATCATAGGCTGTACAGTAGCTGAGTAAATGAAAAAAAAATTGCTACCGGAAGAGTTTTCTTTTTGTGTGGTTCTGATCCTCAGTAGTTGGTTTAACATGTGTCCAGCAGAATTTCATCAAATTTGCTCTTGCAGCAGGGAGCTGTTAGTTTGCACTGTATCTTTTGGAACTCTATACAATAACTCTTCCAAAAGTTAAATCAAAAAAGAGCAAAAGTGTCAAAGCAAGCAGGAATCTGTTGTTCTTTTGTGCATGCATAATCTTCTGGATTTTCATAAATACTGAGGAGCTGCCAAAAATGGACCTTGGCCTCTCTTAACCTTTTCTGAAGTTCTTAACAAAAGAGGCTTTATACTTCTCTGTGATTATACTGATCATCAGAATTTATTAGTCTAAATTTTAAATACTTACATATTTCATAATGATAATAGTAAATATCACATAGTTATTTATTTCTCAGAGGTACACACTCTCTTCAGTGGCATGCACCATTGTATGTCTAGCTGTCCAGTGAAAATATGCTTTTCATCAAAAGGGAAGATAACTAGCCTTAAAATGTAACATTATAGACATGAAAATTTGCGTGGTGTGTCATTGTACAAGCAAAATATAAATGATTGCCTTTGAAATATTCATAATCTGTCACTTTAATTTTCATGCATTGTTTTATATTTCACCCAGAAGAATTCCAAGATCTTCTTAAAAACATACACAGATGAATTAGTGCCTTATTATTATACTAGGCTCATCCTGCTCTTCCTAACTGCATCCTGGTGAAGATAAGTTGAAAGAAATCTCACGCACAGACTAAACATCTGAGCTTTATGATTTTAAAACACATTTAATTTAAAGAAGTCATTCTGCTTCTCAAGATTTTGGTATTTCTGTTTGTTCTTACATTTTTGCACTGAAGAGGATTTAGGCCCAAATTTTTTAATAAGATAAAGTAAGCTTTGCAGAAAGGAAAAAAAAATTGAAAGAAGAGTTATTCTAGTTATTTTATGTCTCTTCCTCCTCCCCCCTACCTCAAGTAATTTTGAAAAGTTGGCTTAAAACTCCAGCATTTGGCTAAAACCTAAGCCGTCAGCATTGCACAGTTTAGGCATTGACATGTATTCAAAAGGTAATATGTGTCCATCTGGATTCAGTCAGCTTGAGTTCTTTGTGTTCCAGGGAAAAATTAAAGGGCCTGTTTAATTAATAAAACAACAACAATAATAGAAATATCTAAACCTAAAGAGACTAAGTCTGTATGCTGCTCAGGCTAACTCTTGAGGAAGATGGGACAGAATTCTCTGAGGTTTTCCAGGTATGGGAAATCCCTGCTGCATAACGATTTCCATGAATGTTGGTTTCTTTATTAAATAACTTCTAAATTGATACTTTTGAGCAGATTATTCAATGTTCTGTGGTTGTTTTGGGTTAGTGGGGTTGGTTGTTTTAACGGCTTTTATTTTGTTTTTATTTTTTAATTTCTCTTTTGTCTGAAGGTATCCCAATTGACACCTTGACAATTCATTAAGTGTGAGATTTTAGCCTCTTGTTTAATTTTGAATGTTCTTGGTTTTGTATTGTGGAATGTCTGAATAAATATTCGAGCTGTCACTGTTTAGGTTTTACTAAAGGGTTAGTCCCAAGGCTAATGTAACTGAGGTTATCAATTGAAAAGTCACACATTAATTTACTTTAATTCTAGACTATTTTTGAAATGAACTGCATGCGTTCCTTTTGCCCCCACAGAAAAAGGCCGAGTTCATTGAGGTTTCAGAGGGATTCAAGGTGCCTTTCAGGATAAGTTGCCTTGTTAATAGCTGCAACAAGTACAATATTTCCATTAGACCAAGCCTTATAGAAAGTGACAGTCATTCCTGCCATGTGTTAAGGCAGCAAGAGTTATACATTCCTGACTATTTAATTTCCTTTTATTTTGCTTAAATAACAAGATTACATTATATTATATTATACTGATGAAGTGAAGGTGTGGGGAAAGTAAATTCCCTTCCTTTCCTGTTTATTACTGCGTTAAAAAGTTAAATAAAAATAGTTACTGTGAACTATAGATAAAATAAAGGTCAACCAAAATACAATTGCCATAGTGAGCTCCGGACCAAGAAGACCAAAACAATCTCTGCAGTAAGTCTGTTCCACAATGAAGTCAGACAAAATTTGTACCCAATGTAAACTGATGTTCTCATCCCAACCCTGGTGAAAACAAAACCCAGATTATCTGAGACTTAAAGAGCATTAGGCTGTGTCTGCTCCTCAATTTTTAAGAAGTAATCTTTGGAGTGGTAAAAGAATTTACTGCGTTCTGTAACATTCTGCATGTTAAAGCAATGTGCACTCTGTCTTCCATATTAATTCCAACAGAACCACAGCCTCCGTATCTCCTGTAATTAATATCAGCTGACACCATTGCTCTGTGATACAGCAGAGACTGAGAGGGCATGAAGGTGAGAGCACTCATTCAGTGGGATTAGCTCATATAGGAACCATGTGGCATCACAGGGAGTAGTTCCTGCTTAAAGTCTTGGTGGATATTTTGGTTCAGTGTATCCTGGTAATATGAGAACTGGGAATGGCTATGAAATCTGCTGAAGAGATCAGTCTTCATGGGAGCTAAAAAATGCCCACACTTGAGGCGGGAAAAAAAACAAAACTCCCACTTTCTCCTACCCTGGATTTTCTTTGTTATTCAAGTAAAATCAGGAAAGCAAAGCCATAAGAAGGGTGTACTGCTGGACCAAGCACCCTGCTGGAATAATGTGCTCATAGAAAGCAAGGAGGGAACTACATGAGTGTATTCCTCTCATTTGTTAATGTTTGTATCTCCAGACCAGAGAAAAACACACTGATGTGTTAGATTGGAGAAATCTGCATTCTTTTCAAGTTCTTTATATCATGGACTTTTCTTAAAAGTTTATTGAGAGGGTCAGGATGGGGGGACAGAAGGGTAATTTTTTTAAGTCAAAATGCTTTTAATCAGGAGCCAAATGGTGAATGCTAAGGATGCATAATGTAGGCATAAAAGCAGAGAAAGTTGATACAGTGGACACGATTTGTTAATTTTTGCATTGAAACATCTTTATAGTGATGATGCTTATCAGTGCTATGAGAAATGTTGTGGAGTTACTCTCTAGGTCTGAAATTATCCAAGGCAGTGACCTTGTATTTGTTTTGAACATCTTTGTTTCCAAAACCAATTGCTTTGCAGTTTTGCACTCAGTTATGTGAATGTTATATTTTTACAGTGTGTAAATATGGACATGGATGTGTATGGTTTTTTTTTTTCCTCCTTTACCTGATATAGCTGAAAAATTATTTGTACATTCATTCCCATTGAAATAGTCCCCAAACGTCTTTCATTGTTAGAAACCAACATTAAAGCTGCCTCAGTAGGCAATGAACCAATCCTCTTCTTACCTTGCGTCTTTCATCAGGGAAAACAAAACTTTAGGTCAGCAAATGCCCACAGCACTACAGAGAGCTCCATCTGGGATGTGAACGTTCCCATTGTCAGGAAGAAAGGCAGAAAAATAATCTGCGTAAAGTAATAAATGAGCACCTGCACTCTCCTCTGTTTTGAATGCGCCTGTCTTTTCACTGGAGTGTGACAGAGTGTCAGTGAGAGTTTCTCATCTCCTTTCAAGTTGGATGAACCTGATTTAATGGAAGATATGGGAGGAGGCAGCATTTTCAGACACCGCTGCTGAAAATATTTCTTCTGATGAATTTTAATTAAAGTCCTTGTGGAATAAAAAAGAAAGAAAAAAAAAACCAAAAAAAACCAAACTACCCCACAACTAAGAAGAGAACTCAGAAATATTGAGTTTTCTGTAGCAGTGTGAAGGGCATGACTATACCAGCCACTTGTTTTGCTTACTGTGTAGCAGGGGTGTTGAGATAGGAGGGCAGCACAGTTAATGAGCTTCTTGTAACCTGTGCTGAGATATATGTTTCCAGTCTTTCCTCGTCTTCTTTCTTTCTCCACTTCTCCAGCATATTTTCTGTGCAGCCAGTCAGCTGTGGCATCGCTATCCGTTCATGAGGCTACTGATGTCACCATTTGAGTCTGAAAGTGCTCGTGGCCAGAAACTGTCCAAAGGACAGACAGGCTCTCCACCATATAAGTCTGTGGGACATGTCTGTTTTTGTAATGCAGATGTTCTCTGTGAAAGGGCTTTCATAACCACGGATCTGTTGACAGTCTGAATTTTTCAGCCCCTTAAGGTGTCTTGTAAAACTCTGATGCTTGATTCCTGTTTTCCAGTGAGGGGGCTGGCTGAAATGCTGTTGGTTTGATAAAGGTTTCTTCACTGCTGTCCTTTAAGTCATAGTGGTGTTTTGTTGGTTTTTTTTTTTTTTTTTTTTTTTTTTTTTTTTTTTTTGTGGCAATGCAAGTTCTGGTTATCTTTATTTCTTCTGTTTTGAAGCTTATCCATGTGTTTTAGATTTGTCTGCATTTTTGGTGTTTGTTCTCCCAAATTCCTTGGTGTCAGGTTCAGTGTGTCTTTCTGATCTCATATCCTTTGAGAGCTGATGGCAGCAGTGGGATAGCAGAGCCAGTTGCTGTCTTGCATGTGTAGAGAGTGGAGACGGAAGTTCTGTGACTGGCATGTGGTTTATTCTCCTTAGGAGCCACCAGCTTTTGAGAGGAGATGGAGACATGCTGTTCATGCTCTGACATTTGTGTAGCAGAAATGTTTCTTTAACCTTTTCCTTGAAGGTATGACGCAGATAATGTTCTGCTCTGTTTGAGAACTACATTGTCCTAAAGCTTTGCTGAAAGGAAACAATACCAGCTATGCTTAACGACCTCCCTCCCCAAACCATGAATAACCTGGGCGCTGCTTCCAGCTAATGGCAAAAACTTTAGTGCATGCCTGCAATTTCTACGCAAGGGGAAGTGGCAGGCCAACTTTGGTGGCAAAGCTATTGAATATTATCAACACAAAAACAAAAATGTCATTGTGTTCAGCCGCTAGACTTTCTCATACCATTCCAAACAAGCATCGACAAGAGCTCTGTGCTATGTAGCATGCAATGTCCTTCATTCCAAGTATTTGGTAACTTCCCAGAATTCTTTGTGTGACAAGTGTTGCTGCTAGATTTGTGTTAAAAACTGCAAAGGCTTTAATTTTTTTTAAAGATGTTCACTAGAGAAGGAATTTCTTAGAATTGTTGCAACTATGTCAGAGGTTTTTCTGTTTGCCTCGTTATAAACAGAGACAGGAAGGATGGAATGTTTTCAGCCTAATTTTTAAAAGATGTTGAACTGACAGAGATCTAAAAAGGTTTTCCCTGTCTTGGGCATGTATTTTCTGTGTTCCCATCAGGAGCTCTAGGGAATTTGGAGGCCTCTAGATTCTGGTTCTCCTGGAAGGTCTCTAGCCACAGCTCTGTGGGCAACCCTAAATAAAACAATGAAGGCAATAGCAATGTGGAATTATAGGACCTAGTCTGAAATAAGATTCCTGCCAACAGACACCCAAGTCCATGGAAGCTTCATGGAAGCACAACAGTCTGTTCAAATAGCAGTTATTGCAGGATCACAGGCATGTTATTGTTTCAGTGTAATACAGGTAATAAGTGAAGCATTTATGGCTATTACTGCCTGGAGATCACATTAAAAAAAAAAAGAAAACAGGCATGCTGTCCTTACTTCAGCTTCCCAGTTCAGCATTTCCATATTCTCCTGGGGTTATAATCCAATTATGAAACTTCAGTTATTTTCTGTAATTCATTGATTCAAGAAGAACATTAACTTTTCAGCTTTTTTATAGTAGGGAACTAATAATTAAAAGGGATAAAATTATTCACAAAGTCATAGAATTTAAGATCCAGAAGAGACCAAGGGACAATCTACCATAATTTTCTGGTTGATTAAGATCTTTAAATTTCCTGTCTTTGTTCCTGGACTAGAAAGTTATTCTGATGTAAGGAATGTGTTCCAGAAAAGCACCCACTCTGGAATTGAAGATGTGAAAACAACAACAAACCTGCCACTGTTGCAAAGAGTTTGTTCCTGTTAACTGCGTTCCCTGGTCAGAATTTCTAACCCACTTGCAAATCAAGTTTCTGGTCTTAATTTTTTGCTGTTTGTTCTTGGTGTAATGAGATTAAGGATCTCTCTGAATTCTCTTGCTCCATTCTTTTCCCAGATACACTTACGCAGTCACTTCTCAGAATTTTTTTCTTTAAGAATCCAAATAGATGGAGCAGTTTAAGTATCTGATTGTAAGACAGTTTTCTCCAGCCTTCGGATAATTTCGTGAAGGACTGCAGGCATCTTTTAACTGTTTTTAAAACTAATTATTTCATGTTTATGGATATTTGTTATTATATTTAGTTTATGTATGTTTGTATGTGTCCTTAAGTGGATGAAATGTATTACTGGAACATCTGTGTTCCTAAGCAGGAGAAATGATACTCAAAAGCTGCTGTAGTGTCTTAGCAGGAGTGTCTGGAGGTGCCAGGCATCTCTCACATGTGCTCTGTGAGATCACAGAACACTGGTACTGGTATTATGTCAGAAGCAGAAGGTCATCTCTAAACCTCTGAGGTTTTGATTACCTTTAAGTCATGTGTCTGTCCATCCTCAGCTGTGAGAAACAAAACCCCACAGAATGAGAAAACTGCAGCACCTTTGAAGATTTACTTTTGAAAGTAAGGCATTTGGATCTAAGCCATACCTCACAATTTCTCTACTCACCTTTAATGTATCGGGTCTCTTCTTTACTTAAATCAACACCAAATTTAGAATTGCCAATTAAATGGACTATGGCTAGGAAGTTTTTTTGATTATAATAATTTAGCACAAATATTTCAATATCAAGTTTATTAAGTGCCTTAGGAACCAATGAAGTGCCTTATAACAAATAATTCCTATCACATATATGAACATACAGACAGTTCGAAGGACCTGAAGGATTCATCTCTTGACTCATAATAAAATGAAGTAAAGGCAAGTGCTTCTAGATGGAAAGGAAAAATGATGCCTATGGTGGAAGAAATGGAAAATGGCCAAGACCTTGGTGGGGTTCAAATGAAAGCAGGGAACTATACTCATGCTGTGATTTTGGTAATTGCCTAAAGTAAGGATTGGACTACAGATATAGCAGGTCTTTAGGATGTGGGAGGCAGCTTGTGATGATACAGCTGTTAAATGCTATCAGCACTTTCAGGAATTGTAGTTGTTTCATGGAGTGGAAAGAAAATCTGTCTCTCTTATAATATGGGATTTGCAAGTGGTAATTCTTATTAGATTCCTGTGTTTGTTTGTTGGTTCTTACTGAACTTAGATATAGAGAAACAAGAATTTCTCTCAAAAACAAGACCACATTTCTTGTCCCTCCTGTGTCCCTGCTATGCTGTTCCCATGGTCCATTGAGGACATGGGGTTGCTATTAGTTCAGTGCTGGCAGCTGAATCTCCCACTGTGTCTGGTCAAGTATGGCATAGGCAGCATACAGGCGTTTTTTGGTGAGGAAGAAGTGGATTAGAGAGGCAGGAAGTGTAACTACAGCTCATTTCAACTGCTTGGATGATTTTGTCTGTCAGTGTGTAGTGAGCCAACTATGTGTAAACTCCTCATTCTCCCTCCTCCTTTTTTCCGTTGCTCCTCAATCTCTCCGTCTCTTCTGTAATGCAATCCTCCTCTAAAGAGGGATGTGTCTGCAGAATAGTGAGGGTCACATTTGGTTAGTTGGTTAGCAGTGCAAGTGTATTGATGAGAAACTCATGTACAATCTCCCTTTGGAGGCTGCCAAAGGGAGTTTTTACAATTCATGTATGTATGGCATTTTAATCTCTCCACAAAGACTTTGGAAAGGGATTTTTAAAGCACTGTGCCACTAGTTAGTAGCTGTCACCAGTGTGTGAGGTGTGCTCTCAGTGGACAGTTTAGCAGCCCTCTGTTGCACCTGGAGCCAAAGGGTCGCCAAGTAAATACATCTCTATCTTTTCATGCTGCCAAGTCACGGCAGCATCGTGTAGGACTCGGGGTGTTGAGCCTGTGAGAGAGATCTCTGCATCTCAGCAGACTTAGAGGCCTGGGGACCTTTTCTGGCTGAGGAATATGCTGCAGCAGGCTGCCTGGTGGGGACATCGAGGCAAATTGCACGTGCTGAGGGCTCTTGGGATTCAGGCTATGTGCCAGCAGTAAAGTGCTTGTCCCCTCCTAACGAGGTAGCCCTCCAGTCCTGCTATCAGGAGGGTTGCAGCTGCTCTGCTTAATGGTATTTAGTAACAGTATGAGCAGTAAAGTGTGCTCTCCTGTTACACAGAAATCCACTAATGCTGCCATCGGGAGTGGCGGGTAATTCAATCACACCCACAGAAATGATATTAATGTAACATTAAAGGGCTGCGCAGACCAGCGAAATACAGGAAATTATGAAGTTCAGGCTTAAAACTTTATCCTTAACTCACCCATATTGTGTCGAGGTATTTGGAAATTTCCACAGAGCGTGTGATTTTATGGACCTACAGTGGGGTGGATTGTCCTGTTTGTATGCAGAGGATTTCCTTGGTCAGTATCAGCCAGCATTATTGAGAATTATATAAAGAAATCATGGCACAATATACAAAGTGTAGCTGGACAATGTGAGATATAAATATGGACATCTTGGTTTGGGCAATTTCCCACTCCAGGTTTTCTGAAGTGCTGCATCAGGCATTCACTGTGTAGACATTTTTCAGATCAAGTTGCAGTTCAGTAGCTAAGGCCCTCTTCCAGTTTCAGAACTATTTTTTAGAGTTGGATTTTTTTCTGATCACAGTCACTAAAAAGGTTTTCTTTTGTTTAAAATTTGTCTTTTGATTTAAAGACACTGCTACTCTTTATTTAATGTAAATTCACTAGAACCAAGCTGAATACTAAACAGAACCCACAAAAGCCAGATCTATATCGATCTTCAGGCTTTATGAATATTTTTCCTTATTTTTGGTCCTGCTGAAACTAGTAATGTAGCTTATGACTTCAAGTCCTCCATTGTGCCTCTCTGTAGCAGCAGGGACAAAGGGAAGTTCATGCAAGAACCCCATGGGTCAAGGAGGAGATATGGAGTCAATTTAGAGTCCATTCACAAGGTGTTTATAGAGAAGGCTTAAACAGTTTTGTGAGTATAGTCATTTTGTGTTACCCACTGGCATCAGAGACACCAAGAGTTAAGGGGAGAATTGTCTGTCACTCCAAGGATGGGACATTGCTGCAGTCAGATGTGAGATGGCAATCTCCCAGGAATGGTGAAGCCAGCAGGTACATTACTTGCAAAGCAGCTAAAATGGCAAGAAGTGCAGCACCCAGGTGTTGTCTCACATCTTTGGACAGGCTGTGCAATCTGTGCTGAAATGCATTCTGTCCATGGATAGCCTGATGCCAGTCCCCAAGTAAAACCTCTACGAGTCCAAGTAACATCTGATTAGGGTTTATTCCCATGTGGGGGAAGAAAGGAACTACCTCCTCTGGGAGAGAAGAAACTACATAATGGTTGTTACCTGGGAGAGATTAAAAAAAATTCAATCTAATGCATTGGAAGTAAAGAGTGACAGAAACCAGCAAGAACCATTTCATTCTTGTAATAGCTCATTTGGGGATTTTGTATGGTGTTTTCTGGGGACGATGAACTCTTGGTATGGTTGAGCTCTGAGTCTATTACAATTTTTCCCTGTGTGCTTTCTGTGCTAAGGAGCAGGGGAGGAGTGCCACCATGTCTGTCTGTCTCTGTGGTGAGCAGGATGGTCGTTAATGACCATGCATAGAACAGTAGGATGGCTGTATCCTAGGGGAAATCAATTTTCTGCAGAGAGACAGGCTTGTAAAGAGTAGAAAATTTCCACTGAAGGGGAGGAGGGGAAAGGGAGACAAAATTGGCAGAGCAGGGATTAAAAAATACAAAAGCTTCAAAAGTAAGGGAAGACTCAAAAAGCTTTCTGTTCAAGGTGGCTTTTTTTTTTCCCTGTCAAAATTGAGCAGGTCTTGAACATACTAATCTTAGACGTGGGGGAGAAATCAACCTTTGGGAGAAGGTCAGGGACAGGGAACATGGGGAGGTTGGGGAGAACACTGCCTGGGGTTTAAACAAGTGATGATTCTTTTTTTCTTTTATAAAGTGCATTTTTCTTTTAAGTGGACAACAAGCATGCAGAACTGAGTCAGTAGGGTGCATTTCACATTCACAGCATGCAGTTCCTGAATAGGCCTCTATTGAAGGTGCTTCTGGGTTTTAGAGCCATGTAGTGAAACCTGGTACCAGGTCAAAGCCAGCTGAGGTAGCTTCATGTTCTCCTGCCAAACTGGCACGGCTGTGGTGTGGATGGGTCCTTGTGTTCCTCACCATGTGCAGCTGCAGTTTGGAATTCAGACTAGGGCCTGAATTTTTCTGCAATCCTTCACTCTTATGCTTTTGTGTCTCTGCTCTGAATCAGTTTCACTGGTTGTCTCTGAGTGTCTCTCTCAACCTTGGGTGGCCTCGAGGTTATGAAAATTCTTCTTCCCTCCAACTGTAGTAGTTTGCTTCACTCTCACGTCTGCAAATTTCCTTCTAATCCAGACTTACTGTTCTCTTTGCAGAGCTGGAGAAAGTTTTTTCAAGCTCTGATATGAGAGTAAAATGACAGCATCCTAGAGAAAAAAAAAGCTATTTCACAGGGGAGATAAAGGAAGTAAGCTGCAACTGGGGTTAAATATCATCATTCAGATAACAGCATTAATAAGAGTATATTTTTTTAGACTTTTTAAAGTATGTTTGTGTATCTTAAAAATGTAAGTGGGCATAAACCTTTGCAACCCAAACAAGAGGATGATTCTTTTCTGACTCTGTTCAATATTAAAGACTAAACCAGAGATAAGATAACATACCATAAACATGGAAGCTTGAACAAAGAAACTGTTGTCCTGAGAATGTGGGAATCACAAAGAAACTGAAGTCTGAACATAGGAAATTGTCTTACAAAATGGAATGTTGCATGTAGAATAACATTTAATGGCTCTCAGAAATTGCAAAACAGGGCAAATCCACAGGTTTTTCTCTTGATCTCTGTGGTCTCTGGAGCAAGCCCAAACAAAGCGAAAGGCAAAGGCATATGGGAAATGAGTAGCTAGAGCAGACCTTTTCTTTTGCCTTGGGTTCTTATTCAAGATGTTGGTCTTTTGAGAACTTCCTTTCTTGAAGACCAGAAAGGGAAAGGGTCAGAAACTCCCAAGGTCTGAGTAAGTGGGGGGAAAGAGTGCAAATGCTGTTGATGGATAAGATGTTTCAGGAATGCAAAAATACGTGGTCTGATACTGCATTTGCTAGGTTGATGAAAGCTTGCCATTGGGTGCATTCAAGACTGTCCATGATATTAATTCAATCATTCACTGTTGTGAATATTTGCCTATTTCTTGTTGAATGTGTGTTTGACTCCAGGAAGAATGACTGTGACCTTTTTACACAGGTTTTGTGCTTTCACTGCCTCTGAGGGGATGTTAAAAAAGCAGGCAGCTTGCTGCTATAGGTGATCATTGTAAATTTTGTGTTACTAATTTTTAAACCCAGCACCTTTGGGAGATTATATTTGACGGAATAGATATGCTGGAATATAACTTATCTGTACAGGATATACTTGTTGTTTATGTGTGGTAGCAGTAAGTGAGGGGTATCAGCACTGCAGTTTTGATCTATCTTTAAATCCAGCTCTTTTTATTAAGTGGGGAATAGATCACAGGCTTGATTTGTTCCTTGCTATAATTTTTTTTCCTTGGGATTGTTTTCTGGGACCCAAACCATGCAACAGTCAAGCAGTGTTCTTACCCTAGCTGAAGTTGCTCACTAATATTTGATGAAGACGTAGCCCTTGGTGTTGCCATGCCTCAAAATTTTATTGCTGTGGTTAACAGTATTTGTTTCTTAAACTCTTAGTTCCTTAGGCATGTGATAAGGTAGAGAGCTCAGCTTTCAATTCTTATAAAAATGTAGGTTTCTTTCCCTCATGGCTCTAAAGAAAAGCATGAAAATACAGCCTGAGTCTATCACATGGGCCTGAAATACATAAGCAAAAGAAAAGGATGTCTCATATTTATTTGTAATTTTTTAATATCAAGATTAACTTCATAACCTTTTCTTGTCCACTTTAAAGAGCAATTGCCAGTGCTATGCTCCTTGACCAGTTTCAGGAAGATGTGGATTTATCCCAGTGAATCAGAGTTCTCTCTCTCTCAAAGTATGCCCAGTACTCAGAATGAGGTCTCAGATTTTCCATGTGTATCTTTATATGGTTTGAGGATTGTATCTTATTTAATTAGTTTATTTGAAGATGCCTGAAGCCAGTAATATACAAAAGTCTTTTCTTGAGGGCTCCCAAGCAATTGAAGCTAAATTGCTTCCAAATTCAGCGTTACTGGTCAGATTTCAAAATGGGCTCACTGTGATTTTTCAGTGAGTCTTACGTTCCTGGGGTAAAAATTTTCAGCAGAAACATAAAATATTTAAATTCTTGTGCCTTTCTGTAGATCTGCCTATGGGTATTTCAGAAAGGATGGGCTACAATGCATCTCTTTATTGATTTCCTTCTAGGGTTCTGCCTAGCAGGACCAACAGAGTGTCCTTTTAAGGACAGAAGACTCTATGGATATAAAGAGTTTATTTCTTTAGTGAATCCCATGGCTTGTCTCATTCCTTCCTGGTCCCTGTTGGCTGGTTTTGGGCACAAAGTGAACCTCAGCAGAGGACAGCAGTTGTCAGTGTTGGCTTTTCTTCTGTAGAAGACTCGTGGCCAAGGTGTCCAGTGGGAGCAGCTGGCACAGGATTTTGGTTAACTAAAATTTTGTTTTTCTTAGGCTCAGAAGTGTTGACTGATGAGCAGAGACCTACAAGACATGCTCTTTATGCTGCACTGCCTGCCGCTTGATGTTTTCTCAAAGTAGAACTCAACACTTAAAGACACAGGGCATTTGCTCCATCAGTGTAAATTAGGGCATCCCTTGGAGCCAGCAGAAGGGTACCACATTTCTGGAAAGCAAGAGTCTGATCCAAAGTGAAGTTTTTAATAAGCTTTCCCCCTCCAAAGATATTTATCCACCTGACATAGTGAGGCTAATATGTTCAAATATGTCCATCTGTCTTTGGAAAATAAAGAGTGAATAACTATTTATACAATAGACAAAGACTCTAAATGAATTATCTTTTTAAACCTGTAAATGTGTTTTTGTATCAGATGACTCTTCATTTAATGCTGCATTCGCTTTCACGTTTTTAGTGGATTTGAAAGCAGAAAAATATTATTACGTGATTCATAAATTGTGTATCTATATTGCATGTGAGTCAGCTTTGCCTAGGTTGAATTTAATTGTTGACATAATTATCCCTCAGGAGAAGGTTTTGGTGAATACCTGGGAGTTGTGGTGAATTACCAGCCAGAGCAGATTTGTCTTCTTCAAACTAATTACTGTGGTGGTTATAGGCCTTGCACTGAGCAAAGCAAAGCCCTGGCTGACCGGGAATGCACTTGTATGTCCTGTGTACATCTGTTTGCTGCGTCGAGGCTGTAGGGAGGACTTTCCACACCAAACAAGCACATTAATTTATGAGCCTACAAACATAATTTAACCTTGAGAAATGTTGTTCATCCTGTTTAAGTTCAACATGCCTGAAATTGTACATGTGCACGAGTATTTAAAAATATCACGAAAAAATAGCTTATCGAATCTCTTTTAACACACTCTCCCGAGCCTGTCGGGTTGTATAGTTGTACAAATAAATGGGCTAAAAAATCCTTGCTTTTATAAATATACTAGATGGAATTAAAATTCAAAGGAACTCAAACCCAGAGGTATTTTGTCCCAGTTGTGGGTGAGCAGTGTGAACTTTTGCCCGCATAATTGTAAAAATCTAAATCCAAGCTCTTGTTGTTTCTTCTTGAAAATTTCAGGCAGAAAAAAATACGAGTCTCTGTGCCACTTTTTTTTCAAAGTTCAGCCTTTGGAAATTGAATACAACTGTGACAATCCAGCCCTGGAAATAAAAGGATTAAACTAAATATATTGAAGAAAAAGAATATTTTCTATGATGTAGTTCCTGAATGATATATTTTGCAATGCAAAATACTGAAGAAACACTTCCTCTCAAAACTATATTGTTTCTGAAGACAACCCAAGTACTTGGATTTTTCTAGCTTGTAAATAATGAAATGGGAGCTGTGTGAACTCAAGAAGTCTCACTCACACATTTGACTCAAATGGCCTCTGTGTGAACCCTATAAAATGCTTTAGCTTTAAATTATCAGTTTGAGTTCACAGTCCCTGGTGGTAGCTGGAGTTCTTGCTTTTATCTGTAATTCCTTTTCTTTTCAATTCCTCTTCTTTTTCTTGTCTATTATTACAGAGGAACCATCTGATTGAGGCATGTATATATCCATATATATATTACAATATATTGCAGTCATTGAATTCTTTTAAGAGTAAATTGTTTTAGTGAAATGTCAGAAAATCTTCACAGACGGAATTCTCAGAGTTCCCTTGAATAATGAGGCTGTTGTTAAATGATTGAACACTTCAGAGATTAATATCATGGTATGCTGGCATGCTGGTTCATACCAACTGTAATTTAACAATGAATCTTCCATAAGTAAGCAAGACCGTGAATGAGAAATCGGATTCAAGACAGCACAGCGTGCTAGAACATACAAAGCAAATAAATTCTACATTTTGGAATGATATGTTGGGCAGGAGGGAGGAGGTATTTCCACAATATCTAAAATAATTGATTTGTTTGATAAAGGAAATTCTTCAAGGTTGAAGGACTGCTTCATTTTTATTTATTTTCAATGCCGATGAGCAATGTCTTTATAGTAGAAAAGATTTGAACTTTTTATAAATCCACTGCCCCTTGAAAATTAGGGTATTCCTGACATTGTCATTTGTGACAGACTACAGTAAAATGCATCTCATTCTGTGAAGGGTTTCAGATCCCTAAACACTCTTTCCAATAGACAGTTGCCTTCTATCATATAGAAAACTTAGAGGCACTGCTAAGTGTCTGCAAACAAAAGTTGCATTTTATTTTTTAAGACATCTGAATTCTTGAAAATGTGGAATAATTAGTAATTGAAGATTTAATGGTGGCCCAGAAAAAGAACTGAACTGTACTGCATGAAATCATAGTTATTAATTTGTGCATGAATTTCATTTTCCATACTTAATTTAGCAACTGTAGAATATTTTGCTAATTAATTATTAACACTGGTTATTTGTCATGGCAGAACTGTGAGGGAAAAACATAGTTTTCTTTCAAAGTAAAAACATAAATGTCATAATTTTAATATGATATACAATAATGTAATTAATTTTTAAATAGTCTTAAATAGCTTCAATATTTAAATACACAGATTTAATATGAATATAATACATAGCACTAATTAAGAATAAACAGCATTTAGAAGAGAAACTGCAGCTAATAGCCTAGTGTCTTACTTGCAACAAGCTGAGGAAAAACTGTAAAATGTCAGGCTGTGCCACATTAGTAAGTGGTGTTTTATTCTGTCCTGGGTAACAAGGGTGTGATAGCCTTGTTATAAACTCTGTCAATAGGATTTGAAGTTGAACTTACTGAAGGCAATGAAAAAACTATCTTTGATGTCTGCAAATGTTGGATGAAGCCACTTAATTTCATTTACATGTTGAGAAAAATTCTTATTCTGATTTTGGCAAAGAAAGACACAAGGTTACAGGAAAAGTTACCTGTGAACTACTAAAATGATATACATCTTGCAGGTCTGAAAATTCAAGGTCTTACTATTTAAACAAATGTTGTGTCTCTTTAAATTTCCTTTACTTTAACTTCTGTTTTACCTGGTTTAATTTCCCAAGTACTTAAAACAACTGCAATAAGCATTCAAGCCTGTACACTCTCATGAAATTGTTTTTCTAGAGGTGAAGGTTCATACATAAATATATAAATGCAGATTAGTTTGAATACGAAGTATGACCTTCTATTTCTTGGTAAATATGTGTTGTCTTGTAAATACGTTTCTACCTTTAATGTGAGACAAGTCTTTCATTTTAGTGAAGGTGAAGGCGCGACACATTCCTGGGCTTTAATAGCAGTAGATTTTCCTTTGGAAAGAAAAGCTAGAATTTTAACAGCAGAGGAATTTTTTTAGTTATAGGTGTTTCTTTCCATGCTTGTTTATTTGCAGGATTATCTTTCTGAGGTTTTTGAAATTTTACAAGAAGCAAACTTCACTAAAACTACCCAGTTTTCCCTGTTCTTCAATGAAAGAACACCAAAGGACCTAACACAGCCTTCCAGGGCTGTATTAGAGCCCTGTGATTTGAGATAAATGGTGCTTGCATCTTCTGAAAAGTGGGATTTCTGAATATGATCTGTAAATGGCATGATCCATAATCTGAAACAACTTTTTGGGTTCCTTCTTACTAACGTGGAACTGTTCTGCAATAGAATGATAAAATCTTGGATTTTATTTGTCTAAAGCAATAGTAGTGTTTGTAGACATGTTATGTAATGTAGTTATCTTATGGATTTCGTAGCTTTTTCTCTCTCCTGGTTCCGAAAGAATATATTTTCAGTGGATGGGGGATAATGGTGACTAATTGGCCCATGTAGGAGTGAAACCACTACACCTTTAATCTTAAATTACACCTTAATTTACACCTAAATAAATATCTGTACCAGAAGATGCTATTGAATGTTGTGTCAGTGATTCATCAGCTTGCATTCTCTTGAAAATTCACTCTTCCTATATGCTACAATGTTCATTACTGTCTGCTTAAAACTAGGCTTTTAATTGTGCTGTTAGGAACAGAAATAGAAGGTCTCAGTTTCAAAATTGCTGAGCTGCCCTTTCAGAATTTGGTGCTAATGCCTTCTGAAAATCCAAGGCTGGTTTAGAGGTACAAACAAAAGATTTAAGAGGCCCCTCTCTTTTTTATGGTGATGTTTCTGAAACTCTTGGATAAGTTGTTAGCCTAAATTGCTTACTAACTTCGCAGAATATTCTGTGTAGAATTGGGAGAGACCCATTAGAATCATCAAAGTCACCCTCTGGATGAAGAACCTTTACTTAAACCTCCCTTGACACAACTTCAGGCTATTCCCTTAGGTCCTGTCACTGGTCATCACAGGGAAGAGATCAGTGCCTGCCCTTCCTCTTCCTCACAGGGAAGTTGGAGGCTGCAATGAGGTCTCCCGTCAGTCCCCTCCAGGCTGAACAGACCAAGTGACCACCACTCCTCACGTGGCTTCCCCTGTAGACCCCTCACTAGCTTCACAGCTCTCCTTTGGATACTCTTTGTTAGCTTTATACCTTTCTTAGATTGTGGCACCTAAAACTGCCCCCAGCACTTGAGGTGAGGCTGCCCCAGTGCAGAGCAGAGCAGGACAATCCCCTCCCTTGCCTGGCTGGTGATGCAGTCCCTGATGGCCCCCAGGACAGGGTTGGCCTTCCTGGCTGCCAGGGCACTGCTGACTCTCATTCAACTTTTTGTCAAGCAGGACCCCCAGGTCCCTTTGTGCAGCGCCTCTCTCCAGCCTCTTGTTCCCTAGTCTGTCCATATATCCAAGGTTGCCCTGTCCCAAGCACAGAATCTGTCACTTTCCCATGTTAGACTTCATACTGTTGGTGATTGCACAGTCTTGTGTTTTGTCAAGGTCTCTCTGCCCTTGAGAGACACAACAGATCCTCCCACTTTTGTGTTCTCTGCAGACTTAGTATCCCTTCCAGCCCTGTGTCCAAGCCATTTATGAAGATTTTGAGCACTGGGCTGAGGATGGAGCCCTGTGGTACCCAACTAGTGACCATGCCCAGCCATATGTCCCCTCATTCACTGTAACCCTTTGTGCCCAACCCATGAGCCAGTCGCTCACGCATTGCAAGATGTGTTTATCCAGCTGTGTGCTGGACGTTTTGTCCAGCGGGATACTGTGAGAGACAGTGTCAAAAGCTTGTATTTTACTGAGTGAAGGAATGATTTTTGTAAACGTGACAGCCAGACCAAAGTAATTAGAGAGGACAGAGCATCCAAATGT
The DNA here is from genome assembly GCA_013397155.1 of Irena cyanogastra. Lineage (NCBI taxonomy): Eukaryota > Metazoa > Chordata > Aves > Passeriformes > Irenidae > Irena > Irena cyanogastra. Next base: position 333,006 of record VWZV01014206.1, read on the forward strand.
TAAACTCTTAGAGAAGCATGGTCTTGTCACTCCAGTACACCATCAGTTCCCTGCAAGTAGCTCCTTCTGTTTGTTCCCCGAGCTATACGTTGGCCTGTGTGAGGTGCTCTGAGTGGCATGTATTTTATTGTATTTTTGGTTGAATATAAGAATTTTGTCTTAAATTTTCAGGTGTTTGGGTTTTTTTAAAATTAAAAGTAATATACAGAGAAAGGGCAACAAAGCAACTCAGTCTTTGTTAAGAGACAGAATGTCTTATATTTTGGGGAAAAAATGTAAGCATTTTAAAATGCCACGGAGTAGATGAAATGCCCAGAAATTTTCATGCAAATATAAAAAAAATTTTTTTGGAGTGAATTTCCTCTTTATGTGTATTTGGATGTTGTAAGTTCATGTCACAGTGTATTATAGGAAAAATGTCTCTCTAAGAAATTCAACAGCAGTTCTTTCCATACTTTAGGTCTTCATAATGTGGGCTTTATTTTCTCCCCAAACCCATGATTTGCCTAATAGAGTCTGCTTTAAACAAAATAAACCTGGTTATGCTATTTAGATATTAATTCACAAGAATGAAAGAGTCTCAGAGTTGCTTATCTAAATCCAATTACTGCTGGTCAAATTTATCCCAGTACAAAAGTTCCCAAGATAAAAGCATACATTACCTAAATGCTCAGAAACGCAGACTGTTTTCAGTTGGGTGGATTGTGCTTGGAGCAATGATTGAGGCCTTGAGTGAACTCAAATGCTGGGGATGTAATTATTAAGCTCTGAACACAGAAATTACTTGATAACTCCATTGGGTTTTACTAAGCACTTCTGTACACTAGTTACTTGAGTTTCAATTCCAAGCTTCACTTTTTTTTGAAGCATACAAGCAGTGGTTGGAATTGGGTAAAAGCTGTGTTGTGTACACGCCTGTGCACCCATTGCCTTGTGGACAAGGATGGCAGCACATGTGCAGCACGGAGTCGGTTGAGTGGTGAGAGATTTATCCTGTCTGGTCCTATAGACATCTTGTGTTACAGGACTAGCTATGGCCAGCCTCGAGGTTGGCTTGAAAGACAGAATGTGCTGTGCCTATCCCAGAGGTTTTGTTTCCCATAACGACATGGAAAAGTTGAAAAGTTTGCATGGCCCCCACCAGCCTGGCCTCCTAGGAAATCCATTCTTTGATGCAGCAACTCCTGGTCACAGCTGTTGCTCAGCCAGCTTCCTCTCTTGGCATGTTGCCTGCCAGCAGTAGGGTGGGTGGCACCTGGCTCCTCTGCCTTGAGCTAGTAAGGACTAGCCAAATCTCACTTTTCTCCTAACCCTAGCTGTCCGCTTACCTTCCCTGCACCCTAGTTAGGCAAGAGGAGAAATGGCTCAAATTCTTTGTGTGCTTTGAGACAGCAAATTCTCCTCTGCTTCGGGTTGGCTGTGGTTAACATTCGAGCATCTTGCAAGGGGTATCATTCACAGCTGAATGGTTTCCTTCAGGAACTAGCTCCATTTTAACAGCAGTTATCAAATAACTTCCTGGAAATGATCGTGTTGAGCTTTGTCTGCAGTGTAAGTGCTGATCGACCGCCTGCCTGAAAGCTCTTAAAGTGATCTGCTTTGATGTACATACATTAAGGGCTTATTTTGCATTGCTTGCATCTTTCCTGAGTCTGCTGAGTAGTCTGAAAATGTGGGATGCAATGGGATGGGGCTCTCAAGAGTGATTTTTGACATAGCTCTATAGCCAGGACTAAACAGGGAGGTTGTTTCTCTGTGCAGAGCTCTTCCCTTAGTTTCCCTTTGGTGTGACATGGTTACTGCTGTTGGTAAGTGAAGAGTTTCTAAGTGACCTTTGTAATTTTAATAGTGTATGTCAGATGAATTCAACAGTTTCACTGATATATATACAAGATAAAGTAGAATTGGTTATGTTTCTAAGAAGGTATTTCCATCCCCAACTGAATGTTTTCTTGGAATGTAAGAGTGGCTGGGCTGGCCAGATAGGAATTTGTTTCAGCCGCTGTGGAGGTGCCTGATGTTAAAACAGGGACAACCTGTGATGATGCTACTCTGGTATACTCTCACAGTTTCTGGCACAAATGTGTCTTTGCTTTTAATTTCATGACAGATTTTCCCTCCTAGAAGCTGTCCAATAGCTTTTTATAGTGATGTGTCTGTTAGGGCATCAGTGTGGGTTGTGGCAATGAGTTCCCCAAGTAGCTCTCTATTCTGGAACCTGCAGATTTTAAACTTCATGATTTTCGAGGCAGTCCTTATATATTATAAGAAACAATGAAGACAACTAGTCACTATTTCACTGCATGAGTTCTTCATTAATGTGGTGAAGTCCTAGTCTGTCCTAGTCAATTGCTCCTGACATGGAAGCTCTTTCAAAACCTGACCACCTGGTTTTCCATCAAAATTATTACATAAAAATAATTAAAAGCATAATATAAATAATTGCAAGTATTTTTAAAAGCACTTCAACAATTTTGTTAGTGGTTACTGTGCATTTAGATAACACTTCAGGAAGAGTGTCTGGAAACCTTTTGAACAGCAATTTCAATTCAGATGCTTAATAGAAACATTCTTGAGGTAGCCATCTCAGATTCATTATGTCTGTTTCCTTGGATAGTGTGATGCAGTAGGTCATCATTAATGATACAGCCATTGTTTTGAAGGGTTGGTAGTATGGCATTGAGGTGAAGTCAATTTTGCAGACATCCTTTTATGACCAGAATTTTTGATTCAATATCTTTGAAAGAGTACTTCCATGAACTATACTCAAGAGAAAATTAAATAGTGCTCACGTTTTCTCACAACAAAGAGACCATACCTGTTATTTCTTTACATTAATGGTATCAGTAGTTTGTAGAACATAGGTGTGTGCAGGCTGTTGAATTTTGTAATGATTTCCATTTAAATATAAGAAAACAAGAGGTAAATTCTTGTTTTTGTGAATATTCCCATTGAATACATTTTTTTGTACTTCTGGGTGAATCAAATCACGATTAAAGGTAAAACAAGCAGAAAACCAAACAACTTTGGAGATGAGCTATAGCTTAATACCACACTTCACACATGAGAGAAAGAAATATGACTGCATTTGTAGAAACAAAATATCTTCCTGATTTCATGCAGCACACAAACTAACATTCTTCATCAGAACTGATGTTCTGATTACTGTAGAATAATTACTTGAAATATTTAGTAAAACAGTGTCCAAATTAATTCCAATTACTTTCTTGTGGTAGCACTCAGGGTTTATAGCAGTAGATTAAATCGCCGACATATGGCTAATTGTCTATAACAGTGTTTGTTATCGTGCTGCCTCTTACCACTCTGATGTCTGTTTTTGCAAACCTGAAGGTGTGCACATAACTTTGAGTGTGGGGAGAAGCATTTCCTGACCATAACAGAATTCTGTGAGGAAAATCTCTGATGTAACTAAGTGTTTGTACGATCACAGTACGTAGCAAATAACTCTCTGAAATCTGTAATAAAAGCAGTGGAACCACAAATGCCTGTCTCCGCTGGCAAGAAATGTAAACTTCTAGCTCTCACTTGACTTGGGTGAAACAACATATCAATTCATTAGGACTGTCTGGACTGAAATGGAGGCTGGGTGTTGGTTTTTGTTGGCGGAAGTTTAGGTAGGAGCTGTGTTTTATTTGAGGTTGTTGTGGGTTAGCCGCTGATTTTTGTTGGATTCTTTTCCCATATATCTGTCAGAGGCGCATTACTGTACAAGATAGGTGTGCTTTTGCATGTTTTTCATGTATTTGATATTAAATCTAAGTAAATAAAATAAATGAAGATGCACCACACGGGCCAAATTTCCTGCTGGGTAGGTTGACCCACTGAACAGCCATAAATCACTGAACTGAATTTTTCTTTGCCTTCTTAAGACAAATGCTGTAATATCTTAGAGGCCAAAGTCAACTTCAGGTACTACCATGAAGAATTATAAAATTAAGTGGAATATGAGTGAGTATAAAGGCCCCAATTCTGGAAACACCTGAGGTTAGAAAATCATGTGATCTCATGGTTAGCATTAAATCTGTTATGTATTTAATTGAAGTGGACCCAGCTATGGCAAAATAGATTCTCAACTACCTGCCCATGTACCCTCCATAGTGCAGTGAACAATGGATCGTGCCTGCCTATAGTGTCAGCAAAAAAAAAGGGAATGGGGAGAGGTGAAGGGAAGGAAGGCTTGTATGACTTTTTTGGTTCCTAAAAAATATCTGAATTGGGGCTTGAATTAATTTACACAAATTGTTAACACCCTTAGGTCAGATTTTCCCTTCCTCCTCTTCCTTCTGACTGGTTTCAGATTGAAACAAAATGAAGTAAAACATGCTTTTCCTCCTCAAATGAAAGTCAAATGGAAACAAATGGTTTTGTGGATTCTTAGGGAAAGGAAAAATGGTGAAATGGAAAGTCTCACTTTCACTCTCTCTCTTTACTCTGCTTTCATGAGTGATGCAGAGACAGTACCCTTTATCTTAAGCTGAGTGGCTACATGTCACTTGCAGTATGGAAACTTCAGCTGAGAACTTTGTCTCAATTTTTGCTGGTATCAGAGTATGTTTAGTTAGGCCATTCCCAGGCTTTCCTGTAGGTGCTGCTCCCCTTCATGAGGTATTTAGGTGTTTTCTTGACTCCAGACTGAAGCCCGAGAGTCTTCTTACACTCTGAGTTATGGTACCATTCCCTGTTTGTCTCTCTGTCTTCTTTTTTTTTTTTTTTTGACTGGTTTCCTCAGTATGTTTACAGACCCATAGGACAAAGAAGAGTGTGTCCTTGAATATGTGGTACAGTGCTCTAGCTGCCCTTAGAATTCTTGAGATCTTTTCTGTATAGTGGGAGACGTGGATTTCCTCCCGAGGCAGAGAAAGGAATAGTAGCAAGGTTTTCCACGTTCTCGTTTCTGGATTGCAAGTAGAAGTCAGTAACACAAAATTTATATTGCTTTTAATAAAGATTAACCAAATCATCTTTTTTTAATACATTTCAATGGTTTATAATTGATGTTGGTTATTTTCCATGGGTGTTGCTTTTGCATTAGAAGGCATAATTTTCTTAAATCTTTCATAGTAATATGTCCTTTGTGGATGTAGAAACTTGTGTTTCATGGAGAAGTCCTCCAAATGAAAACCCAGTATATCAGAGTATCAATAATGCTTTTAAAAAATGTGAGAAAGGGCATTTTAAGGGAAGTCCTCTTCAGCGAAGATCAAGATGTATCAGTGATTTGAGAAGTAAAATTATTTTACTTATACTTCTGATGTCTTATGCTCATCCATAAGTGCCATCTTCTGTGATCTTTTGCCAGGATTTTGTGATACTTACTGTTAATTCCACATTTTTAGTTTTAACCTCTGTGAGGTAAACACAGATACCTATTTTATGCTCTAGTTGCTTTATATAACAAGTTGTAGCTGCCCGAATTCCCTCTTCACCGTGCTGAGTCTATCAAATTGCAGTGCAGTGCCATGCTGTCTATGGGAGGTGATATAAATTCAAATGAATATTAACATTCATCTTGGAAAGAGCTGGGAGATGCACACAAATCTCAAAGGTTCTGTTTATCCAAACTAGATAGAGTGTGTATATACATAGACATGGATGCACACATGAGCACAGCTGTGCGTGCCTGAGTATAAAAAGTGACCATAATTCTTGCATTTTTGTTAATCCTGAAGGAATGTGGTCCATCTGTATTTAAACTAAACAAACTTAATTTAGTCAAAGAAGTCTCTTTGCTAGTGTCAGTGTTCTAAAATCCTTCCTATGATTGGCATTTATGCTGGCAGTGCATGGACCGGAGATGGACAGGTTGTGGCAACTGCTCTTGGGGAACTCTAAAGGTGTTTGAGCTGGTGGCATAAGGGATCTCTCCAGGATATCAGATGAACATTTTTCAAGAGCTCTAGACCTCTTTCTAAGATATGTGTTACATATGCATGCAAAAAATCACTACGTACATTACTAAAATATAGTAACTTGTACCTCTGGTTTTTGTTTTCTCCCTAGGTATGGGAAAATTGTATCCACAAAGGCAATTCTTGACAAAAACACGAATCAGTGCAAAGGTACGTGCAAAGTGTCCACCCTGTGAGTTCATTATCAGTTTGAATGATTGACTGGTGGCTTGACTGCCAAAGCTCTGGCTCCAACTGTGCAATCAACATAATGCACAGTATATTACAAACATATTTAATAATGCCAAAGCTTTGAGTTGTGCTTCCAGTAACATTGCTCATTAATTTTTTTCATTAACAAACAAAATGAAAATCACAAATCAGAACAAGTATCAAATTGCTTCGGCAGAAGAGTAAATTACCTTCTAACCACATAGTGCTGTCTGATTTGAATGATATCATCAGTGATGCAAATTGATTTCCTATATAAAACTGAGAAACCTTTGGGAAAAGTTTCCCAAGGAAAACCTGGTCTAATTTTTATATTTTTGTGACATCTTGGAATAAACTAATAGAAGAAGAAAATATTTTTTATGACACAAATAGATCTACAAGTTGCAATACCGAGATATAGAAATAATTCTTCTTCCACTTTTATGTTCCTAATTTTTCTGCTAATGTATGAAAATATTTTTAAATGAAATATAGCATGTTTTGTGTGTGTGTGTGTGTGTGTGCACGTGTGTAGCTACATTTGCTGAGGAAAATACTGACTAACGTGTGTAGTACTATCTCAGGATTAGAATTGTTACTAATTTATGAGTCTGCAGTGTCACTGAGTCTATGGGGGAGAAACCATGCCTTAAAATGATTCTGTAGCTTTCCACTAGTGGTGTACAGAATACTTTTGGAGTAATAAGATCTACTAGAGTGGGTTCTTCTGAAAAGAAACACATCCTGGATAGCATTTCTATATGTGTTAGTGAAAAGAAAAGGCATTGCAGTTTAGGACTGTCTTGCGAGTGGCCAAATATGGGGTGAAGAGAAGCAGCAGAGATGCATTCTGGGGAGATTACGAGATGGGAGAAAAATCCTGCCACCAAAGGTGTTTTTCAGATTTGTGGAAGAGTGTGACCTTATCTATTGCTGGCCAGAAACAGCATTTATTAGCTACTCAGGAGAAAAGCAAGTTGGAAGACTGCAGTTCTAGACCTAGAAAACTCTACCAACCCAGTTGGTCATGGGCCATTGTCATAAGTTGCACTGCTGTGCATTTGCTTTAGCCCGAACATGGGTTTGATTTCCTTGAGGCACTCTTCTGGCAGAATTCTGATAATGTCTCTCTGTATTTCTTTGACTATCACACCAGGAACAAGATCTCATTGTGTTTGGGGTTTGGTGGGTTTTTTTTTGCTTTCTTTAGGGTTACGTTATAAAGAAATACCCTTGTGACCAGAACTTCCTTTGCTCCCATTGCCAGTGATAAACAAGGAAAGGAGTGGATCTGTTTGTGGGACACAAAATGTGAAGTGAAAACATTGTAAAGAATATGAATGGTAGAATTTTGAGAAAGAAAAATCTCTGAGTTTAGTGTTCTTTTGTTATAGTTAGCTTTAAGATTATTTTAATAGGACTCATATAACAACGAGTTTGTATTTTCTGTTGGTTTGCTTTCATGCTGTTGTATTACACTGTAGGGCAGAGATATCTATTTCTATTTTCAAAAATGGGTCTTTATGACATAGGTAGTGCCATTAAAAGATCATAAACATAATTGGATTTATTAACATTATGCTTTATGGCATAAAAATAATAGATGTTTTACTGCTTTAAATGCTGGGTAAAATTTTCTTTCCCTTCAGTAAGGCTGCCAAAAAAACCCAAAAAGCTTCCCAGGAATCAGAAGTGAAAGGGACCTGAAGAGGTCAGGACCTGCCTTGGGGCAGGATCAACTCTAACCCAGTGCTGAGGGGTATTTCTGTAACCTGCACTCAAAGGACTCCAGTGGTGGAGATTTCTTGAGCTCCTCAGGCAATCTGTGATAACACTCCCTCTCCTCACTATAATGAAGCATTTCCTAATGTCTAACCCAAATCTCTCTTGATGTAATTTAAGTCTATTGCTTCTTTTGTTATTCCCAGTGGACATGTAGAGCAGTTTATTCCTTTCCTTTCTGCATCAAACATATGTATTTGAAGACTGATCTGCATCTGCCTTATCCTTTCCTTAGACTAAACACTAGTCCTTTAACTTTTTCCTTTAAGGCAATTTGTTTTAAATTTCTCAATATATTGTACTTTGCTGGTCTCTCTAATCAGCTCACTCTTTACCTGAAGAACTTGAAGCTGGGCATAGGATTTTAGATGGCCTAAATAGTATAGAGGGGTTTCATTTGTGTTCTCTGTGATCACATGAATCTCCTCTTTGTTGATGTATACATATAAATAATTTTATTTAAAATATAGAAATTTCTCTGAGGCACACATGAGAAAAATGGTGCTGGTTTATGCTGAGATTCTGTGCAGTCCCTGGTTTTGTTACTCTCTTCCAGTGCTGCTGCCAGCCAGGCATCCCTTATTGTGTGCTCTGCTCTGGGTTGTTGATTATTCCCTCCTAGAGCTAGAACTTTTCATTTGTCTGTATTGAATTTTATCCAATTTTTTTCTTGTGGTCTCCTTAATTTACTAAGATTTGAGTATAATCTTAAGCCTCCAGAGTGCTTGCAGCACTTACCTCTTTAGTGTCCTCTTCACAGTTAATAAATGGTTTCTCTAATCTGCTGGACAAGATAATGTGGAAAAGAGTGAATAATAACAGACCTGGGGAAGACTTTTGAGGAAACCTTCTCAGTACACCAGGTAGTGCAACACTGAGCCATTGAGAACTTGTTTTTTAAATTGGATCTGCTAATCAGTTTGACACCTACTTCACAGCATTTTCTCCTATCTGCACAAGTTATGAAAGAGAAGCAAGGTTTAACAAAAATATATAATACCGAGCTAGTCATAAGGCTGGTCACATACTTATAGACAAAATGACGATATGACATTTTTACTCTTTCTGAATCTGTGCTGCATAGAACAGATTCACCAACTTTGAGGGTCTGTGAATGGATTCATACAACTATTTGCTCCAAGACTTTTCTAGAAATTGAAACTGTCTCTAAAACAGTGGAGTCTACATCTATTCCCTAGAAACACCTAGCAAAAAACAACAAATAACAACAACCACCCACCACCCTCCGCCTCAACATAATCCCCCTTTCCCCCCAAACAAAACCTAGTATTCAAACATCAAAAAAAAGGAAAAAAACACACTATTTGTTTGCTCCTTTCCAGCCTTTTGCGTCTCACTCACTTTCTGCCAAGTAAGAGATTATCTTGTTAAATGAGCACATCATCCTGTGATGTGTATCCAATGAAGTAGGGTGGATTAAATTCAAGGAGATGGTAGAAATTATCACATGATTAGTGATTTCAGAATTTATTTCAGTGTCATTTGTGTGTTGACCAAGGAACAGAGTAAAGCTGAAAGCAGAAAGATTTAATTTAGCCAGGAAATTATTTCAAAACCTCCATGTAACAGCAGATCTGTTAAAACAGGTTACTGTTTACCAAGGAGTGTTAGCTTTCCTTTTGGAGAAATGAAGACATTCAATGATGTACTTTAAATCATTCTCCATTATTCCTCAGATTTTTAAAAAGATACACAGAGCATTCCTGTCATGATAAGGAGCAGTGTTATCTCAGGATTTTTCCCTGGTCTGAATTAAGCAGTCAGATCTAAAGTAATCATGTAGGCTGCAAGGGAGTTCACTGGGGACAACTTTTGACATAACCTCTCATTTTCAGATTGCTCTTTGTTGGTGGCGTAACTGCTTAGTGAGGCAGAGAAGTAACCATCACCCTGTAACAGAACAATATATAAAACAAAATAAGCACAGTCATGACAACATGGCCAGAAATCTCTGAACAAAGCAAAGAACAAATACATATGGAGAATAATGAAAAACAGACACATGATTCATTCAGATGTTCAAACACAAAACCCCTAATGAACACATTGGAGAGTTTTGGCTGCTTTTGCTTTTTTCCCTTTCCCTCCCCTCTCTCCCTCTTCCCCTTGCACATTTCCCCTTCTGGGCCTACTGTATTTGCTAATTTAAAAAGTGGGGGAAATGGAATAAAAGAAACCATTCAAGAGAAGCGTTAATCTGAAGCGTGTAGACTCTTCTCTTTCCAGCCCTCGCCCCCCACCCTCTCCAGCCTGGCTTGCCTTTGATAGACCTACGTGCTCAGAGCTGAGGGAATGAGTAATGGTTGTTTCACAGTACAGTTTCCATACCTCATAGCAATGGAATACAGGACAGTTAATCTGCCAAATACACAAGCCCATTTCTTGGAGTATGAATTACTGTCATCTGCGTCTGCCCTTGCAGACACTGTAATTGCATACATGCAGATTTGCTTCCTGGTTTAATCAGGGGCATGCATGATTTTGACTATTTTTTTAGTACCTTAGAAGATGAGCACAGGAGAATGACTAAAAGTCTGAAATTCCACCTGTGGGATTTTTTTTTTTAATAAATAAAACCTATAAATCACAGTAATTTGTAGGAGACAAACACTTCAGTGGTATATTCTTCATTTTATGTATATTTTTTCAAGCCCTGAGACGACAATTACACTTGATATGTTGAATAACAGTGTTTGTCTTAGGAGAGAAATGTGCCTAACATGACGAGGGGAACTACACTGACTCTATTTATAATTTTAGTATTTCATTATGACATTTTTCTAGTTGAGAAATGTTAGCAATGATCTATTTCTTTTTAAAACATGAAAACTGTGGATGCAGATATGCACTCATTCGGATTGGGGTAGGTTTATGGTTAAAAAAAAAGTGCCATGAGGTCATCTGTGTTAACCCACCATATATCATATACAATTTTATTTCTCCAGTTGCCTTGCTGTTTTTAGACCAGGACATAAAATTTACCATGACCTATTTTATAAACGGAGAGTTTATTTGTGTAACAAAAATGGAATAACTGGAGGCTTACTATAAGTGCTGGAGATAATTGGAATGGCATGATAAAGTGATATTTCATATCTGCCAAAAGGAGTCTGTCCTGCCTTGTGTCAGTGTTGCTACTCATATGCTTAAGCTCACCAGCATCCCTAAATACTCTAATGCACTGGAGCTTAATGAGCTGGAGGCTTCTGCACTAGTGTTCTGATAAACAAAGCTTATATTCATATAGTAGATATACCTTGGAATGTGTGTTAGATAAAATGCTTTCAAAACTTCCAGATTTTACAAAGTATTCTCTGGACATATTCTGTGAAGAGTGAAGGTTATTTGCGATTATATAGAATTATGCCTTTTTACTTTTTATTTTTAAATTCATATTCCTATACTTAAGATGACACAATTTGGTTGCGACTAGAAATGTGAAGCAAGTCTATGTAAAATAATAAGCTGGTGGGAAAGAGCTAAGCTACATAGAAAGCTATTTAGTTAATAAATTTTATTTATTGGGAATAAGCTCGAATTACAATAACTGTGCTGTGTAATTTATGATTCTCAGAATTGCCATTTTGAAAGGGAAAAAAATCCAGACAAGTAGGTCTGTGCCTGATCACAGACTGTAAACTGTTCACACTAGGAGGGCATGCACAGTGTGCTTCAAGGGGAAATGGATCTTGTAGAAAGTAAATAATTTGTAAAACAGACTTATTTAATTTTGAAACTCTAGACTTGTGTAGCTAATAAATCAGTCCTGTTTTTGATGCCAGAGTAGCAATAGATGTGCTGAGTTTTTGTGCATTAATTTTTTTTGTTCACATTTCTTTCTTTTTTTTTTTCCCTTTTTGATCCATTCCAAAGCATTATGTAATCAGTGGCATAACAGTTCTCAAGTTATTAAAAGTGTAGCAGTATGGAATATTCTAATTTAGCAGGTTTTCTGACAGTGAGGCATTTGTGAAAGCCGGACATATGCTGAGTGTTTAAAATTTGCAGTTGTTTAAAATTTGTAAATATTTGGAGGGTTTTTTTGTCTGCTTTTTGGGAGGTTTTTAAAACTTCAGATTTTTTTTAACTTTCACTCCTGTGATTTTCATAAGTAAACGTTGAGATAATATTTTTTTTTTGTTTGAATTAAAAAGTAATATTACTACGGAACCACATGAGATCAAGAATCAAGTCATTGGAAAAAATACCTAAAGGAGACATCTAAACACCATGACGGCAGGCATACATCAAAATAAAGTGAAAGGACTTGCCAGTAGAAAAACATGAGGTTGTTCCCTCACGAATGAAGTGTAAATTCACACCCTAGCTTAGCAAATAAAAGCTTGTTGGATCTCTGGGCTCATGAGCTATGATGCTCTGTAAATCTGACCACTTTAAGAAATTACCAGGAACTATAGGAGGGGTAGGAAAGCTGCATATATATGTTAAAAATAACTATGTAGTTGTCTCCTTGAATTTACAGATGATGTGTTCATGGGTGTTTAGGTATCATAACAAAGCTATTTTCCTGGCACCTGTTGGGCTGGCTGACAGTCACTATTATGTCTTGGCAAATATGCAAGTGTTTTGCAAAATCTCATTTTAGCTTGGAGGTAGAGATTCTCCTGTCTGTATATTTTTGAATGCTTTTCACATCTGCTGAAGTGAAGTAGGAAAGGATTCAATGAGTTGTGCCCAGCAAGTCATCATAGCTGGAGCGCGCCAGCACTGGCCAGTGCGTCACTGTGGTGAGGACTCAGAGCCATTCCCACCCCAATGCCTGCAGAATGTGGCCGCACCTCAGCAAACATTCTTGACTGCCTCTAAACAGTGCTCTGTCTCAAGCAAGACCTCTAAAAGTTGTTTAGTGAGTTTAAAGCCAGGTCCTCTACAGAGGAAACTCCTTCCTAATTAGTTCCCCAGACACTTTCTTAAATGGCTTCTTTGCAATTAAGGAAAATATTTCCTGGGTCATTATCTTTTCATAAATGAACTCATGGCCTAGCAAATATTTTCTGTGAGGAGACCCAAGATGTTCAAGTATTCTGTGACATATCTAATCTGTGATTATTCTTAATTTACTGCTTCCAAAATCTGCAGACCCATATAGCTGACAAATAATTGGTTTAACTTTGTTTCCTTTCAGAGAAATAAAAAAATAAAATTTCCATTTGTACACAGTGATTAATGTTTTGATTCATTGGTCTGTATAAAACTTTGCCAATAGCTTGGCATGCACTCGAAGTGCATTTTGGGACTGAGTAATGCTAGTAGGCTCTTAGTGGTCTCAGCACACTTGGAAATATCTATTTCATATCACAGAAATGAACAAAAGAGAATTTTTTTTTAATCTCAGCAGTGGCTCATAATCAGCTTTGTTGAAAGCTTTGTTATAATGCCTTGGCTTTTTCAAATGTCTTGAAGAATCACTTTGCTTAAACTTTTTTTTTTGTTACAATGATACAGCATCCTATACATCGGTAAATCTGTTCGGCTTCTGGTTGCTTGACGGCAAGTCATCTCTTCTAAAAGTGATGGTACTCTGTTCAGCAGTTACTTTCTCAAAAGTCTCAAGTCCTTCAGCACAGCAGCCAACCTGTAGAAACCTGGGGCAAAGGCAGGAGGAGGACAGTGCCAAACTCTTTAGTTTTGCTAGAGCTTACTCCCTTAGGCTCTCTCAGAATATACAGCATATGCAAAACATATGCTGCCTTGATATAGTGACAATTTGATAATGAATCCAATTGACAGGCTCTTATTGAGCGTGGGTACTCAACAGGAACCATTCTGAATCAGATCTGTGGATTACAACGCGACTTCATTTCTGCGGTTTGCCAGCAGAGAGGTCACTGCTCGCTTTTCCCGTTACTGCACACCCCCTGCTTTTGTTTCAAAGAGCAGCGTTCGCTTACCCAAGTGAATTAAGTAGATGTTCTCTTTCATGGTAGAGGCTGTGCTGTGAAACACTAAGAGACTGGGCCATTACTTTTATTACGTCTGTCTTTCCGCATGTCTGAGGGCTGCCTGTCTGGAGATGGTGCACGACTGCTTGAACAGGAATAGATGTGCAACACGGGAGAAAAATCACAACTGCTGGCAATAAAGATGTAGTTCCCTCAATGCTGATCAAAAAACCCAGCCACACCACTTCTGGGAAAGGAACTGCCAGGCATTAATAATATTGCTCCATCTATTTAGGCTATGGTAGCCATATACAGGGATGTGAGCACTAAAGCTCAAGGTGCTAATCAACAATAGAAAAAACAATTGTACTCTACAAAAAAATAACCAAAAGGCTACCTTGTCCTATGGACTTTGCAGCCCAGGTCTTTGAAAAAGAGCAGGGTCCACAATCGATTTCGTTACCTTAAGTAATATTAGGATTTTGAATGGAGTTAAATGACATTTCTTTAAATGACCGAATTCTCCACCCCAAAAAAACAAACAAAAAAAAACTCGAACCAACCCAAACCAGTCTTTCAGTTCTCCTGAAAATAATCGTACATTTGGATAACATTTAGTGAGTTTTTCTAACTCAGAATGTTTTGAGAAGAGCTAAATTTATAGATGAGAAAAGGTGCTAGAAATGACTCTCCTACTTGATGAAATAGTTTTTGTCTGACTGAGTCTTCCCCAGGACCAATAATTGGCTGATGTTTTCTTCCATTAGATGGCAGTGGTGTGATATGTGGTTTCTCTGGACCCCCAAACTACAAGTTTTAATAAAAAATTACAAATGGTTAAATTTTCTTAGTTTGGTTTCCAATTTCAGAGTCTTCAAGCTGTCAATTTTTATTCACATAGAAGTTTACAACTTATTGTCGAGTTTAAAGCAAAAGAGGGCTGGGACTTTCAAACAGAACCAAGTTAAATATTTTCAGAAAATGGCCAGTTGTGTAGAATGGACACTCAGCTGTCCTGCCACAAGAAACATGGGATAGATTTAGTTTTGGTCCACCTGAAGTAACTGCAGTAATTCACTAGTTGCTCCTCTATGGTGGAACCAGAGCTTGTGCTGATTTTGGCCCACAAGGCATTTGGGAGCGAGGTATAGGTATGAGAGTAGAGGGTAGAAACAGGAGGGAATGCTTGAAGAGAGGGATGGGAGTCACTGAAGCAAGTTGCAGCATCACACGTGCGATAGGACATGGGCAGAGGCAAGAAAGAAGGGACTCAAATGTATTGAGCAACAGGCTTGCTTTATTTCAGTGGATATAGAATGTTCTGTTTTATTCTAAACAAAGGAGAAAAAGAGTTGGGTATTTTTATATATCTTTATAAAGATATTTCAGGCACATTCCTTTTCTGCTTGTGATATTAGTTGTGCTGTTGTTTTTTATTAACTTATTAAATATGGAGCAGTAAACACTATTTATTTTTAAATTAATTGAAATGGAGTTGTTGCCCTTCATGGCTTTTTATTAATTGAATATTTTTGCTAAGCTGTCTGCTTTTAGAGCAAAGGTTGCAGTCACGAGATGGGGGTCAATGGGACCTCCATTTAAATGCATGTTATCTCCGTGTTAATTGCCTGCATATTTAAGCAACCAAGCATGTCATTCTGCAGAACGTCAAGGTTTTTGTGGTCAGCCTTTAATCACAAAACAGCAAGAAAAAGTCTGGGTGACCGGGTTTGCCTGAGGTATCTTGGTTGCTCTTGTCAGTCACTTCAGCTCACAGTAAATTGCAGGGTAAATTCCACATTATTGATGGAAAGTATCTTTAGAAAAAGCCCCAAAACTAAGGGAAAAAACCCCAAACATCTGTGCTCAATATTTTATTGTTTAATTTTTTGTTCATTTGTTGCACATTGTTTTAGTAATTTCCTTTTCAAATAGAAACAGGTTTTATTGCTATTATAGACAGTTATTAAGAAGAAAGTCATGGAAGAGATATTAAATATGCTTCGAGTTTTGGAGGCACATACATATTTATCAAGTTGGGTGAATTTGAGTTCTTACATCAGAAAGAATTGCATAGCTCTGCCTGCCATGCTCTATTTTCTTGGGTTTTTACTGCAGAAGTGGTAAAATTGTTACACTTAAAGGAGGGGGGTGGACACTGTGCAACAAATCCTTCTGAGGCTGCTGGGATTAACAAACTTCTGCTGTGTTTTCACCAATGTCTAGTAATGAGATTGAGGGTTTCGAATTAAAAGTGTTTGAGATTACTACCTCTGTCAAATTTGTTTGAATGGGGTCAGTCAGTTCAAAAGTTATGGGAAAGGAGCGGCTGGCAAGGAAATATATGTAGATATTTCTGCTGGATGTTCTTTGCCTTGCTTTCTGCTTCTTTTGTAATAATTCCTGGAATTCAATTTGCCTTTCTGAGCAAATAGGAAGCTGACACTTTTATGGACATTTCAAAGGCCATCATAATGTAAAGCCAGAATTTTCTCCCATGTGCATCATTACATTTATCTCCATTTAATTTCTTCTTTTGGTTTGTTACCCAGTTGCTTAATTTAATAAGGTTCTTCTGCAGCTCTCCACAGATGCATCTCCTGTTTTGTCTCCTAAATGACCTTGTCACCTCACTGCTTAGCCTCTTATCATTTAGAAGTGAGATCTGCAGTATGGATCCTGGCAAAGTTCGTTGTAGAAGACCACTGGTCCTGCTCCCCCCTTGTAAGAAAGATCATGGCCTCTATCCTCTGTTTTTATCTCTTAACCAATTGTTTACCCAATAACTTTCCTTCTGAAGCTATAGCTGCTTAGTTTCCTAAGTCTCTTGGCGATCTGAGCAGACTGTATTAGCCAGATCACCCTTATCCACAGGCTTGTTGACCTTTTCAAAGTACTCCAATAAGTCTGTGAGACAAGCCTACAAAAGCCAGATTAACTCTTTCAGCATATTTTATTTCCATTGATTTTACTCTGTTTCTGTAATTTCTGGTGATACAACATCAAGTTTATAGATATTTACATACCTGGATCTTACCTAGGGTATTTTCACAGTGTTGAGACCATGTGTGCCACCTCCCAGTCCTAAGGTACAAAGTCAGTTTTAGGAAAAAAAAAAAAACTTGCACACCACTTCTTAGTATGTGTAGTCAGTTACTGTGTCCTGGAGCTCTTTTCAAACTGGGAGGGTGAATACCATCTGTTGTTGCAATTTGTTAGTGTTTACTTTTGTCAATTTGTTTTATAACCTTCTCTATGGTCATTTAAAATTAAGAGTTGCATCTGTTCTGGGTTTCCTAAGCAGCTGCTCTCTGAAACAGCACCTAAAAATGTGATCTTTGCATTACATCTCATTTTGCCCAGTCTATGTAGGGATTTTTCTGCATAGTCCTGCATTTCAGCTCTTGCAGGTTATGTTGTCTCTCTCTATTGCTCTCTGCAATGTTCTGTCTGATCATTTCTACCCCACCAGCATTCCTGCTGTGTCTTTGCCGTGCATGTTAGATCTTGGTGTTAAGATGATCCACTCATTGTCTTGCTTTCACAGTTTTTCTGTGACTGTTTTCTGAATGTAATATGTAGTTAAGATTACCCATCTTATTTCTTAAGGCTTAAAACACTTTGGGATGGTTCAGTTGTGTTGTCAGCTCTGAGTGACTGCACGGTTACTTTGCATTACAGTATGTCCACTTACCTTCTCCAGCCTGGTGTTTTATTTGCAAGAGGGATAGATCTAGTGATCACCTTCTGATTTGCTCAAAGGTTGCCAATTCCCCCATCTGCTTGCCTGGAGAGAGAGATTGTCATCACTCCAACCTGCTCCTTCCTTCTGGTTAGCTCCAAGTCCTAGAGGGACACTTTCAATGAAAGAAGATGCAAAGTCAGCAGCTCTCAGTGGGAAAGATCCAGCACTGGATTACATCCTGCTTTACCACCTGACTCCTGCCTTGAACTGGCAGCTGCCCTAATAGACCTGGGCCTACTGCCCTTGTGTGCAGCTCTCCCACAGGCAAAACATGGAAATGATAGTTGGTGTATTAAATAGCTAATTCCCACTTTAATATCTTCTCCCAAACTATTTGATAGGGCAGTTCCTACCACTTCTTCCTATCCAGGTAACCTAATTGATCTTCCCCTCCTCTTGCTGCCCTAAAGACAAAAGCTAGAGTTTTTTCCTTCTTCCATGCAGTCAAACTCATGCTCCTGTGGTCTCAGTTTTGTTCTTGGAGGCTCTTCTTACTTGAAAGAGTATAGAGAAGGATTGCTGAGGAATGGAAGACATAGCATTTAAAAGAACATTCACAAAGACAGAACAAAATAGGAATGCCTATGAAGAAATCAGTGTTTGGTATTAGGCAAGAGAAAAAAATATGTGCACAATGCTGGCAGCAAAAAAGAAGTGAGAGTGAACAGGCCGTGATTAAATATGGGTGAGAGTTGCTGACCACCAGAGCAGCCAAGTTTTGGTACGGAGGGTGGAGCAAACTCAGTTTTTATGACAGCAGGAGTTGTGGCATGAGCCTGCTTGAGAGTGGGCTCAGGATTCTTTCTCCAGTGCATGCGCATATTTCGAAGAGTTCCCCCAATCAGTTTTGGAGTCAGGCAGATATTGTAAGATATATTTTCATACAACTGCTTTAATAGTCTCAGTAGCTGCACCCCCACAAGGAGCAGTGGAGAGGGAGCTAGGAGACACATTCCCTTTAGGACTGCTCTCCTCAGGGCCATTGGGGCTGGGCGCTGGCTCAGGGTTCTTGGGACTGTGACACTCCACCACACTGTCTACAGCTCTTCCGAGCAAATCTTTACCTGGAAGACAGCTTCTAGGGCAGCTCTTTGAAGAAAAAGCCTGGCTCTTGGGTTAAAGAGAGGGCAACTGTCTGACTCATCCTGAGCCAGCCTGACTGGCTGTGTTGGGGTGCATGGGAGTGTCTGGGGGAAGCTGTGATGGTTGGCCGAAATGCTTGGGAGCAGGAGCTGGAGGAGTGAAGTGTGGCTCTGTTACAGGTCATCTCCTTGCAAATTACCTATGTGTTTGCCAGTGTGAGGCCTAGGAAATGTCTGCAGGTTTGCACATTGAAGAAAAAAAAAAAACTCCAGCATGGGCTTTGTCAAATTAACCTTCAAAAGCCCAGCAAGGTGAGCTTTCAGTGTTTTGGAAGTGAGGATAAGGCAGGGGACTGGCTATGAAATGTTCTATTATTTTAAATGGAAGTTCTGACTGTCACCAAGTCATTTCATATTAATAAGGCTTCTGAGAAAATAGAATTTTCAGATTACACTTTTAAAGTCCCATGTTCCCACTGTGATTTAGGGAAGAGTAGAAGTATGTTACCCATAGGACTAAGTGAAACCAGAAATTTTATTTTAATTTGGACAGTCTTTACTGACACACAGCTCCTGTGTTTGGCATTCCTGAAAGGGAGAAGAAGAGTGGAATGTAAAAGGGGAAACAATTTCCAGTCAACATTTGGTTTGAATTTACATATAGCTTTAGAATTTTTTGCAATCTAGGTCTACTTTATCCTCAGAAAAATTACCTGTTCTGTAAGTCTCCCCTATGCCTTTCTTTCTGTGTGCTTTGTCAGTATCTCTGTTATTTTATCCTGGTAAATAATGATTTAAATAGAGGGAACTTCTCAATACAGAAATACTTGGATTGGCATATAGAAAATTGTGCTTCATTGTTTATTTTACTTTTTAAGTTTATTATATAAATTAAATGGACTCCCCCTTCCCCCCCATTCCTTCAGAAAGCAGAAATAAGATCCAATATTGTAGATTATCTCCTCTCTGGTAGGGATCCACAGATTGAAGGTCTGGAGGTCTAGTCTGTGCTTTTCAAGACATTGTAAGAAAATATCTGAGGCTAAAGAACACCTTCAGTTCTAAGGCCTCAGTTTCCCTTTGCAGAGCAGTGCTGTCAAAGAGCTTGTGATATGTATGGAGATATATGTAAACATGAGTGTGTGTGTGTTGTGAGGAGTTGATGTCTCAGTCCATCTCATATAACACCTCGAATCATTATAATGAAGGAAGAAACAATTCTGAGCATTTAAGTGTAAGTTATACCAGGCTCAATTCATAAGTAATAACTAAAACTATAATTTTAATTGGATGATAAACTTTCCTAGAAAGAGTAGTTTAATTATCACGATCGGCAGTGACATTTGAAGTTGACAGTAGGGTTCAACTCATTAATGTTTCCATTTTCCATGTGTCATTTACTCTGCTTTCTCAATTTTCTGAACATAAGATGGGGCTACCTCAGGATGTGTATGCTTAATATTAGATGCATCCTGAAACACAGTACTGAAGAAAGCTTTGAGTTTCACTAAAATCAATCTTCTTGATGAAACATGTGTCAGCTCCTAGACATCCTGGTGCTTCAAAGGTCATTTTAGGACAGAGGGTGCTTAAGTTTGCTGTTACAGAACTCACAAATGCTGCCATTTATACTGGCCATGCACCTCAGTACTTCATTTTATAGCACTCTTAGAAATATCACAGGCCTGAGGATATATTTGAGAAGCTTCCTCTCCCTTTCACGATGATGTAAAGGTAGTGTTCACGGGTCTGATGCGCTTGGAATGAATTTGATCGTTACAGCTAGAGTGCATGTCAAAAATTTTATCTCCGTTATTTCAGGGAAACCCTGACTACCTGCTTAAGATGGTGGCAGCCTTAAGGAGTATGTATCCCCCTCGCTTGGAGAGGACATTATACTCCTCATATTTATGCTGACTGGCCTGCATGCTTGTTTTAAACATATCCTTCTTGGATCTTTTGGATCACTTTTCAGATTCAGGGCTGAATCTTCAAATGTTTGTCAGCTACCCTCAAAAACGAGATACCATGGCTTACAATGTCTCAAAGTCTGTGATACTTCTGGGAAATACACTCCTGCACTTGATAAGTGCTTGCTTGTTCTGCTTGCACTGCTACCTCTGAAGCTGCACGTGCATAAATCCCTGTGATTAAAATACATTTAGTGGATTATTTTGATGCACAGTTCTGTAAACTCATATATCTGTGTGTATGTGTGAATATCTCCTTTTATTAAACAGAGACTGCTAGATGAGTAAAAACTTCCAGAAAGTTCAGAGTTAATGTAGAAGTGAGGTGGACGTTTTTCTTCGCGAACTTCTGGGAGCAAAGAAGGTATTTTACACCAACTGGCAAAGAGCTTATAGGGCACACTTCCAAACCTTCAGAAGAAGTTTCCCACAAAGACATTTTTTCTTTTTTTTTAAAGTCATGCTGCAGGAATTAAGTTGGAGATATCACTGACCGAAAGGACATTTTTTCTGAATGAGCCGGGAACCAAAGGAAATGACTCCGGGGTTTGAAATCCTTTTATTTCCTCTGTGGAAGATATCTGTGCAGCTGAAATGAACCATTCTGGCTGGCTCCAAGCCAAACTTTATGGGAACTGAGATTAGGAAGTTCTATGGTCAAAATAGCCATTGAACAAATTGCTTCCAGTGTAAAGCCTCAAATTTCCTGATAAAGCTACAGTGTTTAACCCTTCTTTTTCACTTCGGTGAACAGCCTGCCTGTTATTAGGCACAAACTGTTTATCCAGTTGTGGTCCTGGCAGTGCTCTCAGAATTGCCTGCAAGGGTTTTGCTGTTTCTTACTTTTATGTGAGGTAGGCAAAGAAAACCCCAGAAAAAAAAATGTTAGAACAGTTTTGGGTGATGCTTCCCACTTAAGATAGCAGGAAAAGTGCTATAAACAAGACATCAGATTGCCAACTGCAATGTGTGGCATTTTTCTCTTGCAGCCCTTTCTGAAGGGATGTTTTATTTTGTTTTGTGATGGTGTTAGCTGGCTTGTTTGGCCTTCATGAACTAAATGAAGAGGCAGGAGCAATAGCAGCTGTTCCTCTGAACTGCACTATTGACTCCAGAAAGTGCTCAAAGGCAGAGTGCTCTGACTGGAGCACCAACCCTGGCCTGTGAATGGTGTGGCATGGGCTCGCTAGTGTCCAAACAAAATTACCTGATGTAGAGCAACAAAGTGCTACAATTTTGGTTATGGATTTCTTTTGCTGTTACCGTCAAACTATAAGGCCTGGAAGGGTGGCAAAGAGAGCTAATGCTGGAATTGGGAGCAAAGACCAGGTGTGCTGATGTGTCCTTACCCCACTGTGCTTGGAACTACATTGGGCCAGGAACTCCTGGCAGCCACCTACTTGTGCACATGCCCATCTCTTTTCCACGTGGGCAGTGCTTCCAAGCAGAGCTTGTGCCACGTATGTGTAGGCTGTGTTTTGGGCAGTTCTTGGAGAGGATGTTGGTAATTGCACTGTAGCGTGGAGCTGAAACAGGATGTGGTCGCATCCACTCGTTCTCTCCCTACCTTTGTTCCCCAAAGCGTGTGTGTCTTTGTGCACACTTCGGGTTCCATCCATTAACACCTTTGTGCAACCTAAATTTAAAAGTCCTAAATCTTAGACAGGTGTTTCCATCATTTCACCTGAGAGACTAATTCCCGAAATAATAAAACTCATTATTAGTAAGTTTTTTTCTTTATACTCAGCCTAAATTTTGCTTTTCCTAATTTAATCCCACTACTCTTCATTACCCTTCCTCCCCTACCTCTGGGCACCACACTAATTAATTCATCTCCCTCTTTGGTTTTTGCTTCTTACCCTTCAATATTATAGTTCAATGTTAAAATGCACTCCTCTTTTCTTGTATTTACTCAGCTCAACAGATATATTTGAGCTCCAGCAATCTTTCCTTGTAAAACTTTCTGCTGACCTCTATTCAATGTTACTGTTCATCAGTGAACAAACCATCTGGTTTGTTTACAAATTGCTGGTATGAAACTGATCAGAACAAGATGCCTTACCCCAGGTAAGTGTGTGAGTGACCTTGTAAACTGGGATTTTATATGTCAGTGCCTTTAAACCATTTTTGTTTGCTTTTTCTTGGGCTTTTTTGTTGCTGCTGTAGTTTTTTGGTTTTTTATTTAAAGGCAAATTGATTGTAGTTTTTATGATCTGATATGAAATCAAACCAGTCTGAGAGTTCTTAGATGTATTTTAGGGAGTCCTATTTAATAAGTATTGAGGGCATAGGTGATTTTAATAATTTGATTATTTTTGCCATTTGATATATATGTGGGTGTCCTGGCATGAACCTTTCAAAAGACTCAGCTAGCATGTCTCTCCTTTTCCATCAGTGCTGTTTCTGGAATGAATTCTTAACATTTTGAGGCCCCTTCTTTACTATTCTACCCTTTGTTGGTTAAATAAGTAATTAGGCTCTCTGTTCCTTAATGACATTCTATCTTATATTTGTACACAGCTATCGCATCTGCCCTCTCTCATTTTTTTCCCCCTGCTATTATCATCTGTGTCCTAGATAATACATGTCATTTGGAGGTAAACTTTTAACAACTCAGTAATGAAACAAATGCTTAGTCTGTCATTAGTCATCTGAACTTTGACAAAACCATAATTTCTTCTCTTCTTTCCATGGATATTAACAGACAGGCTTGGACCCTACAAAATAATCTTTTGGCCTAAAAAACAAGACTTTACAACCTAAAAGTATATCTTTGGATGCTTCAAATGAGGTATTAAAAATGAAGAATATGAGGTTTTAAACTGTAAGTGAGGAGATTTTACCCTGAAATGAGGCTTTTTCCATAGACAGGAGGCTTTCAAGGTGAGGAGCAAAGCTTTGGGCTCTAAAAATTAGGATCTTGGCTGTAACGGAGAGCCTTTGAGGCTCAGAGGGGGCCTTATAACTCTCACAAACTGCCTGAAAGGCGGTTGTAGCCAGGTGAACTCAAGTGTTTCCTCCCAAGTAACAAGCAACAGGATGAGAGAAACTGCCTCAAGTTGTGACAGGGAAGGTTTAGATTGAATATTTGGAAAAAAATTCTTCATTGAAAGAGTGTTCAGGTATTGGAACAGGCTGCCCAGGGCAGTGGTTGAGTCACCAGCTCTTGAGTTGTTAAAAAGCCTGAGTGGATGTGGCACTTGGGGACATGATCTAGCAGTGAACATTATGGTGCCGGGTTAATGATGATCTCAGAGGACTTTTTCAATCTTAATAGTTCTATGGAAAAGGACACTTTGGATAATTTTTACATTTAATAGTCTGCACTCCTCCTTTCAAAGGGAGCACAGTAACCATCACGTATTACCAATCACCTTAAAAATAAGAATAAAAGACCCAACCAAACCCAAGCAGGGAAAAAACCCTAACAACACCTAGCCCATATCCCAGCTGATGAGCAAATAAAGGTTGGAAAGAGCATGTCCTTGTCACTTGGCAGATATGGTACGTTCTGCTATAAAAAGAAGGAGGGATTTGAGGCTTTCCTGAAAAGAATAAATCCTTTATTAGAGTTGATGTCTGTTAGGATATATTGGCCAACACCTTCTGTAAAAAGTCCTGTAAATTATCATCAGAAAGTTCTCCAAGACTTATTATTTTGATAGAATGAATAAGAGAAAAATAATCTGGTTTTCTGTCGCCTGACAAGGAGGAGACCCTCTCTGGACCATGTTTCCATGATTGATTAGGAAGAAAGGCCAAGATGTGTAAAAAACTGATGATGGTACTTGGCCTGAGGAAAATTGCTGTAGGCCACTAATAAATGCTAAGCAGGAAAAATAAGAATAAGGAGTACTCTGAAAGAATGCTCTGAATTAATGCATTTTAAGTCTTTACCTTAGAGATTCTAGAGGAGTCCTAATGGATGTAACAGGAAGATTGAGTAAGCTCAAACTGGAGAACTATCACAAATAATGGGCTACTGGTCACTTCAGAGTTGATAGACATGTGAAGTAGTTTTGCAGTGTTTCTATTTAAATGGAGCAGCAATAGGAATAAATTATAAATAGTGAGAAATTTTATTCTTTGTAGGAGTTTAATGAATTTAAGATCTCCTCACAGGTGGTCTATTAGTCTATTTTGAGATCCTTTCAAGGAAACCAAAGCTGCTGGAAGAGGGAGGGAGGGTGAAGTTGTGTTTTATCCACAGTCTCAGGGGAAAGTGTTGGCAAATCTAGGATTAAACCTTCTGAGTGTTCTTTGCTGTCTCATCTGCATCTCACAAAACTCTTTGCTACTGTCTCCAGGAAGTAAATAATTCGTAAAACCCATTTAGATCAGAAAAAGTCTGCATTAATTGGTGTAGTTAAGAAAACTAAAACAGGGAGTCCTGACAAGTGAAATAAAATTATGGAATGATAAAAATGTAAGTCTGCATTTAAAGTGCTGTGTAGTAAACCTGAATTTCAAAAAGGAGATTCCCCTTTTTCATATTGCACAGTTGTAGGGAAACATAATGATTTCTGGCCATGCAACTACTAGAAGTGCTATGAAAATTCCAAATTCATCCACTAAAAACATGGAGCAGTACACCTTATGCAAATTACAGCTACAGTGACTCATGAAAATAAAAATATAGCAGTAGTGATGGATAAACAGTGCAAATACGTTCCCATGCATATGCTCTTGGATTGATAATGGGTTTATTGTGGCCATACATCCTTGTGGACTTTCTCCATTACTGTTTGAATGCAATGAGTTCCACAGTTGTCATTGTTTATGGGAAGTACTATTTAGATTAGTGTGAGACACATTGTAGTCTTGGAGGGAGGACAGTATTCCATCAGCATTTGCCATCAGAAAGCAGGAGTGTGTCGTGGTACTTCGCTGTTTTAAGTTTAAACTTTACAAGCTCAGCATTTTGGGTTTTTTTCTGGAGAGAATCAAGAGAACTGCTGAATGTAGTGTTACACAATGAAAGGCTTTTGATAGCTAAATAAAAATCAGACACCTGTATTTCCTTTTAAATGATTGGCTGGAATGTTGATATTATTCCTGGAAAAGGTTAAGGACAGACATAAAATTTCATATTTAAGTAATCTTCTTTCTTGTGTAATTGTATCATTGAATTCTGAAGTAGTGTTGCCATAGCAAATTGCTATACATTCTTTGCTAATATTATAAATATATGTTTTTTATAGCTCCAATCATTCTAAAAAGATATGTTGTTTTAAACTGGACATTTCTGGAGGGCTGAGCTTGACAAAATTTGTGCTAAAATATCTGGTGAAATATTGGTGCTTATTCTTTTAAAGACATGGCAGTATATTTTTCTGATTTGTAAACAGTTTTGGAGAACATTGAGCTTTCATGTGAACATTTGTTGGTAAAACAATAATTCTTTCAAGTGTTGATTTCATGGGTAGTTTAAATCAGGACATATGACTGTTTTGCACATGGAAAATACAGTAGGTGTGTAACTGTTACGAATGAACACATGGGAAGTATAAACTCTCTGGACCCATTAATATCTTCTTATTAGACCTAGATTTCAAAAGTGCAGGGTTTGCAGTAATTCTTATCAGTCCATCTTTAGTTTCTTGCCTTTAGTTTCTTGCCTTTTTTTTGTTTTGTAACTCTCGATCTGATTTTCTAATCTATTGTTGCAAGCAAAGCTAACACACAAATCCCAGGGGTGTCTCTGTCCCCACATTTATGGCTTCGAAATTGCTGTTCCTTAACTGATAACTCTTTTCTTCAAACCACCCAGGCAGAGGTAATACCAGTGGAAATCAAGAGTCATTCTTCCAATTCTTCCAATGTCATTAGTTAATGCATTGCCATGAAACTTGTTTGGTAGTAGCAAGCCCTCGATGCTCAGAGGTGTAAGATCCTGCAGAGGGATTGAGGCAGAGCTGGTGCTGCCACCTTTCAAACTAAAGGATTGGAAGTGACAGCCAGCTCTTCTCTTGACTGACTTAAAAAATTGCTATCAAAATGATTATAGTCATGCTGCATTCAGTCATTTTGTGCTCTATATGCTAATACCAGTGATGAGCTAGAGGAGAGGGTGTTTTATATGCACTGGGCTATGTAGTTGGGAATCAGCTAGTCACTTATCTCCTGTGCTGTTATTTCCAGTAATATTCTTCATCTTGAAGCTTGTTCCAAGTGTCTGAAGTACTGGGGAAAGGGGATGGAATTCTCCTTGCGGCACTCTGCGTGTATTTTTTTTGAGTGACAGGTTGCTTAACTTCTCTCTGCTTCAGTGTTTCCCCCTATGGTATAAATGAGGATTATCTGTCTATCTTGGATTCTTCCATAGCTTGCATCACTGAAGTATCTGAGTGCCTCCCGGTCTTGGATGCATTTGATCTCCCAGCACCCCAGGATGTGGGAGATGTACTGTTAATACCCTTTCAGAGAATTTTAAAGAAAGTGTGTGGTAGAGCAGATTTTGCAGGTCAGTGGTTGTTATGAGACATTTTTCCCTCTAACCGTATATAATACCCAGAGAAGGTGGAGGATCCTGAGAGTAGCATTTATTTTTTATTATCCTCCTGGGTGAAGGTGTCAATTGGGTAGTTGAGCTGGCTAAATAACTATTGCTTCTCTTAGCCAAGGTAGGCCCTGCTTACAGTATAACCAGGACAATCTTTCAGGAAATGTGCTGTGAGACTGACTACACCACTGGTATTTCTCAGTTAAATGTAGGTATTCCTAATTGGATTAGAGCTAGGTGGCCAAAACTGCTGTTCACAGAATCACAGAGTGGGTCAGGTTGGAAGGGACCACGGTGGGGTCACCTGGTCCAACCTCCCTGCTCAAGCAGGGCCATCCCAGAGCACGTGGCACAGGATCGTGTCCAGGCAGTTCTTGAATATCTCCAGTGAGGGACACTCCACACCCTCTCTGGACGATCTGTTCTTTACTTGCACGGTAGAGAAGTTCTTTCTAATGTTCAGGTGGAACTTCCTGTGCATCAGATTCTGCTCATTGCCTCTTGCCCTATTGCTTGGCACCATGGAGGAGAGCCGGGCTCCACCCTCTTGGCACATACCCTTTAGATATTTCTCTGTGTTGGTGAGGTCCTCTCTTCAGTCAAGATGAACAGGCCCAGCTCCTTCAGACTATTTTCATAAGACAGATGCTGCAGTCTCAAGTAGCTCCAGTAGTGTAGCTACTGTATTTCCTGGGCTAAAGTAGACCAAGACCAGGGTATGAACATAACCTTTCTTTCTATCTGGGAAGTAGTGCCCAGTGTAAGGATGAGAATATGACTAGGTTTTTGGTAAAATTTAAAACATACTCAGTCTTGTGTTCAACATGAAGTTAATAATAACATATACCACAAATAGAATAAAGTAAGTGTCTTGAATTTCTTATGCAATACTGACATGTTCTGCTGCACCAGAGGCTGTTACAAACTTATAGGAAAGATTGCTGTCTTTGTGGTTAAAGTCGATGACTTTCTTTCCCAAACAAATTATCTTGGGTATGTGTACATGGGAATGAGCTTGCCCTGATTCTCATAGCCTGACTCTCATAGCAATTTTAAGCCTAGCTGGGGAGGGGGAGAAGAAGCCCCAAGGACTGTCCTGAGAACTGTTGGAGATGCTCCCAGTTTTATGGGGAAACAGGATCCAACTGGAACTCAGCCTTGCAGCCCTATTTTTTTCCTTTAATCAGCAGATTACCAGGGTAAACACATTTGTTTCAGGGGCACTGCAAGACAGGACAAAATTCCGGTGCTAGCTGTGATCAAATGGCTTCCCAAGCGCTATGTACAAAACTGTCATTGGGAAGCAAAGATCTTAATTCACTATCACTGATGCCTTTTATTTCCTTAAATCATGGGAATATTTCAGAACAACAGCCCTCCACATTTGTTCCTGTTTTTTCCAGCTCTCTCCTGCTCTCCAGCTGTCTCATCAGGCAACAGGTACTGCCACTTGCTCTTTTTAGGACACGTGTGTTTTTTGAAGATACCTATACTTTCTTTCCATGGTTGAGATTTACCCGCAAAATTTAAACTGGACACACTATTTGGCTGCTTAGGGTATGCTTACATTTTCAGGGGCAATTTGCTTTGTGTTAGTGCAGAACATTCTGGTATATGTGTTTGCATAAACATACTTTTTTGTTTTGTTGGGGTTTTTTTTAAGCCTAGGGGAGATTGGGAATTGCCCAGTATATAGTACCTGAGGCTTATGTCTGTTTCTGTTGCATTGCCCAAAGTGCATCCAGAAAAAAGTTGAGGGATTTCTATTTTTGCCCTTGCTCAGGGTGACACGCACGCACATCTGCGCCTCCTGTGGTGTCTGTGCAGGGTGATCCCAGGGCATGGAAGGATGAGATTTTTTTCAAGGCCCCAGATTAGTCTGTAGGCTTTTCAGTACGTGTGCTGCGAGCTGGTGCTCAGCCGTCATTTCCTCCCTCCTGCTAGAGCCAAGGACAAACTCCTATCTCTCAATACATTAAACCTGTCAATGTTTGACATAAGCAACCAAAAGATTGATGAATGGAATGTGAAACAGCTGGTTTTGAGGGTGTGTTGTTTTGTTATTGATAGGCCAACACTTTTTTAACGATGAAAACTGTTTCAAAGGTGTCTGTTCAGTGGTTATTTAAGGTGTTTTAAAAAAGAAAAACAAGTTCTGTCATGAATGCCCGTAGTGACTTGTCCTGCAAGTGACTAGTTCTGTGCAAACCCATAAATTCCCATCATTAATTACTTCAAGTGGAGGTATTAGAAGGAGATTTGATACATGCATTTCCAGTAGTTTTATAAAAACATTTTTTTTTCAGCAGTAGAGCATTTGAAGGTCAGGTGTCCAGTGTTCCGCTCTGAAGCGTGACAGCACACTTGTCAGTATTTACCTGGGATTATAGCCAGAGCTCTGGGCATGGAATGATCATTCTTAGATACCACAGAGTTTCTCAGTTGATCTGGATCCTACTCCTTACTCTATAGACACAAAAACTCGGCCACCTTCTAGGTGTCTGCAACTGGTTCCCCTCTTTCTAACATCTGCCCTCATGAAATTCTGAAAAATTTCCTTTCCTTCATAAAAGGCCTTCTTAAATCACAGCCTAGGGTTGGTTTTTTTTGTACCTGGAATGATTGTTTCAGCCATCTGCATTTTTAAAAGCCTTATATTTTCTAATCATTTTATGTTCTATTTTTATCTGAAACAGTGCAAAGGGCTGAAATTGTGGGACTACTGATGAACATATCTTAGGAGGCTGTTCTTGACTATCAAGTCTCTTTAAATATCTTCTCTTACAAGCAGCAATAATTAATAATTAGGAAGAGGAAAATCTATTTTCTAATTATTTATTTGGCAGGAAGCTTTTTCTAGGAAGATAAGTAAATACCAAAGGAACAGTGGGTTGAAAAATATTGTGCAAAGTTTATGTAAACAAATTATGTGAAGATAAACAAAAAAATCCAGAATGTGGGCTTTTGGCTTTTGATTAATGTGCTTTTCCGGTGTTTTGCTGGACAGGATCACTCAGTTGCACCATGCTGAGTATAAAACCCTTCTAAGGCTTTGTGCATCTGTTTCTGGAACTCTCTCACCCAAGATATGTTTTTATTTAAAAATCCTGATGTGTATCAGTAAGTGCAATGGGCAAGTAGGTCTTGATATAACCTTGAGGTCATTGGAAATATACCAGAGAAGACTTTTGTCCCAGCAGCGCTTCTCTTGCAGATGGCCACCCAAGTGCAGTAGCAGGGTATTCATAAGCATGGATGTTTGTTTTCATCTGTTTTTTAGGGTAAGCTTAACACTTGTTGAACTCACATATCTCTTGTGTGACAGACAGGCCAAAAGCTCTGCGTTCAAAGGTGGAGTAGGAAATGAAGGAGGATCCCATCCTGGTTCATAGCATAGGGCAAACCAATTCCTGCTTTCTTTAGCAATTAAAGAGAAAGCAAGTTGTTGTTTTTTTAAAGCTTCAGGACTATTATTTGAAACTTAGACATAGTTGTGGCCTTTAGAATCATCAGACATAGAGTTCATATGGAAGAATTTCTATATCATTTTGTTTTAATCCACAGACTTAGTATTTTGTCTCTAGATTCTAGAGTGCAATAAGAACCCACGTTGTGTCAAAAATAAACAGGATTAAACATCAGCGAAAGAAGAGAGTCCAGTGACTAAATCAGTATGCCATAATTACATATGGAAAATACATGTGTTCAGTAGGTTTTTGGTTTTGGGATCCAGAATCTGGTGGCAAGGATAACATAGTGGTTATTTATCAGCGCTAGCCCCAAATACTCTGTTAGACTTACATCCCACATTAAAGTCACTTGTGGATTTGCATTTTCAGCATATTTTGAGTGTTTGTTTCAGTTCTTTAACAGTGCAGTGTTTCAACTATCCTGAAATAACACATGCATAACAGCTGTAGGAAATCATGCAAAAATTTTATTAAGCACTAGACTCTGAAATTGCCTTTTTCCACTACAAATGCACTGACATCTGGGTCATATCTTCTGGTTAATTCCAGTGTGCCTGACAGTGTAACACACGAACAAATGCGGAAAACAACACAGAATGCACAAAAGAAGGAAATAGCAAATCAGTGTTCCTTGTGTTTCAGATACTATGTTCCAAAATATCTTTCAGATTTTCCTAATAAATCAATCTGAAGTTCTGAATTCTAGAGGGGGTGACTATGGAAAATCCCTATGATAGAGCTGGCTGCAGCTGTAATGAAGTTTTAAGGTTTATTATTTTGTATCAGTCAAGATTGCAGAAAGTTATGTCCAGGAGGTAGAAGTAGGTGTCCTCCACAGGTCTTGTTACTGAGCAGTGAAAATAAAAAAAGGCGTCAGAAACCATTGTCAAGTGTTCTGCAAGCTTTACAGTGAGAGATGGTCGTAATTTCAAACAGACTGTAGCAGACAGCAACAGAAATGACAGCTGTAGTAATTGACTGTCCGGATAGCCTAAAATTTATACCTATGCAATTTTTTTCCTTTGTAAAATTGAGATTTGTATATCCACAGCATACATAAGCTTTTGAACATTAGTCTGTCTTTTAATTCACAGAGGTTAACATGAGGAAAATGTTGGTATCCTTAGAAGTAAAAAAATACTGCCATGAAATATGCAATCTTTCTTCAGCTGGTAGTTTAATATGTATAACTTTTCATTAGTTACAAAACATATTTATTACAGGCTTCAAATTATCAATGACTGCTTTGTAGTATAAACCTGTTGTGGTTGTGAGACATATTCCTTGTAATATTAGCATAAATTCTGCAGTTCCAAGTGAGATTAAAATGATGATAGATAAAAATAATACTTATAGAAGGTGGGGCTGGGAAAAATTTATCTAGTTCATCCACCTGATCTTAAGGCAGGCTGATTTGTATTCTACAGTTATTCCTACATCCTGTCCCCAGAAAGTTCCATGGTTGGGATTCCTAAATATTACTAAGCAATGCATACCATCATTACCCACAGTGTTTTGGGGTTTTTTTTTGACACCCAGTCTATTTTCGTTGCTGTCTTTTAGGCTACTGTTCCAAATGAACAAGGAAACCTAGTTTTACCTTTATACATTGCAGCAACTGTTAATTTACCAGATTACTGTCATCCTGTCTCTGCTCTGCCTTGTCCAGCAACTGGACCCTGAGTTTTTCAGTCTTTCCTCTTAGCTCATACTATCTAACCTTGTAATTATTTTTTTGTTCTACTCTGAACTTTACCAGCAGGTCATGAAATGTGGCTTTCAGAAAAGGGCACAAACCTCCAAACTAAACAGTGGAAAGATTATTGTAGTTGGTGTTTTCACCACCTTCCTGTTCATTCACTGCAGTAAGATCTGCTCTTCGGTGCTCTGATGGCATTGGTCACTTTGCTAGCACTAACTCCAGCATATATTTTTCAAAGCTCTTGCCAGGCAGTCATTCCCCTCCTTAGTCAAAAGTATGTTCCTAGTATGACCTAAGCGTCAGATTACTTTTTTTGCAAAATCTCTTTTTACCACTTTTTTTTTTCCTTGCTATTTATATGGCAAAGTCAACAAAGGAAGGAGAGAGGGAGTGAGTGAAGACTCATATGTTCATGTTACTGTGAAGCAGCAAGTTCCTGCATGCTCCTCAGGGACTATTCAGGTCCACACACACTTCAGGACATGGGGGTAAAAGCACATTATTTACCAGAGAGATTACTTTCAGCAAAGGAGCAACAAGCTGCTTTGCATTTTTTATGGAGTGAGAACTTGCAAAGGGGGTAGCAAAGCAGATGATGGATAGTAATTTGTTCCTGTATTGCTATTTCAGTTTCATCCTGAACTATAAGAAAAATAATTAACCCCATTTTAAATATGAAGGCCTTTATAAGCACAACTTATAAAGTAGTGGAAAAGTCTCCTAATTGAAACTAGAAATTGTATTGGTGAATTTAAAATTGTGAATTATTTTTATTCTTTCTATTTATTAGTGATTCTTTTTGAGCCAACTGACTTCAGAGCACTCAGAAATTTTCTGGCAGTAAGGAAATAGAATCTTTCTATTTTTAATAATTCAGTTGAAATTTTTAATCATCCATTTAAAATTACTTGGAGAGAAATACACAGTCCTATTCTAGAAAGTCATATTTGAGCTAAATCTCATCTTAGGGATATTTTTTCCTTATGTGCAAAAGAAATTCATAACCTTTTTAGAAAGGATGAGAGGGGAGAAGAAGGAGACATCCACTTGACTGCCCAAAGCTGCATACAGTAAAATTGCAGGGATGCCTACAGACAGATATTCTCACACAAGACACATTTACATGTTCTTTGTATACACAAAGGCTATTTCAAGTGAGGAAAGGGATTTGGTTTTGAGTGCTTGATGTGATCTCTAAAGAGCCTTTGTATCTCTGCTCAAAGTCCTACTTTGGAGATTTTTCAGTGAAAAACACCTTCTGGTACTTGCATTGCCACCAGGTTCAGCTGCCTGCAAGCTTCTCCTTCTCACAACGGTTAACTCGGAAGAGCTCATGGAACTCATCGGTTCTACTCATACTTAGTATTTCATAGTGTCAGTGCGCATACAGACATTCTGGAAATGCCATTATTTTCTATCCATGTGTGGGTTTAATGGGATTTCCTAATAGTTCAAGAGCTCATTTTTCCAAGCTGCTGAGAGAAACGTGAACTAGTTCACACGGTGGCTCTGGATTGCTTTACCTGAGCTTTTTGCATTGGTTCATCATCTATTGATGTGCACTATGAAGCAGTGGACAGTATCTAAAGAGAGAATAAGAATATCC
This sequence comes from Irena cyanogastra, assembly GCA_013397155.1. Classification (NCBI taxonomy): domain Eukaryota; kingdom Metazoa; phylum Chordata; class Aves; order Passeriformes; family Irenidae; genus Irena; species Irena cyanogastra. Next base: position 366,911 of record VWZV01014206.1, read on the forward strand.
TTTAATCAAGTAAAAAGTCAATAAAACACATTTTTAAAATTAGCCTGAAGGCACGAGCTATTTTTCATAAGCTTGGCTCTTTCTTTTTCAGTCTTTTCTCTCCAGTCAGGTTTTGTTATTAAGCACTGTGGCTTTTTAATCAAAGCCCACAGTTACCCAGAGTACATTTTTATGCTGGCTCTGCCCCAAGTGCAGGCTGCCGAGGCTGCACATCGACAGAGAGCCCAGAGAAGCGTTGCTCAACTTGGACCTTTTGTCCCAGCCTACTTCCTGTTGACCGGCAAGTGGCCCTTCGCCTGGCTTCTTGTCAGGTTGTTCACACAGAAGAGAGTTCAGTGTTTCTAAGGGCAGTGAAATCTTGAAGCAGATTAAAACTCGTATGTGATGCTCTTGGAGCAGGAATACCAGCTTTTCCCTTTGTGGGTTTGCTAAAGGACAAAGGTCGCAAGGACGAGATAGAGCGGTTTGGTGTGCTGGGGTGTAATTGCACTCCTGCTAGGGAAGAACAGCACAAGATATTTACTGGCTGACTGTTCTCCTTAATGGCAGTGTTGAATCTCTGACCATGTGTAAAGCCTCGTGAAAATGTGCTATTACTTGTCAGAAAACAATTTTAATGCAGTTGCTACAGCTCTGTTGCAGTATGTCCAGCCTAAGCACAGCCTTAGGAGCTGAAGGAAAAAACTGTATTTGGACACGTCCTTTAATCCAAAGCCTGTAGTAGGATATGTTCATCATATTACCTGTAATATCTCATTGTCTAGCTCCTTTCCTCTGCTACATGCACATATAAATTCATATAAAAACTTAAGTGTTTATCACAGGAATAAATATATACCTGTGGCTGCAGCAGTGCAGTGATCAAACAGGGAGCCCTGAAAAAGTCATTGGTGCCCCAAAGCTTTTTAGCTGTCTGAGCTGAACTGCAAAAAGCCACTGCTACTCCCCTTGAGCATTATAGGATTTGCCTTGCCTTTTTAGTGCTAGTGGCAGGGAGGAAAAGTGTTGCAGTGAAAACCTCTCTGCTCAGGTAATCCTCCTGGCGTACCAGCATTTTACTGCTGTCCTGAGCTACAGTGGATTGATATAAATAGGAGATTCCTTAACTACCTGGCCTGGAGAATGATTCAAGAGAGTAAGAGAAAGGCTTACAGAATTAAATAAAGAAAGATGAGGCTGAACATTCAAACCCCGCTTTCGGCGAGCAGGCTTGTGTCACAGGCTTCTGAGGGCAGTGGCCAGGCATTGCTGTGAGTCACCTCACTGAACACGACAGGGCATGGGACACAAATGCCTGTTTATACAGGCAAGGGTGGGAAGAATTAAGGCTGCATTTTCCATGCCAAGAGTTTAGTGTGCTCAATAAGAATCAATCTAGGTCCAAAAAATGTTGAAGAGCTTTTTGTGTGTCTGTGCATGTGAGTTTGAAGATTGAAAGCCTAGCTTTTTCTGTGAGTTTTGAGGATACATCCAGGTTAAATTTGGTAGGAAGGAGTTTGCTTGTATAAGTTTTTAATAGGAAGCTGGCTCAGAGCAATACAGAAGTAGGTTATGAGTCCTAGTGTGTGTGTCTCTCTCTCATTCCTCATTTCTGTGTCTGCGTTCCTGAGGGACTCCTTCATATCACGGAGCCCATTTGACTTATGACCTAAGACAGATTTCATTTCCCAGCTCAACAGAGGTGAAAGGCCAGGGCAGTGTCCCACAACCAACCTAGCTTCCACATTGTTTTCCAATCTGAAACGTTTCAGTACTTGCAGATAATTTTTGAGTGTCAACACGCTGCTTCCAATGGCTGAAGGATAAGGGGAAATTGGGAGGCTAATTAAACATTTCCAAAAAAATGCAAAAAAATCATAAATAATTACTAATACTAAACATTTTAGAAAATTAAGGGGAAAAAATCTGGCCATATTTCTAATTGTAGAATACCATTATTTGTTCCTATCATTTATCAATACAATTTAATTTATTGCTGGCATTTTTCCCTTCTATACATTCCTGGTGTTGTTGGACTCTTAACAGCATACCTTTTAAACAATCATAAAGGAAGAGAAGTAATGCTTTATACTTATGGGAACAAACATTGTTAAGTATGGAAAATTAAAATGTCTTAATTTTTTTCTTTTGTTCTTTTTAACTTTGTGTTTGTTCCAAAAAAACTTTCCCCCTTTGTAAAATGCTTTTATGTTAATAAATAGCTGAGGTTATTACATGTGGAAAATGATCCCACTCCCATATGTTAGGACTCAAGAACCATCTTTTTTTTGGAGCCAGACCACCTATCCATGCATTTATGTCTCTGATTTTCATGCCATCTTTATGGTTTTGGCATAGGAAGCCAGACAAATTAGCCTTCTTTAATCCATTTTTTCCCTCAGCTTCCAAGGTTTTAGGTGCCTGAGAATCCCTTTGAAACCTTCATCTTGGTCTGTAAAGTTATGCAGCTAATGGATCACATATAGTAAAAAGGACCAAATTGCCCTAGAAATACACAGAGGTTAAAAAAAAGAGAGGGGGTTGGATTGTGAAATGGAAGACAAAAGAAGGCAATGTATGTGTTTGCTGGAAACTTTTTGTGTCTTTGGGCAAGACCAGTGGGCACCAGTGATGGCTGCAAACTGAGATGTGGAGGGACTGTTCAGAGTTTGAGTGTTAGAGGGCTTCTTTGACATTTGTCCTTGTTGGAAGGACTACAAAGGAATCAAAATGATATCATAAGTGCATGCAGCTAAGAGGCAGCCCTTACCTTGGCCCCAGTGTCACAGTACTGAAAGGCTGGTAGGAAATGGATGAGTAAAGTATACTCACGCTGCTGGCATGAGGGGCACCAGGAGCACAAAGCCCCTGGCTCCCAAGTGGCTGAAAAGATAAACACTCAATTTGCACGCACAAAGAGAACGTTTCCTTGACAAGGCAAGCTGAATTACACCCAGGGAAAATTCCACATGCCCTTAGAAAAGAAATAAAAATCAATATACTGTTTCAAAATACATTTTTATTCTCTGCTTTCAGTGACTTCTGTAAGCTGCGTGTCTGGTGCCTGGCTTCCAAGTCCGAGCAGCAATAATGATACATTAAATAGCTGTGTTTTTCTAAAAAACAATCTGTTTTCTTTTTGGCTTAAATGAAATATTGAAGAATCCACTGGCAATCATGTTAAATTAGTTGTTTTTTATTGGATGTCATTGGTGAAAGAAGAAATATGCAGTACAGATGTGTACTTGAGTGCTCAGGGGGACAACTTTAGGTGATAGGATGTTGACCACATTGCTTGGCCTTTTGGGCCAGTTCAAAACATCTGTGCAGCTCAGCTGAGTTGTGTTTTTTACTGTTTGGATAGCAAAGCCCATGTGTCAATGCACAGTTTGAACTAATGAAAGGACTATTTTCTTGGCTATCATGAAAGAGCCAAGAATGCGGACTATTCCCAAGCATAAATGTTCTTGTCTGTAAATATTTTAGGTACTAGTAGGTGTAGTTACAGATAGCCATCACAGAGATAAGACTCTCAGACTCAAGCCCTCAAATCTCTGCAACTTTTTTCTTATTCCAAATAGTCACTTTTTTGCCATTTATTGTATTAGCAGGCAGTGACAACTGGAACTACACTTCCATGATTTTTTTCAAAGTTAGAAATAAGCTTTTTGCCTAGTACTTTCCTATGTCCTTTTGGAGTGCTGTTTCAGTAGGTTTTTTTCCCTTTGAGATCCAGCTATTCTGTCAGCTGCAGTCAGCAGTGAATTAATAGTCTTGGATGAAACAGGGCTTTCCCATCTGTTAAGTCTTTTTGAGGTTTTCTTCACCTACTCTGGATTGGGGTGAACTCAAGATTTTTAAGAAAAATGGAGGCAGGGGAGAAGAGAGTGGGGGAAGAAACAGAAGCTTTTTCAAATCTGAAGGAAAGCTTATATGTACAAAAGTATGTTTTCCAGCTGTCTGTCGGTTTAGTAAAATGTATTTTGTCTGTACCTGCATTTCTCCTGTTCATAGCTTGGTGCTGTTAATAGTAACCATGGAACACCCCATCCAGACAGCTGGCTGAGAGGTGAAAAGCTCAGGCTGGAGCTCTGGGTCTGAATCAGCACCCAGCCTGACCCCTTCCACCCCCACTGAGGGTGTCCTGACCCTCAGGCTGCTCTGCCTCCCTTAGCTCTGTCAGAACTTTTAGTAGAAATTATGATGTGGAGGTGAAAGGTCTATGGAAACCACGACATTGTTTTGTGTTAATTTGAATAGATTGGGGTATTTTTCAGAGGAGAACTATTTCTTTGGCAACACCCCAGCTCATTCTGTTGTTGAGCCTGCAGTATTTGTATCTGCCTTAGGAACAAGTCGCAGAGAAAAGTATTAATGACTTGGAGAGTCAAAGTGTTGGGTTATGTAGCCCAGGAGAGTGAACATGCCTGTCCGGGACTGCCTGCAGACTGCACTTGGTCAGAGTAAAGCCTGAAGCAGTTTGGCGTGGTTTGTACTGACACTAAGGCTGTAAGACTAGAAATAATCAGAGCAGTGAGCAGTTCGCTAGTCTGGCCTGGAAGTTAAATTTAATCAGAAGAAGTAAGCACCCAACTTTTGGACATGAATTGACCGCCAGCACACAGCTGTAACTGTGTGGGGCATTACAAGATATTGACTTGTATGTGGAAGTAGAAGTGAAAACCTTGCAGGCAGGAGCATGTAGGAAGACATAATAGTAAGATGTGGGAAAGCCTTTGATTTAGAAATTAAATAGCTACAGTAAGTAGTATAAACACTGTAAGACATAAGGTTTATGACTGATAAGAGGATTAAAACATTGCTCTGCCATTAGATGTTATGTTCCTCCGATCCTCCTCCCTCAGATGAAAGTCCCTCTTTAAAATGAGACATTTTGGTGGTTACCAGATGAACATTAAGAGGAACATGCTGCCAAATGTTAACTCTAAATTAAGATGTTTGTATATTAAGTGATTATCTCTTTAGGCGTATGCCCCCAAATGAATATCTGTAGAGAATCTTTTATAAATAATTCTTTCAGAAAATTATAATGATAAAGTGACTTGTAAGGAAGAGAGGACAAGGATTCATTCCCTGTTGTGATGCCTTATTTATTCTGAAGCATATTAACAAATGGTATTATAATTAATTCTCTGGCATACCATCATACAACATACAGATTCTACCTTCAACATACAGGTTGGACCAAGATTTTATTTCTATTTTTGCTTTATATAAAAAGCTTGCTAATTCTTTCTACTTATCTAGAAAGGTCATCACAGGATCATAGTTAAAGCTTGATATAAATGGATCATTAACTGAGGTTTCTAGAGACTGGCTTTTTAAAATTTTATGCTAAGTTGTCTTTCATATCCTTCTGTGCAAAGCAAAATGCCATGTTGTGGTTGATCTGTCTCTATAAACCACTGCATATTGTGCAATACCTCTGCTTTCTTTGGTTCTAAGTTATTAGGCTTTCTGAGAATACCTTGGGTGAAATGTTGAAGTGAAACATTCACACAGCCTGTATGAGTGCTGCATGTTTTCCTGGGGTGAGGGTATGGTAGGGCAGCAGTTGTTACCCGTTCCGGCAGTCCTCTCAGAACTGATTCAGTTCTTTCACAGTACCTCATGTCAATGCTGTCAGAGACAGCTCCTTTCTGATACAAAAGAGCTATCAAAGGTCTCCTGTCTGACTTCTAGCCTGACAGGACATAGCCACAAGATTCTTTGATGTGCTATTGCTCCATTTTAATTTTCTATAAATAAGTGGGAATGTAAAGATATCCTTAAGATTGCGATGAAGCTACTTTTTCTAACAATATCTTAGATGTGCGTTTTTAAAAGCTCTGGTTCCTAGGGCTGAAGACACAAACCCTCAAAATCTAACTTCAGCTGCATCACTCTAAATTAGAATAATCTCTCATATTGTCAGTGTTCTCCAGGTATATATTAAGACCAGAATCTGGTCAGTAGATTTTAATTTGAAATCTTTAGCCTGGCGACAATTTAATTCAAGTAGATAACCTCTGATTACCCATCAAGCTTCAAGCAGAGATCCATAGTTTTCATCACTTTTGCTAAGATATCTGCTGACACTCTGTGTCATTGTCTAGACTCTGTGAACAGTTATAATACAAATAACATGTTAATTAATATTGTTAAAAAAAGAAGGGATGACAAATTTGCTGCCTCAAATGAAAATAATTTAAAGAGCATAAGAGGACAAAACTGTCATCAAACCTAAATGCATAGATAACCATAACAGTGGTGTTTAGATAACCATAGTTATGAAATTTCAAAGCTAAACGTGGCAGGTTAATGCAGTCTACTTAAATGGTAAAGTAACGTCGTATTTTACATGTATAGTTGGTGTTAATGCATGAATTTTGGCAATTTCAAGAATGCTTTTTACTATCAGAAAATGTGTTTTGCCTGTCTTACTAGTTGCACAAGATGACTTTAAAGTGCTTCTAGTCTGGTGCAGTAACATTAGTCCTTTGTGTAGCACAATGTCCTACAGCGAGCGTAATGACAGTGTAGTTATCATAGCTGTTAACAAATGGGCCTTAATGGTTGCTTCAGTCTTTATGACTCAGGCGAGACCCTTTAAAAATTGTACTGTAAACTCATTAGATGTAATTTGAATTTGGAAGTTCTAGAAATAGATGCTAGTGGATAGACTTTGTTGATGGTCACAGAGCAAAACAATTAATCCCTAGTTTATATATCCTGGTGGGTTGGTTTCTTGTTTGTTGATATCTAGCTTGTTAGTATTTCTTTCTCTGAAGACTGGTTATGGTGTTGTGGGTTTGTTTTGTTTGTTTGGCATTTTTTTAGGGGAGGCAGTAAAAAAAATCTTACTTTTTTGTGTCAGTTCAGTTTTGGGGAGTTTAAAACCTGGTTTTCAGTACTGCTCTCTGCATCCCTCAGCTGTGTGATAAGTTGTGCTCTTTCACAGATGTGAGGCAGACTGGTATAAACAGCTGTCCTCCTAGCGAAAAATCGAAGCATTAGATCAGTGTTGATGTCATTTTTATTTATTTTTTTTCTCTTGAATGCTAGTAAATAGTATTTGAAGCTCATGTGAACAAGGATGTTTAGAACAGTATGTCTCAACTGCCTGACTCTCAACATGAGGCAATGTGTAATTCACATAAACCTTCTGCAGAACTTTCTGGATTACATACCAAATGAAGTGCTGGCCTTGTAGCACAGAGACCCTGATTGAAGTCCAGCTTGCAGTTCCACACAGACTCCTTTTTCTTTCCAGGATAGAGCTCTTTCCAAAATCACTAGTGAGTAGTTAGATGATGTTTGGCTCATCAGCTGTTCAGTCTTATGATAGAAAAATAGTTCCTTTCCAGTATTCACTGTTCTTCTGAATGGAGTGGGTCAGCAGAGTCACCCAGCTTTGACAGCAACCAAAAGCATCCCTTGGCCCAGGCCATTAAAATGTCCTTTTTGTAATATGCAGGGCAATGCTGGAATGAGCTGGGCACAGGCACTTGAGCCAAGGGCTGGGCGTGAGCTCCTAACTAGGCAAAACAAAATCAAATTCAGATATGGAGCGCAGTATGGGTGAAAGCCAGCAATGTCTCCTGCTCCAGCAGTGATTTATGACGCTGCCTCAAATATGAAACATCTGGGAAGAGAGATCGATAAAGTCCCTTCGAGAAAGTGCATGCAACAGGATGGCAGACAAAGGCAGAACATATGAAAACTGCCATGATCTTGTATGAGTTCATTTCAGCTCTAAAAAAGCAAACAAATAAATAAATGTTGCTTCCTCTCTCCTTAGCTAAGCATAGGGTAATGCTCCGGATGGATAAGTTAATTATTTTATTTTTCCCAGATATAATGAGTCTCATTTGGGTTAATCCTATGGCAAAGCAACATGCCAAATTAGAGCTCCAGCTCCTGCCTGTTCTGTTATGTCATTATTTCTACACACCCATTTTTTTACCACATAGTACATTTTATTTGGCATAGTAGTGAGCCTTTCTGTTATGATACTTTCTGATATGGAACATATGATATTGTGACTAGTCCACGTTTTCTGTCATTTTTCGCTAGCATAACCTTGCAAGCGGTATGAAAGGCTTTTACACCTGTCAGAAAGGCTTACTTAACTCATATGTTAGAGCTACTGCAAAGCCATCTTGCAGAAATGAGCTGCAAATTCAAAGCAGCATATTGAATTTTTTAATTTATTTATTCACAGCACAGGTCAATTAAATTATTTCACAGTGATGTAATATTTAGTGTTTGGAAAAAATAGATAAAACATGGGTGAGAAGCTGTTCTCTGTTCAGTTGAGCAAAACAGCAAATGTTTTTCCTGTTTGCAGCAAATACAATGCATGTCATATGCATAATACTATCCAGTGAATAATAGGCATTCTTGCTGAAATGGTTTGGACTGTATTGTTTTTTCTGTCAACAGAAGATTCCTTAACATTCCTTATTAAAAGGCACAGTACAATTAAACAAACAAATAACTCTTTCCCAGACAGGAAAAATAAATAACCTTTCTGGGCCTCCCAAGCTGAAATTGTCATGCATATTTTATCCATAGTTGATTGAGACATTAAATATATCTCCTGTTTTGCTCCACACGGCTTTGCAATGTGGGCCCCAAGTGTAGTGCAAGCCTTTCTTCTACAATATAATGCAAATAATCAATGATTATCACAGTGTCATGGTTTTTTGTCATCTTTTAAAATAGCACTCAAAGAGGTAGCATTATGTGCTTAGTCAGGTTTGTTTATTCCTGTTCCTCAAGCCTCATCTTTTGCTAAACCCAGACGCTAAAAAAGAAAACCACCAACAAATCAAAAATTATTAGGAAAATAAACTCTTGAGTTTGACTTTGAGATGAGTCAACAATACTGAGAAATCTCAGATCAAAGATCTACCAACAGTAGAAACCCAGGGTTTGTTTTTATAGCAAGAAAACTCCAGAAATGCTCATAGGTCCAGTAATGTATCCTGTGGAGTATAGAAAATAATGGAGTAAGGACAATAAATGTATGCAGATGATGTACTTTAGCTGGAATACATCCTGTGATCTCAAATAATAACAACTCACTCTTGGACACCCCTGGCCTGATCTCAGTGCATTTTCTCTATCAGGACTCATAGATTAGAAAATAAATACCTAAGGAGAAATACCCTTATATGTTCCCCAGCTGCCTGTTGGTTGATTGTAAGGCTTTCTTTTAGCAAATGAACTAGGTATTTTCATCCTGTTTTTAAGCTAAATTACAGGTACTATTACCATAAATCTGTCTTTCGAGGGTATTGTTCTATGCCAATTTGTTAAGGGGAAGAGGACATGTATTGCAATCTTAAGTGTTGCATTTGACAGTCAGATTTTGAGTTTGTTTGAATGAGTAAGTGCTTAACACCTTGCTGATAGGTCTTTGTGAATATCCCTCTTAACATGCATGCCAGTGCCAATATGTGCGAATTCTGCTGTCTTTTCTCCTTTAAAAATTAATTTGTGATCTGTGCTTTTTGTTAACTTATCATTTGCAGCATCTTTTTTGTTACCATTACTGGGTATGAAGTTTTGAGGCATGCATGTGATGGTTGAACTGTGACACTGCTATTTTGGCATTGAATACCAAACTTTGGCCTCATGCTCAAAGGGTATGCTGATTTTAGACAGTATCCATTTATCCATTCCTCATGTCAAAATCTGTGGCAGTGTCCTGCAGAACACAAATAACCTATTTTGCTCCTGTGCCTTTATTGTTTCATTTTGATAGCTCATGTTATGGCTCATCATTTTTTTAAAGGAATCCATGGCATATAAAGATGCAGAGATGCTGCAAGTAAGCAAATTTAATAACAGCCTGGATGATAACGGTGATGGCCCTGATGTCTATGTCGCTTGTGGCAAGGTCCTGGGAACCTACAGTTTTTGGGGCTGGAATGAGCTGGAAGGTGGTACTAATGGGGTAGGGAAAAGTACAAGGGGACTCTTTTCACATTGTCTTTCAAGACCTGAAAAACAAATGGTTTATGCTGTTCTTCTCTGGTGAAAAGAACAATCTAGTCATGGCCCCCTGTGTCTGTGACAACAAAGGTCTGTTTTGCTTCTGATCAACCTTCAGATGCCTCTGTTAGTGTTTAAGTGAGCAGTGATGGAGGCTGTCAGATGCCATCAAAAACTGATTAAGTTAATGAGCTTGTTTTGCCACTTGATGTGCTTCTCAGTAACTGTTCTGAAGGTGAAAATGCGGTAGGCACACGATATTCTGGACTCTAAAATCCAGTCTGCTCTTCTCTTAGATATTCTAATATGGGTCATCTGTTTTCCCTGTCACCAATAATCAGACTCACTTAGATCACCTTTGATTTACACACTGTTTTCCTGCCTTTTCCTTTGAGGATATATTTTGGAGAAATTAACATTTGATTTGACTTGTTTTCTTTCTCATGCTGGTATCCCCACCTATGCAGGCTTTCAGATGAGCCTCCCTGGAGCTCTTTGCAGCTGTAGCTGCTGCATTGCCTTTCAGCTGTCATATAGACAAAACTGAAGTGTGTCAGTTCCTGAGATCTGATCTAAGAACACGGAACCCTGTTCTTCTGGTCAGCCTAGATTTATCTAGTGGTATACCAAATCTTCTGCTGGACCCTCCAGCTGTCTGCTAGCTGTTGCTTTTCCTAAAAGATTGAGAGCATCAGGTTTTTCCAAGCTAGATTTTTAGTTTTATCCATCAGGAATTCCATTGTTCATGATGTTAGTTTCTCTAACATCCTGGTGAGATGGTCTAATACATGGATACATTTCAGGACATATGGTGGCACTGATTTGAGGAAACGGCTCTCTGGTGATCTACTGAGTAGGCTGTGGTTATCAGTGTCTGACTTGCCTGTAGTTTTCTCTACTCAGTTGTCAATATCTCCATTATGCTGAAGTTTCCCATTTTCCCATTCTCTTTTGTGGGAATTTGCCAATAAAAAACCTGAAAATTTAATCTTTGATCTCATCATCTTAGTCATATTCTAGCTAGTAACATTCTATAATTGTTATTTTCACATGTTTTGAAACCTACCTTGGAGCAATCAGTTGCTAATAAGTTCCTTTAAGATGAGAAATCTTCTTTTAGAAGTCCTAATTAATGATGCTTCCTGTGTGTGGTAACCATCTTCTCTCTTCACCTAAATTATGTTTTTATTTTCATTTTTCAATGGCTGTCTGCTTCTCATTGTTAACTATTGCTTATTCCAGGAAGAGTAATTACTCCAGGAGGAGTTTGTTTGTTGACTCTTCTCATAACCTTTTTTTTTTTTTACATTTTGGTGATGCAGCCATGCTCCAAATGTTCCAAACTTCTATTTCAAAAGTTGTACATCCTCACAGATTCTGTTACTTTTCAGCTTCCAACAAGAGTTCATGCTTGCCAGTACAGAGTCTGTTACTTTGGTGTGTTCTATGCCGGGCATCCATCTTCCTGTGTCCTTGACCTTGTAACTTTTCATAGACTGCCAGTAAGGCCTTTTAAAATTGGAATGTATCCCTTAGACCTGGGTAATTTGGATATTTTGAACAGGAGTGAGTGAAAGCCTAGTAGAGTCTTACAAGCGTTCTCTAACATCAAGACCCAAGCCCCAAGGAAAAGATTTATTTAAATTAAATATATATGATACGTGTTATATGTTTGCATGTATATATATGCATTTACTTAGCTGAAACAAACTCTATGCAAATACATGGATTGGAGATGAGTTTTAGTAAGATAAATTTTGGCCAAGGATATTCTAATATGTGTGTATATTTGTGAAGAAAAAACCTTTTCTTCCATTGAGTGGGTTTTTTATTGTGAATCTGATTAACCAGAGCACCTAAGTGCTGGTTTTACACTAAGCATGTGCTTAAGGACTTCTGCTTTTGGGAATCCTGGATCCATGCAAAGAAGCTGATCAGACAGTATTTTGAGCCACAAGGAGCTTTCTGTAAAATAAGCTGACAACAGCTCCTTAACCAGTTGAAGACTGGAAGTACAAGTTTGCATAATCAGCAGTGGTCCTGCTGCCAATAAATGAGGCTGGGATAGTCAATCTGCCAGCTGGCATCTTCCCTTTCCCTTTGAATTTTGATTATTTTTACAACAACAACAATGAAACTTGTAACAATGTGTTACTGTAATGCTTTGCTTCTGAGGAGCTTGAGTTCTTTACAAATGCATGATAAGTGGTTAATTGGATTAGTTAATCTACTTGCCAAAAGGTGAATATAAATGTATTACTCCGATTTTACAGAAGAAGCAATTGAGGCAGCAAGAGGTTGAGTTACAGGAAGGTCTGCAAGACCTTAGCGTTGGTGTGGTAAAGGGAATAAGGATAACTGATCCTTCAACTGATAAACAGAAAGGGAGATAAAGGAGATAAAGCAAAGTAACATTCCCTCTTTGGTGAGCTAGGGCAATCAGTGAGAACTCTGTCTTTCATTTTACCCTTTTAGTTGTAGCTCTCTGAGCTGGACCAACTCATCCTTCCTGAGAGGAAAGAGTAACCGCTGCAAAGACTAAACTAAGATAGAACCATAGAATCATTCAGTTTGGAAAAGACCTTTAAGATCATTGAATCCAACCATTAACCCAGCACTTTTAAGTCCATCACTAAACCGTATCCCCAAGTGTCACATCTACACATCTTTTAAATACCTCCAGGGATGGGGATTCAACTACTTCCTTGGGAAGTCTGTTCCAATGCCTGACAACCCTTTCTGTGAAGAAAATTTTCCTAATATCCAATTTCAACTTCCCCTGGCACAACTTGAGGCAATTTCCTCTTGTCCTATTTCTTGTTGTTTGAGCAAAGACACCAACATTCACTTCCCTATAACTTCCTTTCAGCTAGTTGTGGATAGTGGTAAGATCTTCCCTGAGCCTCCCCCTATTCTCCAGGCTAAACAACCACAACTTCCTCAGCTGCTCCTCATAAAACTTGTGTTTTAAATTTTTTTTAGCATTATTATTTTTGTTTGGGAGATGGAGGTAGCCGGTAAAGCTGTGATGTGTGAGGCCAAAAGTAAAAAGTCCTACTTAAGCTGTGGAAGAAGTGAAGATATTTGTAGAGGCACTTGCTGTGCTAACCTGGCTCTGCACTGACCATTTTCATTGGGTCCTGCAGCTCTATTGCTTCCAGCAACCAGGCTGGCTTATTTGGAGCTCTTTCAGGAATCTCTGCACCTTTCTACCCTGGGCAGGGACCTCATCAGTCTCAGTTGCACTGAGGGGAGTAGTGACCTCCAGCAGCAAAACAGCAAAGCTGCTGCCGGTTTCTCTGACTGTAATGCAGTCAGCTGTTATTGATCCCCTGCTAGGAAACAGGCTTTGCACAGCTGAAGTTACTGTCCTTGTCCTTTTCTCAATTTACTGTCCTTGCCTGGCATGGGGAGATTTGGAAATTTATGTGTGCTGTGTATGAAGCAGGTTATTGTATTTTAGATTAAAAACACTGGAACTGTCCTTGAAAGGTACAGCCTGGGGAAGTAACAATGAAAATGGGCTTAAATTGTTTTAGTTAAGAAGAGATTAAGAAAAGTGCTTTGATCTCCCGTGGTAATGATGAACTTCAGCTGATGTACCTGAAATCCGTAATGCGTTTTTTCCACTTTTCAGTTAAGCAAAAACCCACCACAATCATGGTTTTTTTTCATTTTTATTTCAAAGAGAATCTTATTGAGGGTGAATGAAACGCTCATTAAATTGGGCCAGCTTGCTAGATAGTTGTCTCCACTACCTGGCTAATCTTTTGGGCATCAGCAATAATCAGAGAATGATTGTTATTGTAGTCTGTGCCTAAGCAGTGAGTTGTTTGCTCCTTGAGATGTCTGTATCAATCCACATTTGGATTTGAGTGATAGTGCATACGTATTATGCAAATTTAAGGGAGCATTCAGGATTTATTAGGGTGTTGCATACTTGGTTGGAGTATGTTGTCAGTATAATAAATCACAGCAAAGTTGACCTCTTATTTTTACTTAGAAATTTTTATTTAGAAATTATGCATACATATAATATATGTATGTATAATATAATGGATGCTTGTATGCTCTGCCTACTTTGTAAGGAAAAAAGAATTCAAGAAGAAAGGATTTGTCAGTTTAATTTATTCAGCTCCTTAAAAATACACATAGCAGCACATTGCTTTAAAATATATAAGAGAGCAGAACAATTTGAGGCAAAAGAAAAAAAAATCATGCTTTCCAGCTAAAACTTGCTTTTCATTGTATCAGCTCGCTGTGGTTTGTCTGCATGACCCAGCTGCAATGAATGGAATTGAGCAAGAGCCTTTTGCTGGAGTCTTTCCTATGTGCTAACAGGAAGAAGCAGTGGTGACAGTCATACCCTTCATCATCACTGGGAGAGAACAGAGAGGGGCGGGAAAGGGAGACCAAGAACAAATGAGAACAATATTTGGCCCAAATTACTTTTCCTGACCAAACACTTGGTATTTTTGTTCCAAAGGCCTCTGGCTCACAATGAAAATGAGCTAATCCCTATTAGGAAGTTTTTCTGGATTTTGACTGGGAAGTGTTTGGTGTTGAATGAAAAAGCTTTGAGAGAAGCTTTTGTCCATGTTGTGTTCTCATTAGCAGTGTTCTCATTAGTGAAGCTTTGTGATAAAAATGGGTGCATTGCCCTAGTGTTCATTTATTAGAACTAAAATCCGATGTGCATGTATCCCTGATTTTTTTTTTTTGTTTCCCTATCCACCTATGCTGTGCCTTGCATGAGTGCCTCGCTACCCTGTCCCTTCCTCTGCACAATCCCAGCATGAGAGTCTCACCCTCCTTTCCCTTCCTTTCTTCTCCCTTTGGCATATGCCATGAGCTGGCAAGATCTTGCCTCACACTGTAAGCTTGATAAATGCTGAATAGTGACACTTGCAGAGGGAAATGTTCGCCCTGCCCAGCTTTAGAAACAAACACAAAACTCTCAGTTTAAAAACTGGTTTTCTTAGAATCTGTAAGAGCCCTGAAGAAAGAAGCTCCTTCAGAGGTGGTTCAGAAAATGAATTTACGTTTGGGGCTCTGAAGTGTCCTACAAAGGAGCTGCTCTCCATTTCCTCTGACACATGAAGAATGTAGTGCTCCTGTCTCCTAAATTGGTCAACATTACCTGAAGTTGGGCAAAACTGAGGTCCAGAAGCTGAGCTATCTTCTGAGTTGTCCTTTGGTGAACAAGTTTTCTCCTGTAGCAACCATACTTTGAGAATGAAAATAATCTTCTAATACATGTTCCTTCAATAAAAAGATAGTTTTATACGTTCAGAAACTTTCCAAGGCCCCAAGTTCATCCTGAATGTTTTCTTGCTGTGTTTATAGGACAAAAGCAAGTGTCTGTGAAGCAAATTGCAGCAGGGAATCCCTGCAGCTGGCAACCAAAAGCTGTGACAGCAGCAGAGTACTGGCTTTCTCCAATTGCCCCAGAAATGTGCTGCAGCCTCGAGCTGCAGCATCTATCAAGAGAAGGTTTTGGGTTCTCTGTTCTGTGCCCTTTGCCTTTCAGCTAGGACCAAACTGTCCTGCCTATTGTAGGGTGTGGATAATAAAGCCCCTCCTGAGGCAGCTAGACTGAATCTTAGAAAGTTAACATGGCAGACTATTAAAAATGTAAGTACAGCAATTTGTGGGCCTGGTTTTGTTTGAGATACAGGGCCGCACTCCTTCATGAGAGAAATTTTCCATTTAAGTACTTAGTACTTTCTGTTTCTGATTTATCTAGAAACTCTGGCATTTTCTCTGTCTAAAAGTCTCATTACTAGTAAGACTCTCATGATATTTTGGCAAGTCTACTCCCCATTATGGATAAAATCAGTAAGTACAGAAACATATTGGACAAGAATTATTTTTTTCAACCAAAAGGAAATGAATTCCAAGTGAAAACTTGGGTTCGTTTTTCACTTTACTTTTTTCCCTAATTGCTTCCTTTGTTGCAGCATCATTTCAACACAAACCTTTGTCCTTAATTTTCACCTTTTTTCAAAGTCCAGTTTTCTTGTTTCAACTTTAAAAGCTAAGGTGTTTTTTTTCTTTCTTTTTTTTTTTTTTTTTTTTTTTTTTTTTTTTTTTTTTAATTTTGTTTTTGTTTTGTTTTGTTTTTTGTTTTCTTGGTTTCTTTTTTTTGAGAACTACTGTTTCCATCTGAATTGCTGAAATTAGGAGAAAAAGGAAATTGGAGGCTAAGGAAGCTAAAAAACGTGCTAGGAAAGAGGAGATGATGGAAGAAAATGACAGAAATACATAAAACACAGTAAAGGAAAGATAAAAACATGGGGAGTGTGGGAAAAAACTGAAAGTATGGGGAGAAAAAGCAAACAGAAAATGAAAATAATTGCATTGTTAGAGAATGAGATCTTCACTCTCGCCTTGCCTGCATTTGAATGCTTATGTGTTTGCAGGAAGCATACTAGGGTTTATGGAAACATCTTCCCTGTTGTCATCTCTGGATAGAATGATTCCTTTGAAATTACTTACAGGAGTGGAAAGTCATTAATCAAGCCATCTTCCTAGCCTATGTGTGAGTCTTTCTCTTTTTAAGTCACCTTAGAGGAGCAGGGAGAGGAGGAAAATGAAGAATAGGAGTGATCATCTCAGGACTGGAAAAAAATGGACAAGGCTGTCTGGAAAAAAAAAAAAGAAACAAAAAGAGAGTCTATAACAGAGCTTCCTAGTACCAATGTATCTCTAAAAAAAGGGAGAATGTGGTTGTGTGTGATTTGCTAGAGGAAGTAGAGGAAGGTCAATAAAACAAAAAAAGCTAGCAACTTTTAAAAATAATATTTTCTACTTCATATATTTGAAAATAAAGGGAAAACTTAAATGAAACAATTTTATTTGTGCTTGTTTGGATGGTATGATAGCCAGGAATTGTTTGTTTCAAGGGGGTCTGCTTCACCTCTTTGTTCCACTATGGGAACAAGTCTCTCATACTGTTTATGTCTCAAGACCCATGCCAGAAGTCTGCAGTTCTTGTCTTCCTGTGCAGAACCGTTTTGCTTGGCTGTAAGCATAAAAGCTCTAGGGAGGCACTGTCTATTAAGGCTGATTCTGTTTCAGCCTTATCCAATACTTTTGTCTTTTGTGTGGCTCTCTCACACTGTGTAGTTTGGCTATAGTTATAATCTGTGTGCCTCTGGCCTATGATGTGTTGCGTTGGTTCAGTTGCTTTCCAGTGGCCATGTTCCATACACTCTTTCTCAGAAATTTGCAGAGCTTAAATGTATCCACTGATCAGTCTGACCATCTGCACGGAACCAGCTACAGAACTTTGTACAGGAGTCCCAGTAAATCCAGGCTGCATCTCAGCACAGCTGGTGTGGCCTGGAAAATGAGACCAGTGGAGATCTCAAAACAAGTTGTTCAGGAACTGGTGTTTTCAAAAGTGCAGTGCTGTACTGAGTAGACATGTCCAAACTAGTACTGAAACCAGTGACACAGTGGTGCTCTGCTAGTTCTTTTTATACTTGATGAGAAACAGTCCTAAATAGGCTGGGAGGACCACACTGTTCAGGCACTGCTCTTTGCTATGCAGGCAGTACTGCTTTGTTCAACGCTGGTGGGAACGTCTCTGATGGATGCTGGTGAGATGCACTGTGAATGTGCCTGTTGCATTTCAGAAAGAAAAAATCCCACTGACCGCCAGTGGAAGTTCTAGAGACACTGCTGATTTATTAGAGTGTTTCTGATAGTGTTTCCTCTCTAACTGGCTTTTGTGGTCCACATGGGTGGTTGCTGTTGCTACTGCTGCAGATAGGTGATTAGTACTACGTGGAGTCCTGGAGAGCCCAAAGAAATCTGAAGTGCTGTGGTTCTGTATGATCTCCACACACATGGCAAAGAGATGTTATTGCAACATGCACATTTTGGTGATGTTCTGCAGAGAAGCAACATATACTGGGGGAATGATCTTACTCAAATTCTTAAGAGGATACCGTGATGGAGAGCTTCGGTGCTACACGCAGCATCTGGGATAACATCCAAAAAGCCCAGATGTTTAGTCTTCAGTGGCTTCATTTTAAGCTATTAAATGTGGAGTTTATTTTTTGGTTGGAAGATGTCTTTTTCTTAATTTTCCTAGTGTACACTAAAATGTTGACTTTTCTGAGGGAAGCTTGATTCTGTTGGCTGCCCATTAAACAAGTGCAATGCACTTGTGCCTCATATATGAATTAGGATTGGAATCGCATGATTTGCTGGACTTTTTTTTTTCTGTTTTTGAAAGATCTTAGGTTTTGTTATCTGGGACAATAATGCCTTGATGCAATAAATGCAGACTTCCTAAGTGACAAAATCTATGATAGGAAGGTGAAATGGGCATTCTAATTAGATGTAGTGTAGGCTAAGGGAGGGAAAGGCTGTCTAATACTGTAGTCTGTCTCCCATCATGTCACACCATCATGCCTTGCATGAGATCCTTCATCTGTTCCATCTGCTTTTTTTCTAGACACAAGCAAGGAAAGGCTACTTCTTTTTTATGTGTAGTGTTTGTCCCAGCCATCTGGGAAGAAAAAAGAAAAAATAAGTAGTAAAATGACATGACTGAACGGCATGGTTTCTGGAAGACAAGGGAGGTTTTCTCTTTCCAAATGTCTTCGCTGTTGCTGAACCTCATGTTGTCTTCTAGTGCAGGAGAGAGCACTAGGGAGGGTGAAGCTGTTGCACCCCGTGAATAGATGAGAGTGGCAATCCCCATTTCTGTCAAGGGTTCCAAGCCTGGCATGTGAGGGAATTTGCACCTCAGCTCCATGTTACCCCCTACCCTTGCCTTTAAGCAGTGAAAAATAAACCTGCTTGCAGGATCATATAACACAATATCACTCAATATAATAGAAATACCCAGTACAGGATCTTTTGATTGCATTAGGTACAGAAATACGTGAATGTGCCATCTTCTGATTGGTGCACCACCTGCCTGTGTCACCTCTGGAAGAAAGAGTCCCAGGTCTGCCCCAGAAATATGAAGTGATGCCTAGGAAGGTGTAGGGGTAGAGTAGCAAGTTGCTGCCATCTCTGACAAATGGAAATGAGATGCGTTTCCTTTTGTGGGCACCCTTTGGGTCGTGAGCCCTGAGTAATCCTGTGTTCATTTTTTCAGCCAGCTAGCACCTCATCGTCTTCCTCCATACACATCCCTCACTGCTTTCAGGGTTTGCTGGTGGTGTGGGAAGGTGCTTTCCTTTGCCTTTGGTCACGAAAATGGCTCCGAGAGCTACAGGCCAGCGACAAAGCAAGCAGCAAATGTTATAGTACAGCATTTATACTCTTACGAAAGCACAGCCGTGCCTGCCGGATATTTGTCTGGCTAATTCTTGCTGTTGACAGGAAGCAGACATTCAGGCTCAAAACATTTACATATCTCTGCATTGACAACAGCAACATGAATTTGGCGTCTGCGTGAGAGATGCGCCGCAGTGCCTGTGTCTATTCCCTGTCTTGCCTGCTCCAGCAAATGAGGGCTGAGTGAGTGACCAAGAGCATAGACACACACAAAAAACTGCAGGGAAATTTTGCACTCTTTCTTGAAAGACCAAAAAATAATTTTTGGTTGCTGTTTCTCCAATTCTTTGACGTGGTGTTTGAGGATTCTGCTGGGCATTTCAAATGTCTTTTTCTCTTTTTGTGCATTTTGACTTCCTAGGCAAAATACGTTTGCTAGGTTTGTGTGTCCCAGCTAAACTCCTTGCTGCTTCCTCTTTCATTTTTCTTTATTTGTTGCACTACACTGATGTACAGCCACTCTCTGCAAACTATCACAGACCTGAACATCTCAGTAATTCTCTGTATTATTTATAAAAATGGTGATACTTTTAATAATAAAATATCCCTCATTAATAACAGAATATGATTATATCTGACTTGTCCTCGCTTTCATTTTTAAAAATAATATTTTAGCATATCTCCCTTCCTCACACTTACCTTTTATTTTTAAGCCTTGAAATTCATGTCTTAAACTGGGTTCATGTGGTGAAAGTTGCTTTCCATTGTATATTTGGCCTTTCACTAGCAATATATATCAAAGAGTTTGCTTCTTAGTTAAATCCTTAAGGGTTTCTGGAGACCCTAAACTTAACAGCTTTATGTTTAGAGGATGCCTGAGCATTTAGGAAAAGCTACTGAACATAGTCCTTGCTGATATTCTTATGATCAGAATTCAGGATAGGACACAGCAATCACCACCATCAGCAATGCCTGCCCACTCCCTCTTTCTAAGGCATGTATCAGATTTCTCATTTATTCTTCAATGATATTGCTGCCCAAACTCCCTCAATACCTGCTTGTTGCACAAGGCAATTACATGGAAAGGTAATTAGATGGTCCTGAGGACTGGATTTTGAAGAAAAGAGAAAAAAATCTAATAGTAAAATAATTTACTTAGCAAGTAATAGAAGAAATCCTGAATGGAAAGTTGGAAGATTATTTTTAGGGAATGTATCAGATGATTTTTTAAGTGCCCAAGCCATAAATGACCACGGTTGTGAAGGCAATAGGTATGGTACAAGGATGTATCAAGTGAGATCCTTCCAGTAAGTAAAGGATAATATTAGAAAAGCCGTGTAAATCACTGATGTAACCTTATGTGGTCATCTGATGTTGGGTTTTCATCATCCACATTCCAGAAAGACCCAAGATGTCTCTTCCAATTCCATATTTGTGCCTTTTTTCTCTACAAGCTCTGTGAAGGCTGGTTGTGGCCATGCATTTCAGTGTGCAAGAGGCTTCCTACATACTGGCATTTGTACACAGGGGATTGTCCTCCTGCTGGTTTGACCTCCTGATGCCTCACAGTCATCATCCAGGTGGCCTCAGCATGGGCTGCAGTGAGCTCCTTCATCAGACCTTTGTGGTGTTCTTCCCCATGTTCTGCACCAGCAGGGAATGTTACATGCAAGCTGGCACTGAAGAGCTACCTTAAATTCAAGATAGGAAGGAAGGTGTCTGCTTCAGATTCAAATGTTATGTTATTCACTTGATTCTTTTTCATGTATTACAGATACGTGATTTATAGGGATAGGAAACTTCTACTAGTTCTAAATTCAGATTTGATTAAAAGTCTGCACTTTACCCACTCTATCTGTGTCTTCCATTTACCTACATTGCAGAACTATCTCAAATCTGAAGAAAATGGATTAGAGATCTTGAAAAGAAATTTTCTGATGTGTTTTTTTTCCTCCCCTTTTTAAAAAATATTTTTATTTTGTCACAGCCTGGAAAACTAATTGCCATTTCTGGCTACCATAATAATAGCATTTTTAAACTTCAGGCTACAGACAAATGTGGTAGATACGTGAAAAAAGGTTTAGAAGCTGCAACTGGTGTTTAACCACAAAAGAAAAAATAACACCCTGGGCAATATAACTATAAAACCATAAGGATACTTAAATTCTGATTGTCTGAAATACTGTCTGAGTCCAAAATCATTGGGCAATAAATGTACACTGTGTCTTTAACATAGATTTTGTTCTCACCTCTGTGTTGTGGCTTCTCCTGCTCTGTACTGCCCAACTCTGCTTCTCCTCCAGAGCACAGGTAGAATGCTGGTTGTTACCACCAGTCATTTCTTGAAAGCACATTGAACTCTTGCTCAAAGGTCAGCAGTAGCATGACGATGGTGATGGTATCAGGATCCTTTTCTTAGAAATATGAAATATTCAGAAGGTATTGCTCATCTCTACCTAAAGCTCCAAGACATCATGTGTGTTGATGGGAATTAATAGGAGCTCTTTGCATGTTATCCAAAATGTTTGTCGCAGCAAAGATTGGCATGCCAGAATTGGCCAACTGGCATGAAAAAAAACATTTCACTTTCTTGGGAAAGTGTTATCACTTTGCTGCCTTTTAGAAACTATAGTTGTTTTCTGAATTACAAGTGGTTTGCATAAAGAACATAAATTGCTGTGCTCTTTATCACTGCTTACTGTATGACAAATATACAGTCCAATTTTTCAAGTGCGGTGTCTTGAAAATGAATGTGTATTTGAAATGAAAACCATTTCAGTATTTGAGCATCCTCTCTCTGGAACAGACTGGATAATAGCATGTTCATCACCTTGGGTTATTTTAATATTTCCTGAAGCCTGAACAAGATGCTTTCTATTTTCTTGTCAAAACATACTGAAAAGAAAATTATTTTTAATAAAGTACAGTAATCACAGTGTGATCACCAAGTGCATCTTCTCTTGTCAGATTGTTTCTTCCTACTTGCAAGGCTTTGCAGTTGCTTAGGGTTGCTGAGCAATCCAATGTTGGGAGGAAGAGAATGGAATATTTCATTTCTGACAAATATCCCTGTGTGATACACAACAACCTCCTTTGCCTCCTAGAATAGTATCTGTATTTAAAATGAGTGCTGGTAGTGTTGGCTGCTGAGAGATTTCACTTCTGCTGTCTTCCACAGATGTGGTGCACTGGCAGTAAAGCGCCCATAGATTCTGTTTTGTCTGTCCATAAATGCCTGCTGGAATGCCATGCTAGATTCCAACCCTGAGAGATGCAGGACAGTATTAATGTTCATTTCTAACTAGTCCACGGGAGCTGGAATTAGTCTCATGGTTTCTTAGGTTATGTGCCTTTTTGGTGAACAGCTGGTGGATAACTTGCTTAGCTTTGAGTAAACTGAGGTTCGGTATTTAGAAGAGAAAATCAGTTGTCTTACACAGGCACTGGGAGCTTTCAGAAGTAATGGCTGAATGATTTTTTTTCCAAACTGTTTCTCTACACCAGGTTTTTTACTCAAGTCGCTCAGGTCTAAAATAAGTGATGGACAAATCTCAAGAGATTTGGTTTCATATCTTACCCAAACATTATCCAAGCTAAGTAAAGCTCTGGAGTCTGCATAACTGAGCATGAAACCTCAGAAGAGCAGACTTTCTCATGAGAGTGTCAGTGTTTCCTGCTGTCTGGAAATACCGAGAAAATAGTCTTTCTTGTGGTATTTTGAAACTTCAGCATCTGGACGTTGCTGTAATCAGAGGAAAGTGAATATGAATAATAGCAGTTTGAAAAGCGAACCCTTTTTCAGTCTTGGGTGTAAGGGTTCCTTTCAAGTTTTTCAGAGAAGCTATTAATTGATACTGTAACTCTGGATCTCAAACCAGGTGATGTAAATCTGAAACTTCAAATTCTGGTTATTTTGTTCTGGGTATTGCAAAATATTTTCACTTGTGTGGCACTGAGTGTTTCTCCAGTCAAGGAAAGAAACAGTTATGGTATCCTTCCCTCCCTTTTATATAAATATGTAACTAAGCACTCCTCTTGCAGTACTTTTTTGGGAGAACATTCTGCTTTCTTCAATCACTGCTTCAAGTGTGAAATTTAGCTCAGCTGCAGAGCCACAATGACTGTCTCATGCTACAGAAATCTAGTGAAAATAGTTAGAATGATTACATTATACAACTAATATATTGATAAAAATGTTATAGTGGTAAACAACTGTAACATTGAATCGTACATAGGTTTATATGGCAATTGCAGATGTAAGCTATCCCTGTATTTAAAAGTAGACTTACTTTTAATTTTGAATTTTGACAATGAATCAATGGGACTTACAGAGAGGTTTACTTTGAAAGTTAAAGATGGAAAAGTGTGTTTATCTCTTGTCCTTCTGACACTGAAAGATTTACAATGTTTTTTCTTCAGTCAGTCCGTATTTAGTAACTTGAGCAATGAATTTTCCATCATTGGTTTTGTGTGATTAATCCAACTTTACGCTGTTAGCAAATACCAGGAAATATTTTTCAACTTCCTTCTGTTTATTTTCACCAAGATTTTCGTTCTTTGACAGGTCCTCACAAAGTCTTAGGTCTCTCTGTTTGTGTGGTGATGTGCTGTACTTAGGGTTTACCCATAAGTATCCACTCACATGTAGGTTCACTTTTAAGGCCCCAAATATTTGTCATATTGTTAGGGATAAACAAATTGTATTCTGCCATTTGCAAAATCTGGATTTTTATGGCTATGTCTGTGCTCTTTCTAGGATTTTCTTCAGTTTGCCAGTCTTTGGGGTTCTGAATTGCCAGGAATGCAGTGCAAATTGAGAGAGGGTACTCAAGTGCAATACTGTTTTCTTGATAGGTATATTTGCTAAATTCATAACTTCTTATGCCTCTCCCCCTCAAAGTTGTTGTTGCAGCCATCTTTCACAAAGAGCTTTTGTCAGTTTTGAGAGCTGCTTCTGTTCCTTCAGAGACTAAGGTTTTGGAAGCATGAAGTTCCAGAAAAATAGACATGAATATGCATATACATATAGTTACTTCTTGTTGTATAAGTACTCCTTTCCCACATAGCAAAATTTTGTAGGTGTCTTTGTACTGTTTCCTTTACTTTGGAGATTGACAAAATTAATTTAGAAGCAGTTTAAAATACATTTAAAGATCATCATACTTCAGTTTTGCATTAAAATATTGTCATTACTTACTCAATGCAATTAATAATAACGTGTATTCATATGCACTCTGCTTAAATCAAAGTAATTGAATATTCAAATTGAGAATGTGTTTGCAAAGAGGTCTCTAAAAATTCTGTTAGTGCTGGTTTTCTACAGTTCTCTTGTTAGAAAGGGGATTCAAATAATGCAAGAAGCAAAAGAAATCACTGCAGAAACATAATCAAAGTGACAGTTTTGTGCTGTATTTCCATCTCAAGCTAAAGCAAACAAAAAGAAATCAGCTATATATGCATACTTAACAATGTTAGGTGCATCTCAGGGGAGTGATCTGAAATGGAGGGACTATCTTTTCTTCCTTGCATTTAAGAGTCTTCACTTCCAATTATTTTTCTAACTATATATTAGGTGTTTTAATTAAAAGGTGATGATTCACCACTTTCTAGCCACTGAGAACATTTTTATAAAGTAGAGATTTAAAAATAGTAATGATGTAGACTATTTTACTATTACTCTGAGCATTTGGAGCTGTAGGAATATTTTAGCACAATTTGAACAATGAAAGAAAAAGCTGTTTTCAGTAATTTTGTGTTCAAGGGTGATTCAAGCTCTTTGCTTGCTAATTCTAATTTTCCAAGAAAATAAACTTTTATTTGATTCTTTATCTGAGCATAAAACAATGTCTGAAAATTGCATAGTAAATTACTAGATAATCACTTCTTTTGCAGACTACCCAATTGTCAGAACAAATACTGCCTTTTAAGAAACACTCTAAATAAGTGCTGGGCAAAAGTGAACTTTAAAACTCAAATTAACTTAGGCTTTTGTGAAATCCAAAAGTCTGAAGAAGAAACATCTCTTTGATTATTATATTATCTTTGATTATATTATTTGCTTAGCTGTGTGTTTATACTAGTGTTTGTGTCAAAACTTCATACTTGTGTCTTCAAATGTATGCATATATATGTATAGATATGTGGAGGTGATATCATAAAGTTAAAATAATGTATTTGTGATAAATATATTCTATTTCATGGTTTTTTAATTCATCAAGTAATTTTGACTGCTGCCTCTTCCCTAGGCTGGTATTCCTCTCCCTCATCACATCTTCCTTTTAGGGGTAGTTTTTAATTTCCAGTCTCTAAGTAGCGTTAGCAGAAGCCTTGATGAAAAAAAGAAAGCACTCTCTTGAAATTATTTTATTCTCCTTTTTGTCCAAACATCCTCTACACTCCTTGAAGACTCACCCTGTATGATATGCTCAGTCTTCTCTGTTCTGGATTTCAGATCTGATATATTGAATCCAAGATAGTAAGAAACAAGGACTAGGAACTTTTTTTACATTAAAAAAGGATTGTATGCTGGTGGCAAGCACAGTTCCAAATGGTCTGGTACATCAGACCTAGGAAAAAACTTTAGGTATAATGGAGAAGTAATTACACATATGCAAATCTGGGTTCATCTTTTACAAGTTTCTCCACTATTATGTAATATTATGCAAAATTTACATGTCTTATGCTGCCAAAAGGAGTTGTTGTGACCAAGTCAAGCTCTCCAAGGTGGGAAAATGTCAGAGCTGGAGTTCCTGCTTTGCCACAACTTCCCTTGAATGCCCATGCCAGCCCCTAGTACAGAGAGCCTGGCAGGAGTGGGGACTGCCTGGCACAGTCAGCCTTTTCCCTCTGTCAGGAAGGAAGCAAAGACATTACCTGACAGAGACCAACCATTAACTCTTTTATGAGTTGAGCTTGTTGGCGTCAGTGGAACCAGAAGAGCTCCTCGGTATGTGTGAGCTCCCCATCAATGTATTTAGGTGCTTTCACGATTAGTGACCCAGGAACAATGGCTGGATTAGTGCCCAGACTCCATGCCAGTCTCCTGGCTGGATGGGTCAGGTCTCCTATCTCTTGTCTCTGTTTGTGTGGATGTATGGGAGCCAGAAAACAGAGTTCTGGTTGAGTTCGAGTGATTCAAAGCAGCACCTGGTCAAAGGCCAGATGTGGTGTTTGGCCTTGTGTCAGGGTCAGGCTCAGAGCTCACCATCCCTGACTTATCTTCCGTTGTTTGTCATGGCTTCTCCTTTCTCAGCTCCTGCCAGAGGTTCCTGTCTTTGCAGAGCTCCAGCTCAGCAGCGTACCAGGGTGCTCCACTCCTCACTCCTAGGAAACCACACTTCTCCTGCTCTTTGTCGTTTTTTTTTTTTTTCATTTTATTTTGACCCAGGGTGATCAGGTGGCTGCCGAGCTGTTGCTTGGCTGCATGTTGCCCTTTCAAACCCGTTGGTGGTTGCGGGGCTGTGGGCTGGCTGGTTCTGGGGGCAGCGGCAGCAGGAAAAGGATGGAGCTGCTGCAAGGACCCGAGGCTGTGCAGTCAGGGCAGGAAGGAGGGCAGAGCAGGCTGGTGTGGTGCAGATCAGTTCAGCAGCCGTGGCAGCTCCGTTTCCCATGGCGGCAGCAATGACAACTGCCCACGGAGTGTCTTCCATGCAGAAAAGCACCTTGGTGTGCTAGCTGTGAGCACTGATTGGGGGACCAAGCTGCTAGGATGCCCTGAAACTGCTGTTCCCATGCACTCTGAGTAACTAATGCCCCTTTCAGCAGTGACTGAGGAGCTGCCTCAGTGCTCCAAAAAGGCAGCAAAGCTCTCATTCCTGTCACTACGCCAGCAGAGCTCCCCGGAGGTGAGATGTAAAGCCCATGTGTGCCAGTGGAAGCTCACCTTTACTCTGTGCCATCATGCAGCACTTCACAAGAATTACGGGAACCTCAAGTGGCAGGCAGTCCCTTGAATTATTTGGCATTACCCCTAAGTACCCGATCTATCAGGGCAATTCAGAGTTTGATGTCTAAGAGCTCTACACACCTGCAATTACTTAAATCCACAAAATTGCACCCGTAGGTATTTGCAGGCACAAAAATGTTGGCATAAAATTAGAGGCCATTTCCTAAAAACCGTGCCGAAATTTTGATGATATACTATATGAGGGGTTGTTATTTTGAAATGGATTTGTGGAAAGCAATTGAAAATCTCCAGGCATCCCATCTGTGTTTAAAGTAACAACAATAACAAAACTTTAAATTAGCATAGGAGATTTAAGACATTTCAGGAAAACATTGATTAAATCTGCCAATGAAATGAACGTGTTTGGCGAGTGACCTAATTAGTGTACGCTTGGTTCTTTTTCACTGCACTGCTTACCACTAATTGCTGTTCTGCTGGTCTTCTCCTGACAAGTAAGAAAAAACAAGGATGAGGGATTTGTTGAGGAAATAGTGACATTCAGTTTTAATTCATTTGAACCTGCTGCCAAGCTTAATTATGGAACTGAGAAACTGAGACTGGGAGGCCCCCAGCCATTTAGGTTATAGGAGACAGAGATGTTTAGTGTCTGCCAGTGTATTTGGGTAGCACTTATTGCAGCTAGCAATAAACCTGAGTTTGCTGATGCTTAGCTGTTTTCTTTCCCCCACAGGTAAAAAAAACCAACATACTGGTTTTATTTTTTAAATTTAATTATTTAGCCCTAATGGCAACAGGCCAGTACAAAATCACAGGCATTGTATTTCTTAAAGGAAAGGTTGAACAATTATTCTAGATAGTCTTGTCCTGGATTTCTTTGTGTGTGTGCTTGCATGTAGGAACTTGTAATATGTCATTCTACAAAAAACCCTCAGGATCCTGGAAGACTTGTTGTGTGGGAGTACCAAAGTCACCCTCAGCCTAAGTACACTTGAGGTGAGGGGTTCGTGTTAGTGATAAGTTCAATTTCCATCTCTCAAAGCAGCAGGAGACAACACAGCTTTCCTTATTTGTGTTTGGAGTTCTTAAAGGAAAATGTCAGGATGCTTCAGGAAAAAAGGGGAAATAGTTTTGGTTTTGGTATCCTGTGGTGGCGGTGGATTCTTGTGAGCAGAGTCTGAAGGTCCTGGTTTAGAATCTGAGTTTGTTTTTCATGATGTTCTGCATAAAAGCTGGGGGGAGAAAATGTATAATCCATTGACCAGAATGTTTACAAGGCAGTGAACACACAATAAAAATGCAGGGGAAAGAGCAGGAAAAAAAAGCTGTGGAATTTGAGTCTAGCAGAGGGACAGTCTGGTGGGGCTTGCTCTTGTTTTTAAAGACGGAAAAAGAAATGTATGTTCTTAGAGCAGTGTCTGATTGGCAGACCCTGTTCTGAATTTCATCCTGGGGGATGATTCCAACCATTTTCCTACCTTTTCCCAGGAGGAGCCAGGGAACAGAGCAGGGATAGGTGCTGGAGCAGCCAAAGCCAGCCACAGTGCACCTGCCAGGGGCGGCCAGAGCAGCCCAGTTCTGCTGGCGGGGAGCACAACCCACTTCAGCCACAGCCTGGACAAGAGGGAATGACTCTCAGCACAGGGAGTTTGTGGCTTCATTTACACTTTGGAGAACACTGGAGTGCATGTTCCAAGACCCAGTTTTAGCTTTTGTGGAGGCTAAACTTCATCCACCCAGACAAGTAAATAAAGAAAAAAAAAAACAACAAAAAAACCCCAACACACAAAAACCCAAAACCCAAACAAAAAAACCAACACTGTTTAGTTAGTGCCCAAGACCCAAAAAATGAAGTAAGATTATAAATAAATGAAATATTTTAGTGTAGATCACTAACATAGGCTATAAACATCTACGTGGAAGAACGGAAACTGTACAAAAAGGCATCATGCCTGGTTTTCTGTTATATAGCATTGCAGGGTTCTTGTAAGGATACTTGAATGCTGAAACAGCCTGGGAACTTGGCTTCCCTTGCGGCAGATTGATGTTCTTTGGACGGGTTTTCAGCCGTGGAGTTATTTTGTCCTGATGTTCTGTGTGTGGTGGAGAGATGTGTCAGGAGGGGGGAGGGCTAGGAAAAGATGCTTGGAATGGAAATGAGCTTGAGGGAAGGAAAAAGAACAGCTTTGCAGTGAGACTTGGAGTAGTAATACTAGAATGCATAATGGGCAGCTAAAGATGTGGGGTTTTTTTGTCTCAAGACTCCACTGGATCTCTGATACGGTCATATAGCCCCTTGTGCCCACTGAAAAAATTCTTAGAAGATATTCATGGGTTTAGATATTATGGCTGATGTTGCTCTTCAAAAATTTATTATGCTAGATATACTTGATAGCTATGATACAACACTGGAATATTCTTACACATTCTGGTTTTTATTTACAAGCAAAACTAACTTAGATGTGAATAATTATTGTGCTGTCTAGAAAGTCAAATTAAAAATAATTTCCTTTCCATTCCTTCATACATGAAACTTGCACTGTACACTGATGCTAAATATGAAATCTAACTCCATTATCTTTTTTAATGACAATGTTAAAATTACTTTTGCACTTTTACCTCCTAATTGTTGGGCATGGAAATGATGAGAAATAAAAAACAATTTCGTTTCCTGAGAAGACCACCTCACTGTCCTAAAAAGTAATTTTCTGTATTTGATCCAAGCCATCCCATCAGTTCCCAAGACATTTCAGATTTCTCACTGGACAGCTCTGGCTTCTTGTCAGGATCTCTCATATAGGAAATTGGAAGTTGCATCTAATTGTATCTCCTCCTTCCTCCCAGAAGTTTCTCTCCCAGAGGGCAAAGGCATTGGAGAAATCCAGGGAGGACTCTTGCTCTCTTGTAGCATGTTTTTTAGTTCAAAACAGCATCAGCTTTACTGCTGCTGTGCAGTGAGAAGAGAACTTGGATAGCACTGCAAAGGAAAATGTGGTGTAGGACAAGCTGATTTAAAAATGGCTTGCAGTAAAAAGGGAAAATCAAATGGGGGAATCAGAAAAGGTCAAACACTCCTCACATCCCCAAGTTGATCAAACTCTAGTGTTTATTAGATTTGTTATCACAGTGTCCCTCAGTCTGTCACTGTCTGTATCACAGTGTCCCTCAATCTGTAGTAATGCCCTATAAAAAAAAAATCTCCCCAATCCTCCCCACAACAAGAAACCCTCCGCCAAACAAACCAAATAAAAAACTGAGCAAAGAAAAGAAAGGTTCAGATCTTGATTTTGCAGACAGAATAGTGCTTTTCCCGCTCCTTAAGTCAGCAGCTTAATATTTTTTCTGATTATTTTTTCTTGTTTCTTTTAGTTTTCTTAAAATTTTGTGGATGAGATTTAAGCCAAGAAACAAAAACATCCATGTACACAAAATTCTTTTATGATTGGGCTAACCCTTGCATTGAACAATGTATACGTACTAAAATAATAATAGAGATGTTTAATTTGAGAAGCAAGGTGATAGCAAGCACATAATCTTATACCTAGATTTGGTGCAGAGAGGATGGCAATGAAGTCTCCCAGGAGTAGGAAGAAAGGCTGGGAAAAGAAATACGAATGGATACAGCAGGAAATCATATCTGTGGTTGCCTCCTGTAGGATGTTTTTTTATTATTAAAATGGAGATGTCTGCGAAGAAGCTATAAATATGCTTGTGCTAATATTATTAAAGCTTTCAGGCAGTTCAGTTTCATCCATATGGCTTTCCAGGGAGATGCCAAAGATGTGGCCCTTGGCCGCAGCTTGTCTGAGCAGCACATGCCTACCTGCACTGCAATTGCTTAATAAGATGTAGGGGTTTTCCTTGGATGGATTGTGAAATATATGCAGCTGCCTAAATAGGTGCTTGGTGAGATTTTTAGATCTTCCTAACTCAGTTGAAATCTTTATGAGCAAGACATTTGAATGCTGTTGAAAGTCAGAGAGACTCAGTGCTTCAAAAGTTGTGAAAAGTTGATTCCTTGATGTCTTACCTCTCCTTTATGTCTTTAGGAAAATAAAAATACTTTCAGAGTTGTTGCTATCCAGTAGGGCCTTAACAGCAGCACTGGGCTTGCTTGAACATACCAGTGTTGCTGGCTAAGGGAAGAAAAAAATGGAGGGGGAGGAAGAGAAGATAGGAAGTGACTGGCTGATTAATGTACTAAACTAATGCAAATACTGGGAGTAAGAAAGACCCTTAAAAGTAGATGATTATCCCTTGCCAATCCCTAAGAGCTAACCTCTAAGCTGTTGTTCAGATGATACCCCAAAGCCATTCCTGGCAGAGATCTGTCCCTTGTTCCAACAGAGAGAGCAGTGAGATGAAGGGGGTGTGGTTTAACCAAAGCTGAGACTTTGCTATCTCACCATCTCCTAGAGCTATCTGGCAGTTGCCTGTACAGCACACACTGGGATTTCTCCCTGAACTGCTCCCACCTGCTGGAAAGGTGCTCTCCCTGCCCCTGCAAACATGGCCCCAGCTTGCCACAGAGACTTGTTGCCCTCCTCTTCTGAAGCTTAATCTTTGTATGGCTTTAAAGGGCAGGAGAAAGGAGTGTTTTCTCATGAAATCAGCCGTTGCAAGCTGTAGCGTTGTACCCCAGGAAGGTCCATAATGTTACCTCATCTTATGGAAGAGATGGGGCAGGACTCCAGAGCACTGAGTGTGTGTGCCCTTCTGCTGCCAGGGACCTTTATCTGTTAGGGCAGACAAAGGCCTGCCTGCACTCCCCCTCTGCTGAATATCTTCTGGCACTTTGAAACTTCAGGTCACTGCATTCCCTTAAGCCCCACTAGGCTCAGGAGAAAAGATGTGACAAATAGAGGTGTGGTGGCAGTGTTGCTGCAAGATTATGAGACAGTGTAAGAGAATGGAAAGATTTTCCTTCTTTATGAAGATAAAATCTTTATCTGTGTTCATACACATGGATAATACTGAAAATCTGTATGTATCTGCTTATTTTTCAGGTTATGGTTTTGTAGATTTTGACAGTCCTGCAGCAGCACAGAAAGCAGTAGCATCTCTCAAAGCAAATGGCGTGCAGGCGCAGATGGCAAAGGTAAGAAGAACTATGTCATTGCAGGATTATTTCAGCTGTTGGGTTAAATTTCCAAGGGTTTGTTTTGCTCCTGTTTTCCTTAAGGTTCTGGATTGCTTGTTGCAGAGATTCTTTCATCCTTTGGCTCCAGCACCTTGTTCATCCAATGGTTTGTCTCTGTTCTTAAGAGCTGCGTCTCATGTAACAGGCTCTGCTCTGATTGTCTCTCTGCCCCCCTGTTTGGAGAGGGTTGTAAGACAGAGCACCAAAGTGGAAGAACATTGGAAATTACTTTTGCTAAGTACTGGGTGAAAGAGTTGCCTTTTCTTCACCTTGAAGTTGTTTTCATTTGGTTCCTTTGCTTTGGCAAAGTTGCTCTTTTCTGATGTGGCTGATGGGCTTCTCTGAAGGAGTGATTGACTGAGCATAAGGAAAATCTGGTGGATCTGTCTAGGTTTGGCTTCTCCTGCTTGTTGAGTTTGTTTTTGTTTTTATTTTGAGGACATAAATGAAGAGGTAGAAGGTTGCTGAAAGAATAGTTATTAAGGGTTGTCTGGAGATGATTTGCATCTGTTCAAAGAGGCTGCAGGAGCTGTAGCAAGAACAGTGAGCTCAGTCACTCTGGTCTTGGAATTGTCCTTCGTCCCCAGGCAAAGGGGCTGATGGTGAGACAGGTTAATGACCATTGTGTGGTCCAGCTGTTGCCTTTCTGAAGGTGGAATAACGTGTCTTTGGGCTCTAGACTGTGTCAGCCAGCAAAAATAGCTGTTGCTTTGTACTTTAAAAATGCTTTGCCTGAGAATCACAAAAAGCACTTAATATTGCCTGATTTAGTCTCTCTAGAAATGATGATTCCTAGAATCTAAAACAGTGAAAGCAAACAGGTAATTACAAAAAAAGAGGGGAATCAACTAATAAACAGCCATCAGATTTGAAGATTTCCACTTAAAGGAATGTTAGTGGTTTAAACCTTTGTTTTTCAATGATGTCTTAGTAAAAACATAGTTTCATTTTGATTTGTGGTTTTTTTATTATTATTTTATTTTACGGAGAAAAGTAATTGCTGGTAAATGAGGTTCTTTTGCCTTCTACTGAATTACACTCACTGTGTCTGAAAGAAACTAGATGTCAACGATGTATTTCTGTTTAACAGCATCCCACAATGCAAGCTAGGCTGTTTTATTGGTTCTTAGTTTTTATTGACACATAGTGATAAAAAATATTTGCTTCAAATGGGTAAAATATGGCAAGCTGAAAAATGTGAACTTCTATTAAGGATTGTGTTGTTTTATTTCTCAGATACACAGCAGCTCCTTGTTAAAATGTAGGCAATTTGATGCATTTGCCAAGCTGTAGAAAAGAAACCAAAGACAGGAGATGTGTTTTCTCCTAATGATTGATATCAAATAGCCTTTTCTAGAAAGGAGTAAATCTATATAAACCTGTAAAAAATCTAAATCCATATAAAACTGTATGGTTATAGATTTAAAATTATAGATTTAAAGATAAGATTGAAAGATAAATCTATGCTTGGGGTTGTCAAGACTCAGAACAATGAACAATTGCAGTACTTATATTCGTGGAAACACCAGAAAAAATGGTGACTTAAAACATTGTGGTTTGCATTGTCCAGTATTTAGGGACTAAAAGCAAAGCCTGGTGTTTTCAGAGTGGGAAGAGTTGTACCAGCCCTTGGTTGGTTTGTTTTTTGGGGAACCTGTGGCAGGAGTAGTTTTTTGCCCTGTGAGGCTTTGAGGCGGCTGGTGTGTATAGATTTGTTTGCATAAGACTGACTGTATTTTTATTATTTAGCCATGGTGCCTGGAATCTCAGATAGATTCTTTTTAGTGTGTTTGATAGCTCAAGATAAATATACAACTGACTTTTCTTATCTCTGAAAAAATCCAAGTATTTAGAAAAATTAGGTTTCAAAGGAAATTGAGATGACTCCACACAAAGCACCTCGCATTGCCGAGAAGGCAGGAGCCTGGGAAAGCAGATCTTGTGGAGAAACATGTTAGTTCTTGCATATGTTGGAAGCCAAGTTGCATAACAGGACTGAAAGGCAGCATTACCTGCCAGTGTCTGAATTAACAGTGAGGGCTCAGAAGAGGTTTGAGGAATGGGGCAGAACAGTAATTTAACCTGCATTTCTGGAAGTTTATCCAGAGCAGTTTGATTTCAAGAGCTGCTTTAATTAGTGATGGATGGTGGCTCTCAAATGAAATAAAAATAAAAATAATTAAGTCTGAAGTAATTCCCTAAACCTTTTGTGTGCCATGCTTTCATAGTATCATGGTTCTCTGTCTTTTACTCTGCATTGCAAAGCAGTGAAACTGCCCCATGTAGAGGCCAGGGAGGAGACAGACTGTAACCTGTGTTCAGCAAATGTCAAAAAATCTCAGTCCACTGTGGATGCTTTTGAGTAAAGGTGAAAGAGGCATTGGCCAACTCTTTCTATGTGCTGGCCTTCTTCAGTAGTGAGAGAAAATGTGCTGAGGTGTCGGTATTGCCTGTGATGTTTTCCTGGAGAGAACTCTTGCTCGGAAAGAGTGGTTCTTTCTCAGTTTTAACACAATATAATTTTTCTCATAGAAATCCAGGAATCTTCTTTGAAAAACAAAAAGCAGAACTGAACCCCTGTCCATGTTGGCTAGCAGAAGCCAAGTGGATACTTGAATAAAATATATTCATTTTATCGATGCTAAAATACAGCCGCCTCTCTCTTTTTTTATAGAATTTGGACACCATTTTGGCTGATTTTGTTTCAGAGTGCTGCCTCTGGAAGAAAGTTAAACTCTAGTGGATTGATGCTCCAAGTCCCATCAGTATTGGAAAACTTGTTCTGTCGAGGCTGATACAACCCATAAACCCACAAAGAGGAAAAAACCCCAACTGTTAAGCATGTCTGAATATCTTTTTTTGCTCTGGTTTGAAGCAGGCGGGCGAGGATTTGGCTGAGGGAGAGGATCAGCAGTAGTATGCCTGCAGAGGTAGTGGTGGCAGCTAGGGAGATGAGGTCTCATGTGGCCCACTTGGTAGGACAGGGACCCACACAAGGGCCCCCACAACCTCCCACCCACAGGAGAGTTGTGTGAGGTTCTTGCACCCAGGTGTTGTCACTGGGCTTCTTTTGCATTTCTCTCCCAGAGGTACATGAACCAGCAGTTCTGACCACTTCTGCTGTCCTATGTTCATCTAAGTTGTCCATATTTTTCAAAAGCGCTAATTAAGCATTTCATTAATTGAGAAGAATTAATGCTATGGAGCTGCTGAAGGATGTTTTCCTAGCTGGCCTGGCTTATTTTGCTGTGTGCTTCCTGTGTGCCTTTGGACATGCAGATTCATTTGTGTATGTGTAGTGCCTGCTTGGTCAGGCTCGTAGAGTCCAGGTGTTTTTTGGGTTTGTCTTCTTACTAAAAATGGCACGATTGGTATGCCTCTGGGTAATCTCATAGGAATTATTGATTTGGTTGTCTCTTTATGCTAGGGACTACAGAAACATGACAGAAAAAAACATTGCTTATGTGCATGATTTATATATCAGTTTAGTTTTTTTCCAGATGCTCCTTCCCTGCATTTCCTAGAAAAATATTATAGACAGAATATGGAAAATTAATAAGGAGAATCTTAGTATATGGGAGTTGGCTCAGACACGTAGGCAAAGAAGCCTAGTACACATGAAAAATGTATCAGTGTTCTAATAAAATCTGTAGACACATCTATTCTTGGGATTTCCAATAGTCCTTCACCCAGAATTACACATTCATGAGGACACTTCTTAATCTACTTTATATGTAAGTTTTAATGATGCCAAGGAGTCTAAATCACCTGAAAAATCAATAGAAGTCTGCTGTCTAAATAAATTTGAGCTTCTGAGCTTGTGTCAGCCTGCAGTTGAACTGTGCAATCAGTTTATCCCTTCACAGACATTTGAGGTCCTTCTACCATCTTTTATTTCCAGTTCTAGTCTACTGCAAGATTGCATAATGTGAAAGTTTAGGCAAAGGTAGGTTCTTGCTGAGTATCTAATAGCTTCTTTAATACCTAGCAGCTCATCAGGAGTGTTGAAACAAATGCATTCACAAAGGAAGGGTTTTCAGTCGTGCTTTTATAAGGATTAAAAATGTATTTGATGTTGTGTATCTTCTCTGGATTTTTCTTTTGTACATATAATGCATTTAGACATCCTCAAGACCTGTGTGAAAAATGCAGATATTGAAGGAATATTTAATTAGCGCTGGCAGTTGTCTAAGTCCAAGGAATCATTTCTTGACTACTCTGCTGCAGTAATTGCCATCCAGAGAGTATGCTGCAGGAACTGGTTCTGAGAAAGGGCTGTGCCAGTAGGCTCTGATGTGTTTTCCTCTGCAAGGGAATTGCAGAAAGTGATTTTGCTTCTTGTGTGATATTTTTCTCATCTTTCCAACATGCAGAAGCTTAAATGCAGGGAGTAATCACCATCTAGGTGAAAGATAAAAGGGAGCTATTTCCCACAGTACAGAGTCAAGCACAACAGCTTATAAAGAGGAACACAGAGCTGCTTCCTGTATAGTTAAATGGACAGATTTTCTCCAAGAACCAAGGAAAAGGAAATCCCACAGAAGAAAATCTTATTTATTTCCCAGACTTTTGCGTAGGTTTTAAGCATTGCTCTGGTATGAGTCAGCTGACCAAATAAGTTTGTTCTGTCTGCTTATTTTTCAGCTTCATAGTCTCTTATTTTTAAATTACTTCCCCTTTTTTCTCTGTCAGACACCAATACTCTAAAGGGCTGATCCTTAAAATGGAAAAACTCTGAGGAAAACCCTTCTTTCCAATGTTTTTCTAACCTATTTTAATGAAAAATTTTGTTTGTTTTTGCAGTTTAAAAATTCATGAAAATAATAAGAATGCTGTCCATACAAAATATGAAATATGGCCTATGCACATGATACACTGGTTTCCTAACTCATGATTGAAATGTCTGCAAATTTGAGCTAACAAAACCTCAGTATATTGGTTGGTCAAGTTTTTTGATAGTATTTTTGATTAACAGCCCTACTGACTGAGCTAACCTTCCTTTTGAAAGCAAAGTGGCATTCTAGGAGTTTTGGAGCTCAATATTGAAATTGTCAGGCTTTGTTTTACTCCTGAGCTTTAATTATCAGATGCCCCATCCCCAGCGATCTGTTCTAAGAAGTCGAATATTTGTATCGGTGATTTTTAAAACACTGTTGGCATTTGCTGCTGGGGCAGGAGCTGGTGCCTCTGGAAACCTCACCGTGCTCAGCAGTGTAGGAGAAGCTGAGAACATGGCTGTGCTGGCCACCTTCCACGTCATTTCTGAATGGATTGCACAGCCAGGCGTAGGCTGCTGCTGCTGCAACAGTTGTCAGAGACATTTGGCACAACTCTTGTATGTGTGTGGAGCTCTCTGCAGTGAGCTCTCCTCTTACCTTCCAAAAATGTGCACCCTCTCTCCCCGTGCTTTTGCACGCTGGCTGATCAGTGCTGACCTGAATTGATAACAGTCCTGGGTTCAATGAAAACGAAAAGTTATAGCTGGAAAGAAATGAGAGGCAGTTCAGTTTATATTTGGAAATTGCGTATACAAGTGTCTCTTTCCTTTGATTTCTTTTACTAAGTTAGCCATACCAAAGGTGTCCTGCAGAAGCACTGACTGGAAGTTCCAACTTTCATGAACTGCTACTTATCAGTCATGCTGTCCTCATCTTCTCTTGCCTGCTTACCTCTGTTTTTCATAAACTATCTTTTACTCTTGGAATGGGGAATCATAGTTTCCCAGATGGAGCTGGCCTTTAAATGCAGGTTTTGTAAATATAGGATATTTTTCCATTTCTTAAAGGATAATAATTGACAAAGCAAGAGTATTAATGAAATGCTAAATTATTTGTTTGTGTTAGGATTTATCTCAAAATATCTTAGGAAGATATGCCTTTTTTTGTTTGGTTGTTTGTTTGTTTTTTGGGGTTTTTTTTTGTTGTTTTTTTGGTTGGTTTTTTTTCCCCATATGAAACATTGTCTAAATTCAGGATTCAAATCACAGATGTGCTAGCAAAGGGCTAACTTTAAATTTCAGAAAATCTGCAGTAGCAGACAGTGTCCTTTTACCATCCTAGACAATCAAGACTAAAGCAATGAGCAGCTTTGCACACTCATAGATTGGGGTGGTAGCAAAGATACATGACATTAATGGAAGGACTTCCTAGTCTTATCCAGCCTTGAAAATTTTGTGCTTCTACCTAAGAACTGTGTGGTAGCCAGTATGAAATGATCTTAAGATCCTTTTCCAGCTTTTAGATATGCATTCAGAAGCCAATATAGAATGTATTAGCTTGAGCCATTCTTGAAAGAACATCAGGTTATCCTGGGGTACTAAAATCCAGCAGTCCTTTCACACTTGCGTGTATTGCTCCTAAAAACATGTAGATCAGCATGAAAGAGGGTATGCACATTGACATGTTTGAACCACACCTGCCAAATTTATAAACAAAAATTTCTTTGGGGGTTTTCAGAAGTGCTTAACTTGACATAATTCTACTGTCTGAAAGTGCATGGAACTTTACTGTTGGCCAGTTGAGAGGAATTAGGTCAGTACTATGTTCCTTTGTTCCCAAAAATTGTAGCTCAGCATCTTTCTTAACCACCGAGTTAGCTTAGAAAATCTTACAGCACACACAATCATGTTTATTCTCTAGCTATCACCTCAGATAGACCTGGCCGTGGTATT
Source organism: Irena cyanogastra (assembly GCA_013397155.1). Taxonomy (NCBI): domain Eukaryota; kingdom Metazoa; phylum Chordata; class Aves; order Passeriformes; family Irenidae; genus Irena; species Irena cyanogastra. Next base: position 405,845 of record VWZV01014206.1, read on the forward strand.
TTCCTTCCCTTTTCAAGTGCTGCTTTAGTTTCTAGATTTACTTGATTTTTTTTTCATACTGTAACTTCATCTAACATTAAAACATTCCTCTGCCTTTGAAAATTAAAATACAAACAATCAGTAAATATATCCACCTCCATGCTATTAATGCCTTGCACCACAGAACAGATGCTGAAAGTGAAAAATGTAGCCAACTTTTAGGCTAAAGAATAGTGGAATTACTGGGTTCTTTTCGGGTTATGAACTTCAGCCAAACAAGAGTTGGCCTTTTTTCATAAATACACATTGTTCTTGACTTTCCTCTGACTTGGAACACATTTGAATTGGTAATAATACAGCTGAAATCCACAGAGCTTTGGCAATCTAAGCTGGGGAGAAGAATGGGGCTCCCTATCTTTAGCACTCACATAGCTATACATCTTGGAAGCTCTTACACACGCTTTGCAAACCCTTTATGTTCGCAGAACAGGAAATCTGAGTCCTGCAAATGAGTTAAACACTGGAGTCAGATTAATTCTTTTTTGCCTCCATACTCAGGAAACTCCAAGCGTCCCACAGAGGAGTTATCCGACCACAACTATGCAGCTTGGGAATCTGCAGCTCAGACTGAGCAGAACTATGTTCTAAATTCAGTAAGCACAGATTTACTCACCAGGAAAAACCCAGTGCACTCTGAAATGATCAAAAAACTGTTGTTTTAGAAAATATTACTGTGGTAGAAAATGGACTTTCTTTCAGTGACATATCATTTACTCGTGTTCTGTAGATCAGTCTGAGGACAATGCTTTTGTAAGGTGAGAAACAAAAATTCATTGTATCTAGCATGATTATTCATGTGACCACCAGCAGGAGGATACATGCATGCTTTTTTGGGGTATCACTTTAGTCTGGACTGAGACACAGCTTTAACAAAACGATGCAATTTTTGTGAAAACCAGGCCACTTTCAGGTTATTTGGTTTGATTTGAAAGCAGGTGTGCAAACTTCAGTGGCATTTCTTCTGAGTTGATGTGAGTGCCTGTATAACAGCTCATCAGCTTGGAAATACACAGGCGCACACTCTACCAGTGAACACAAATCTACCAGTAATATGCATAGATATTCCCTGTGCACCTATGCATCCCCCTCTGAATATCTAAATGTTCCTGTATTAGTGAGTACTCTGCTTGTTATTTCTTTATTAATGACTGTCTCCCATTCAACCGACATGTCTGAGTGGTCTGGCTGTAATCTAAATAAATTTTGGTTTAGATGCAGTTTTGTTGACTAATGAATGATAATTTTTGTTACTCTAATAGGAACCTGTATTTTTCCTTTGTATAAAAATATGAAATTAGGCTGTCCTCATGCTACATGCAACATACTGAGTCACTGCATTTTTTAGTCCTTTCCCTTTACATATTTGTGCGCAGAAAGGGAGACAATGATAACACGAACAGTTGAATTCTATTTATAGTCATGATAAATTAGCTTTGATGTGATCAAAATAAATGTAAGAGATATAAGAATGTAAAACAGGCCATATCAGACCAGAATAAAGTTCCTTCTGATATCAGATTCTCTTTCTGATAATGCACTATAGCACATGCCAAGAGAGGAGTGCAAGAACCAGACAAGCATCTGAGGATACTTCCCCAGAGCAGTCTCTTAGCCTCTAGCAATTTGCAATTTGGGATTTCTTCAGCTTGTATTGAATAGTCATTTGTAGAACTGCCTCCCCATCCCCAAATAAACAATTTATGCTGCCTGTTATGCATTTAAAATTTTGGCAGCACAACATCCAGCCATAAGAAATTCTTCAGTCTAACTTCATGCTCTTCAAAAATCCATCTCCTTTGCTTACTCTAGACCTGCATTGATTGCTTGCTAATTCTTGTATCAGAAGAGACAGAAGGCTCTTGTTCCCTATGAATCCTTTTCATGGCACTTACAATTTTATAAAATGCAATCATAACTCCCTTTAATCCCTGTTCTGTTTCCAGTTTTAAGAAGGATGTGCCAGGATGTGCGTGCGTCAATAAGGATGTGGTTCTTAGAAGCAAGGAGCAGTTGCTAAGTAATGAACGTGAAGCATGTTAAAGTGGCTTTGTAATATGAGAGCAGAGCTGACAGGAAGCCTAGAGGGTCATTTTATATCAATATGTTGGACATGAGGCAAGTATTGCTAATGCTGTGTAGTGCTGCAGCCTGGGAAATGGGAAAATGGACACTGAGAGGAATGGTGCATTTAGCTGGTATCAGATACTTTGTAAGGCAGTCCTCATTTTGCACAAGGATAAATGCACATATTTGATTAAACCTAGGAAGATCAGTTTTTCAAATAAGAACTGTCAGCTTTAGAAAAATGCACCCCAGAAATAATTGAACTGTTAAAAAAAAGTAACAGAGCTATTTCTTTTAAGCAGCAAGTGGAGAGAAGTACAGCCTCAAGTACGAGGGCATGTGTTCAATGTGTCAATAGGAAATATACCCAATTGCCCCTATTTCTGTATAAATAAGGCATTATAAAGGACTGCCTTAAAGTCTGGGATTGTTTGGACACAGCTTTACTTAAACATTAGATCAAATTAGTATCTGTAATATTGATGGACAATACCTGAAACTGACACCACCAATGGATCAATATATGGCCAGTTCTGTCAATGGACTTTAGGACTTTATCTTTGCCTGGAGCTGCTGAAGCACCCCTGTGCATTTTGTCTTGCACCCACTGTTGGACCTGATGTCACCAGCAGTGCTGCAGCACATGCCTTAATATCTAAACGCAGGCAAGGACTGCAGCAGATGTCATGCTATGCAATGAATCCTTATTTAGGAGAGATTTCTATTCATATTCTGCTTTCTCGAGAGCTCATGGAAGAAAATGTTAGTCATTTTATTAGTCATAGTTCAAAATGGTGGGCATGTAGAGAACCTAGGGGCCTTAAATTGCCAGTTCCTCTACTGTGTAGGCAGATGGAGTCTTTCTGTGATTCCCAAAGCAATGTACTGAGTACATCTGGGAGATTTACACCTACCAAAGACACCCCTTACACTGTGTTAATGGAGGTGCAATGGTTATTTCCTCTACTGCTCCTCAGAATTTTGTGCTCTCAAAACCCACAGAGAACAATGAAAACTTTGATGAAAGCAGCTGTAAAGGCATTTTTGTAGTTGGAAAAATTGGACCTCCCCCATGTGAACACATGGCTAGAATATGGATATGGTATTTGGTAGAAGCTATATTTTTCCCTTGTTAAAATGGATATAGCTTTGTTTGTCTCTATGACAATAAGTAACAAAGTAAGGTGTGTTCAATGATTACCACTTGTCAGTCATCTTCTATCCTGATATTCCTACCACAATTCAAAAAAGAAAACAGATAGTGAAAAAATATGTTAGTTTCTAGTCAAAAACTTTGGAGTTGGGATAATTAAGGCTTGGTGCTAGAAAGCTTGGCTTTGAATTCCTCAGAACAAGTGAACATACCTTTCTAGTAGTTGAGACTGAAGTCTGTGTCTCAGACGTCACTTCTTCATGCAATTGAATCATTTTTGGTCTTTAAATTCAGTTGGTAGACAGGTAAAGAAAGAGAACGCACCTTTAAGAAAAGCTTCCCCATCTTCAAAGGTGTCTTTGGCACTTTACTACCCCATTTAGTTGATAGATGATGCTGCTCCAGTGCAGTATCACAGTTCTGTCTCTCTGTGTATGGACATATGGAGTTTTATTTTGTGCATGCCTAGTTGATAAGCATGCAAGAAACTACATTTATATCAATGCATGCCCACATTTATAGATGACAATTTAGAAATATTCTTGTGAAAATTTTATGATATAATGAGATTCTCATGAGTAGCAAAAAGTATTGCAGTGGTATTTTCATAATATGTGCTGTTGGAGTATGACTATCTGCTAGTAGTACCTCTAAGCCCTGAAAATAAAATAGTATGTGTTTTTTTAGGAATGTGCTGTACAAATAGGAAGGAAATTGGTGGTAAATTAAATCTTGGTCATAATCAGCCAGTATTTTTCCATCTGTCAGCAAAACCTGGCAAAAAACTCCAAAACAACAACAAAACTGTAAACTCTGAGACGAGATTTAGTGATTTACTGTCTGCTTTAACTGTGCCTATGGGTTGCAGTACAGCTACACAGCCTCAGGGTTTCCCAGATATTTCCATAACTTATTTGTCCATTTTGCATAGAAGGTTATGGTCCCACCATTTATCTAAACATTTTCCTAGTCACCTACTCCAATTATAGCTTGTTATGGAAAGCCAGGACTATCATTTATGTGTCTGTGTTGCTTTATTATAAGGATGCAGCATGTGGAAACTGTGAAGTGAGGGTTTCTGCAGAATCTTAGCTTCCAAAAAAACTTTTCCCTTGCTTAGAAACTGTTCATCAGTGAAAGGTCACCACTCCTAATAGCATGACCTATTTCACTTCAGCCTGCCTTCCTGCAGCACAGCACATTGCACAAGGTGAAATCGTGGGTTTGGTAAAGGAGCCAGAACTGATCCAAACCAGGTTGAAGTCTGGCTGTAATGGGGTCGCAGTGGTCTCGCTGCCCTGCCCTTTATCCTGGGGTTGCTGTGCCTGGAGTAATGGAAATGCTTCCCTTTCAGAATAAAATTTAATTAGCTGGAATACATAACGGGTGTCTTTTCTATGATCAATCTTTTGAGTCTGCTTGAACTCAGGCTTTCTGTGTTAAAAAGGAGTGTTGGATGCAGACTCTGCTTTGTTTTCTTTGAAGTTCAAATAAATAGTTTCATCTTGTATGATTACATTGTTGCATGCTATTTACTTCTCTTGAGTATATAAGTAATTTTCAGATTGGCTTACAGGAGTAACTTGAAGAGGCTCAACATTTTATGTCAGTGAGCAATTAGATTGGTTACAGGGGCACCTCTGCACTCCTCTAAGTGACTATTGTGCTGGCTCTCTTTGATCCCAAGACATCTGGGAAGCCTGATGCAGACTTATCTAAAGGACGTGGTCTGAAAAACTATCAACTTAGGCACTTTGCTCTGGGGAGCATCATCTAGTACTTTATCCATTATACTGGGTTTTACTAAAGGTTTCTCCATTTCTTTGTTGAGAGGTCTTTTGAATGTGTGGTAGCTGAGACCTGAAACACTTTGTACTGTGATGGAAACATCTCGCAAAACACAGCACTCTCAAGTCACCTGGTCTTAGTGGTCCATAGATCAGGTCAGGCATTGAATAATAGCTATAAATGCTATTTATTGCCTGTTTGCTGGTATTTCTTTGATAACCCATTGTGTTGGTCTTTAACTTAATTTTTTAGAAGTTTTTAATAGTGGTATTTGACTTGACAAAATGTTTTTCCTTCTGTAATATCCCCCTTTGTACCCATGTAAGTGGAGTCCTTTCACTTTAGTCTCTTCTACTGTAGTCAATCCACACAAAGCATTGGAAAGCAGAATGATACCACGTTTGCATCCTTCATTTTGCTATTGTGAATATAACACATTCTTTTTATGGCGTTCCTGCACGCTTATCACAATCCCGTTGCAGTTTTGGATCTGAGCTGGGTGGTGCTGTTGCAACAGGCAGACAAAGCCTCTATTCCAGGATATTCACAGTTCTTCTTGTGATATTCCACTGACTGATAATGTTTTTCTGTACCTCTTCTATTTACAATCCATCTTTCTTAAATCTTGTTGAGTGGAGCTGTATGCTATTTTTCAGAGAGTCTGCAGTGCTGTAATATGTATATTTTACTGCCTTTTAGTCAATTGATGAGCACTGTAGAGTTTGCATTAGAGATGCTGGTTTTTAGCAGGTGTATAAACTACATTATTTTGAATGTTCTATTGTTAAAGTTTATTTGCTCAATTAAATCTCTGGATGCCTTACCAGGTCTAGACCATTCAAATGCAGATGTTATATTTTATAAGCACAAGTTTTAAAATTGTGCCACAAGTGTTTGCAAACGTTCACAGCTAAAGATATGTTCTTTGGCTTGTCTTGAGTGAGTACACCAACTGGTTGGCTGTTTAACACCATAAATGTGACACTTCAAGTATCTTGAGTTGTGCTAGGAGAGGCTTAGTATCCCAGAGCTTAATTTCTAGCTGTGTATAATTCCAAAAATATAGTAAGTCAAATAAGAGATCTAGAAAGTAAGTTATATTTATGTTTTTCTAAACTTGAAATGCTTTCTGAAATGCTGCATTTCACAAAGAAAAGTGAATGTGAGAAATTAGCAATAGGGGATAGATAGGTTTCTAACGTATTAAATCTTGGAATTTTTGCCCCATGGGACCATTTGCTTCAATTATGATAAAATTTCACATTTTTAGAAATGAGGATTAGGTTCCATGAAGTTGGCAGGCTTTTATTACCTTAAGGATTGTCTCTTTTTTTTTTTTTAAACAGCCACCACAAACTCTATTATCTACGCAGATACTTCACTGCTAAAAGGATTAATATGAAGATAGAATGGTGAGAAATATAAGCCTAAGTTAGAGAGCTATAAGAAACAAATGAGTTCGAGTTCTCTTTTCGTGTTTTTGGCTATTTGTGTTTGGTTGGTTTTTCATCAGAATTACTTTTCACATAAATATTATATAGAGGAAAACCTTGAGATGCCCAAGATGTTTGCGAAGAGAATGATCTACTCTGTTCAATTTGGTACTCTTGAGTGATGCACTCTTGAGATATATATCTCTAGTATTTGTTTTAGACAACTTTGAAATTTTGCTGTCCCAATATAAATATCCAGATGACAGATACATGTACAAATATTTTTCAGGGAATCAAGTTTGGTTGTTTTAAGGCAGAAATTGATTTTTGTGAGCAGGAGCTCAAAACTGGAAGTTTGGATGACTCAGATGACCCTCAGCCTCGTTGTACTGCCACTTCTAATCACGTTTAAAACCAAGATTGCTCAGAGTCATGCAGCAGTCATTTGTGCTTCTGAAGTTAGTTGCTTTAAAATATAGACCTATATTTTGGACCCAAAGTTAACACCTATATTCAGCTGGGAATAATGAGTATAAAGTCTATTGTTAGAAAGATTGTCTGGATTGTTTCAAGATTTTGACAGTCTGGATCCCTAGCTAACAGTCCACGTATGTAAAATACTTCACTGTGTCATCTCTGCTTATTTTTTTATCTTGCAGCAGAAATGGAATATATTGAAGGATTTTGTTCAACAAATGATCTCTGTTGATCTTCTAATTTTAATTCCATTCACACTTAGATTTGGTTTAGAAAAAATAATTCAAGGTAGTATGTATTTGGCAAAAAAACCCCTCAAATATTTGATTTTGTTCTTCTTGGTCATCAATAATGTAACTGCCCTTTCTGAACATATTGTTAAGAACAAAAACAACCAAAAACTTTTTACTTTGAAAACAAGCAACAAACTTTGGTTTTCACGCTTAGTGATAGGGTGCAAGATTTTAGTCTGGAAGAATTTAGGAATGGGGGTCAGGTTCTTTTTTAAAACTCAAGTCCCAAATAGAGGGAAATATCCATATTAAATAATTCCTCAAAACTTTTGTGTCTCAGTGTGGGCCCTCCGTGCCTGCTGTGGATAGTTTGAAGCCTGAAGGCAAAGCTGAGATAACAGAATTTTTCCCAGATGTCAACTTGGCCCATCAAACTGGAACCAAAATCTAAGCATCTGGCCTTCTGGGCAGCTCTCTCTTTATCAGCCACAGTCAGTGATGTGCGCTTTGACCTGCTGAATCTATGAACTGTCTCCTCCCCACAAATCTGAAGAGCTGAAAGGAGATGCAACTGAGGCATGTTGGGACCTAAATCATAGGTGAAGTTCCAGCAGTTTCTTCAAAAACCCCTTCCAAAAGAGGACCACAACTGATTTGTATAAGCAGTATACATTAAGGCAAATATTTTAGCTTAGAATTTTCAAAACCAGTCCTAACCAAGCAAAATGGCACTATTAATGTGCTTCCTTGAAATTAGAAGTCAATAGCTTCTCTTCTTACATTGTGCAGAATGTAAGAAAGAAGCCATTATATCTGAAGCTTTCCATCCAGTGCCCTGTTAAACCAATACAGTTTGCCCTCTTATACCAATAGGGTTTGCTGTGTCCTGTGTTTGTTAAGGTGAAACTGTAGCATCAGAAGCGTTATTAACTTCTGCTGTTTGCTGTACATGTAAGGATTTTATTTCTAGATGCTGAATGACAGATTGGATCAAGGTCCAACTGTGTACAACTTGCAAGGTTTTGACACATAAACAAATTACATCATAGCAATACATTGCTGATTTATCCCTCCTTTAGTGAAGGATAAAATAACCTGAAATTGTTACATGTATTTTCAGAGAAAAATATTCATGTGGATGGATTCTGAGAACTGGTTGATGTGTAATAACCTGGTTTTGGATGAAAGTCCTGCAATGTGCCCAGGTCTGTGATGAGTAGGTCATGAACCTGGCTTAATACCATGAATTAGTAAATAAGTAATTTACTAAATATGTGGTTTCAGTTAAAGGTAATGCACTTACTTAACAAATGTGAGGTTTTTTTAATTTATTGCCACCTTCTAATTCCATTAAATGCTCATTACCTGAGCACCAACACTGTGCATAGCTCTGTAGATGTTACAAATTAAAATCCAGTGCTTGAAGTGAATAAAATACTTACCATAGGAGAAGCTATCAGGATGCCTTGGGCAGAAGTTGATTTCAGGCATTATCTCTCGTTTCTCCTGGTGTGCATGTGCATGCCTGCCTGCCTCACGTGTGCATTCAGGGAGAGAGCGATGAAAAGGTCAGATGCGGGCTGTGGATATGAGCTCTGTTCATCTTGCTGTGCTGATGAAGTTTAGTTGATTGAATGTAAATATGCCTTAACTCTTCCACAGCATGTGCATCAAAGAGAACGTTATTAGAGCGAAGACAGGCATTTGTTGGTACAATGAAAGCAATACTGTCTGTGCGATGCTGTTTAGAGGTGGCATGCAGTGGCATCCGGATATATTTGCATCTAAATGAGATGAGCGTTTCTTTTCATTCGGCTTTGATTTACCTTGATCGCTACAGGTTTTCATTCCTCTTGGGATTTGGGGAACCGTATTCCCATTATGCGCTCATCTTCCCTTCGCATACTGTCTGCCACCTTCAGTCAGTGCCGCGAGATAAGTATATATAATAAAGATCTTTTACATCAGATCTGGTTACCATGCTGTCAGGCCAGTTACTGGAGTCTGGGGCTCAGGAGGAGCAATGAGTGATGAGTACCGTAGTTATTTAAGTACTACTTTTTTCTTTTTTCCCCTTGTTTTTATATTTAGTATTGACTGTATCTCAACCTGCTTCAGCATTATTAATGTTTCTGAGAATAATTGGATGATAATGCATAGTTCCAAATTTTTTGTTTTAAAATGGTTTTGAAATCATTGATTTCCTTTTTTATTTATTTTTGCCTCTGAAGAGCCTCGGTAGTTCATTAACCAGCATCCTAAAGGTCTCTGTCTGACTCCCTCACTCAGTGAGTTTGTAGATTGCTGTTGGATATGTCAAGATGCTCTGTTAGCACTGTGTGTCACTTAGTGTGGGTTTGCTTAGCAGAAGCATTTCTTGGCCCAGTTCTTCTCTTGGTTGCATCAAGTTGCATTTTAAATTGAAGTCATAGTAAATTAATTTAAATCTCAGTATAGTGCTGACTTGTATCCATAGCTATGGCACTTAAGGATAATAATGTAGAAAAACACCTGGGAAGTAAAATTTGTAAATCAACATACATGGATGAACCTCTTGTGTTGCACATTATAAACTTTTGCTTTGAATTAATGCAAGATTTCAAATCCTCCTTTGCACAATATAATTCACTGAAGTTTTCTCTCCTGCAAACTCTAAAAAGATTTCAGAACTATTTCAGCATTGAAAAAGGGAAAATTATCATTTGTTGGTCGTTTTTGTTTGGATTGCAGTACCTTTCAGGGAGCACTGGACACTTACCAAAGGCATAGGAAGGTCCATCCCATGCCCCAAGGACTGTGTGATTTAAAAAGGCAAAGGCAATTACACAAGGTAGTGATAGAGTAGTGTGTGTACTCTTCTAATGAGAGAATTATCCCCTCATTAACAAGACTTATCCTCGCTGCCTTTGCTTTTTCTGTCCCTTTTCTCATTTCAGTGGGGGATTTCTGGTTTCTTACCTACTTACCCAGGTTCTGTATGTTCGTGTCTTATGATGTTAAGTACATTTCCCTTTCAGTGGAGCATCTCCAACGTTTCTCTTTTCATTCCCACTCCAAGTCACTGGGGCAGTCCTGTCCTTCTGACATACTAAATGGGATTTGTCAAGTCCTTGGTGTAACCATGCTTTATTTCCATGAGTAATGAGATACTGTGATAGGGCATCTTGTCCTGCCCTAAACGAGACATGCCAAACCAAACATGAAATGGAATGCCAAACGCTATGTCCTATATGTTTGTCAAGTGTGTGATCTATTTTTTAGAGCCCCAACTCAGTACACTGAAATATTTTACTACTTGTGAACTTTAGCTTCTGTTAATATGATTGAAGCAAGTGGAAATGGAAATTGTCAGGGCAATTTAACAAAGCGAGTCTGTAAAACTCATTACATCCCAGGTAGTAAAATCACTTTAGAAGGCACATTCTTCAAACTTGAGCTTTATTCAGTAAACTGCATCGGTGCCTGACCTTTTAAGAGCTTTCCCTTGCTTGGGAGGAGGAGGGGGAAAGGCCCTGTTGTTCAGAGCTACCTATCTTAAATTACAAACAGCAGCCAGACTTGACTCTGTGCTTTAGATCCCACAGGATGACAAAGTGTGCAACTGCTCCAAACAGACAGTTAAATGGCCAGCTATTTAGATGAGTTTGATGTGTATTTCATGTAATTGTATACGCCACAAAGCAGTAAAAAAACAATGTTGTGTGCTGTCTGTATTTTAGCACAAAGTAAATCAAAGTACCAATCCCGTGTTTGTAATTCAACCTAATCTTATCAAGACCTGATGCTTTAAAGAAGCTTTAGATTGGTACTAGGTAATGGGTGTGTGAGGGTTAAAGATGCTTTGGAGAAAATAATTCCAAATTTAGGAATTAGGTCTGTATCTAATTTGCATAGCAAGATGAATTAGCTTCTTGAGGACTCTCTAAGACTGTGGCTGGGGCTCTCCTGCACTGCAGTGTAAACATGCCCCTCAGTATGCCTCTCTCTGCACTGTCTCCATGCATGTCTACAAATAGATGACAGGCTTTTCCTGCCAAAGTTATGAATGAGCTGTCAACTCACCCTAGATAACAAATTTAGGCTCTATTTTTTTTCTGTTTTTTTAAAGAAATACTTTACTCTTCCAATGGTACGCCACAAATTTTCATTTGTGGCATACATGAAAAGCAAATGTGTCATGGGCTGTGTCTCTACCAGTTCATTATTTTCATTTTCCAGCATCTAAACAATTATGAACTGTAGATATTGCATTTTCTTGGAGCTATCTTTTGCCAGGCTCATGAGCACAAATCAGGTTGCTCATTAGTGAGCCCACACAGAGTTTAGTCCAGTAACCTTTGAAGTAAATGGAAAGTCTCCCACATATTTATTCAGTGTCAGGTAGACATTTGGTGCACACTGTGGCATTAAAAGATTTTGTCTAATTGTGTAATGAGGGTTTTGCCTTATCTATGTAGTTTGTGAAGTTATGGGGTGTGTGTTAGAGTTGATTGTGGAAAACTTTGAGAAGAGAAAGTGTGATCCTTCTTTGCAATTTTCACATTGTTTCACTTTTTTTTTTTGCCATTGGTGCTATGCAGTTTTTTTTCCCTCCTAGATCTGTTACCATCTTATCTAGAGGATTCCTGAAAATCTTTAAAGATAGTTGGTAAAAAATGTAAGTGAAAATAAAAGATGGTTAAGAAATGGTTGAGAGTGGGGAACAGAAGCTTTAAAAAGGGAAGTTTTTGCAAGAAGAATTGGTATAAAACAAAGAAAAATATGTTTCTTTTTGATTTTCTGTGGGCAGAAGGATTTGCAAATGCATGAATGGTACTGAGTCCTACATGCAATGGGAATAGTCAGGTCCATAGGTGGCAGATAAAAAGCCATGTAAATTCATAACACTCCTGGTACGAGTCCTCCTTGTGGATGTAATCCACAAAAAGTTTGCCAGCATAAAGAAATGATGTGAGATGATTATACATATAGGTAATGGAACTCTGCAGTAGCTGTTTTTTACCACAGAGAAGTACTGATCTTTGTATATAAATTGTTTTACATCAAAGGAAACTTGGTGCTAAGCCAGATGTAAAGCCTAGGATGGTGCCACTTTAAAAATTTGGCCTTTTCCCATGCAGAAAAGAAATGCCCCTTGCTTTCCAACAGGTGATATTTATTTATTATTTATTATTATTCTCATACATTGATAACATTTTTTCTTCCCTGTTAAAATTCCCTTTTCCAGTGTGTGGCACTGCCTTGGGTTTGAAGCATCAAAAGGGGAGCAATTATAGAAAAAAACATTAATGTTTCAGGAGATGTTAGAATGTAAATGATCCACCATCCTGAGGAACAGGAATGCAGATGAGCCTTTGATTGTTGATATATGTGGCATACTTTATGGCTTTCTTTCATAAATACTTTCCTTTGCAGAAAACAGAAACAGGGATAGTTGGGACCGTGCTCTATTCTACTAATCAACCTGCAAACTGTGTGCTGTAATGACACTGGCGTAATATCTTTGTTTAATGCCTAGTTGCTATGCCCAGCTTTAAAAAAAAAACATACTTTAAATACAACACAGCATGTTTGCTATCCATAGCTGGGTAATCTGTAGCTATTGTTGAGGTAGGAAGCAGTTTTGAAGGTTTGCATTTCTGGAAGGAGGGTTGGCATTCATTGGATGCATTTAATTTGATGGTGAAAGAAAGTATTTGTTTAAATACTCAGCTTGCCTTCATTTATTAGAGTTGTTTATGTCACATAAAGCAGAGTTTTCTGAAAGTTTTGCTCTAGAACCAGCTACAAGCTACCTGTGGTTTCTGCAGGGCTGATAGAAATAATCACAAATTGCCTTGCCTTAGTCAAACATTTTTAACCATCAGTATTTTCCCTTTATTTCTGAAATTTCAGATTTTAAAGCAAATTCTTAATCTTTGAATATAACATATAATGCAGCAATCACTCCCTTCCTGCATGCTCCTCTTTGTGAAATGCAGGTCAAATGTTGATAAGAAAAGGGAAAAAAAAAAAGAAAATATTGGATTTTGCAAACAGCATTTTGATTGATTTATAAACCTCCATCTCTATTTATGTGTCTTGTCACTATTTTCTCAGCTTTTGAAATGCTATGGTTACATTTCAAGTTTTTGGCCTTTTTTCTCCATTTACATTTTGCATGTACTCCATTTAGTGTCATCATCTTTTTAAGTGCTTTATTATTGGTAGCAACTGAATTACAAATCATTTGCATTAACACATCTGCACAGCCTTAGCAGATGTGTTAATGTTAATGCCTTCCCTCTTTTTTCCCTCTTTTTATAGCTTGAATTGAGATACTGCAATCTGGCCTTCATTCAGAAACATATTTTAAAATGTAGTGCAATTCTAGTATTTTAATTGATTATATTAGTTTTTGTTCAGAAGATGAGCTTAACTATGTTTAAAATTAAATATATGAACTGCTCAGCCAGTTTTTCTGTCTGTAGCTCAGCTCTCTTCTAACCACAGCTCTCTGATTTTCATTTTGCTCGTAACATGAGCAGAATGAGTTCCTGGGGAAGTCCTGACAGAATTACCCTACAAACACAGCCTCCTTGCTGAGGAAAAGAACTGACACTGCCCTTGGAGCACAGGCTTATTTGCAGTGAGCTTAGTCAGAAGTTTCCAGTAAACTTAGCTTGAATTGCAGTTTTGGTTGGTGACTTTGATGTCACTATGTGTAAGCAAGAGATGGTCACAGCCTCGCATATGTTTAGGCTGACTGTGGTTCCTCCACAACTTGTGTGAGGGAAAATGTGTTGGCCTGTATTTAGTTTAACTACCTGGAGTAAAAGGAAAAGATATATTTTTACAAAGATGGTGAGAAAATCACATTTACCCAGGGCTTTTAGTACTCAGCATAAAGTAGCACTAATCATAATTGTTGGAACATTTTTGCCAGGAATATGGTAGCAATGTTTGAAAGCATAAGATTCAAGCCTGTTTTCCTTCTTAACAAGTGTTTGTATTTGAAAACAGATGCAGCTGTTTGGTATATACACCATTTTCCTGGTAATTTGAATCTATCAGTAGCAAAATGAAAATATGCATAAATTTATTGTTGAAATGATGAGTAGTCACAAGGAAAACACCTACATTGACTCCCTGTTTGTCATAATTTCGCCCCCAAAAAGAGAGATGTAGGCAGTAAGCATGATCCCCTGTTAAACCACTTGGGGTTTTTAACAAATCAGTCATATTTTTCCTAGTCACTGCAATTATTTCATTTGTCCTGGTCTTTATTCTTCCAAGTCATAGAATAATTCCAGGATAAAATTAATTTCTAGCAATTCTTACAATTTTAGTGGGATTTGCAAGCTATCAGTTCTTTTCCAGATTGCAGAGTGAAAATATCTATACTCTATATATGTATATGTATATGGGAGGCTGGAGCTGTGTTAGATAGTAACCATTGTTGAGCATATTATGTACAATCTATTGACTATAAATCTGTTTTCTGCACCACAATTCCTATTTTGAATGACTATTTTTTCTTTTTCTCAGTATTGCTCATAGTTTTTTCCCTACAATTAAGCAAAAAGACAAGCAGCAGGAAAGGCACATTAAGAAAATATAATAGCTAGGTGCAATTTTGTAGGCCTCTGTCTTTTTTTCAATGCAGTGATATATAAATGGTTTGTTTAAATTTTAAGCTACACAAAGATGAAGAATTCAACACAGAGAAAGGACATTTATGAGTCCTCTTAACAAACTCAGTGATGCCTAGAAACAATACTAGTGCTTGCTAGGGACTTGGGCAAAAAATATTTTAACTCGTTGTAATAGCAAACCGTGATCCCTTTCTCATCTCCTAGAAAAAATTGCCAAATTTTCCAAAAAATATTATCAGTGACAGAGAGAAGGTATGTAAAAAGTTTTATTTTTGCTTGATTTTGCAATTAATTGATTCAATATTTCTGAAATAGCAGTATTTTAAAAAAGTCCAGCTCAATATTAAGGCAGCTGAACTGGCTACATGGTGTGTCTGTATTGCGCTTGCTACTTTCTGATGGGGCTTTCCCTGTCTAAAACATTGCTGTGTAAGGGTTGGAGTAAGCTAGAGGAGTTTCTGTCTGGTAGGGTATACTTGGTACAAACAGACACCGTGCAAAGCAGGCCTTACAGTAGTGCTGGCTTAAAATATTCAACCTGTACTATTCAGGGAAAAATTCCCAGTCTGGTAACTGTGTCATATTTTCTCTCAAAACACTATTTGTTTTCTATAGACAAAGAGCAGCTTTTGTATAGGTAGTTGAAAGTACAAAGAGGTCTCTTGGCAAATCATTAATCTTGCTTATAATTGCTAGTCAGCACTGTAGCTCTTTTCCATAAATTAAAAGAGGAGGGTTAGCCAAACATCTTGTGTTTCCTGAGGCAGGGAACAAGAAGAGCTGGTTGTCAGCAGCAAGGACTCCATTTGAAACTTATATTAATGCATAATACCATTCAGTAGGGGAGAAGGGAGGGAAGACAAAGATAGGGAAAAGAAGAATTAAGTTTGTTTACATCATTAGAAAGGTGGAAGACAGGCTTAACTCATCCTTGGCTTCCATTGTTTGAATGGCTTTCCTTTTGCTCATGAGTAAATAACATAACTGCCCATGTTTCCCTCATATATTCTTTCTTGTAGGCGTGTTTACACGCGTGTGTCGATTGAGGAGTGAGTGGCCCTGGTCTCACACCCCAGAGTGGACATTCACACTGGGGGCTAGCAGGACAAGGACCATGAGGAGCAGTCGTTTAGCCATATCCAGAGGAGATCTCCCCTGAAAAGAGCTGAACTGCTCTTCCTCCTTGATGATGTTCATCTAATTATTATTTTCTCAGGGGCATGGTTGCATCACCAAGGTGCAGTTTATGGAATGGAGTGAAAGCTGAGGGACCTTCTGAGAGAGGATTCTTCTCATTCCTCCCTATGTCTGCTATTTTATTCTTTCAGGGGAGTGTCTCAGTTTTCCCAGTGTGACAGTCTAGACAGGGAAGGAATAGGCTCTCACTCTCCTTGCACTGTGTTCTGAGGGGCAGGCAGCTTGCTCATGGGATCAGAGCAGGTACAGAGAGACTGCTGGGATCCTCACACCCTGCAAAGATCGTGCAGGTGGGGGACTGGGCTTTTCATGTCCCTCTGCCCTCCCTTTTTGTACTTCTGTAATTTCCTCCTAACTTTTCACAACAGAAAGCTCTTAATTAGCCTTTTCTTAGTCGGACTCTGTGTCCAACTCAGCTGCTCGTGAAGAGCTCTTTAGGTAAAGTCAAGTGTGGTGAGTTCTTCTGTTCTGTGTTTTAACACAGCTTGTCAGCTCAGGGATTTCACACACTGGTATGGCAAACACTTTACTTTGTATGTATCTCAGGACTATTCCTCTAACAAAGTGCTTTAAATATATTAAAAAAAAAAACCAAAAAACAAAAAACAACCAACCCGAAAAAGGCAAAATGCTTGTCTGGGAGAGCTTGCACAGCGCTGGTGCTTGTGGAATAAATATGTACAGCAAGCAGCTATACTGCACTAGCAGCTTTTAGTACTGAGCCATTCAGCCTCCTCTGATAAAGGCTGGCATATTGCCCACTTTCTTATAAGTTTCTGGACACAGCATGATGATATTGAGGATGTGACCAAGAAAACATGCAGCTCCAAACAATCACACTGGTGCTTTGCATGCCAGGCAGTATGGTGCTCTTGACATGGAGCCTTTCCCTCTCCCAACATTTATCTGTCGTGTTTAGATTGAAACCTGTTCTGGGAGTTTCCTTATGTTTTATTTTTAAACTGTCTGTCAAATCCCAATGCTTAACTACCATAATAGAAGAAAATAACATCAATTACTCTCAAAAAATAATGGACGTTGTACTGAAAGTTGCACATGCAAATTTATAGTATTACTCAAATTTATAGTATTACTTTTTAGAACATTATGCAAAGTTTCTCTTTAGCGAACAAAGGCAAAAAGTACTGCTGCCTTCTGGGCAGTAGCACTATGACATTCCTCTACAGTAGATTTTCCCAACTTCCCAACTGTCTTTAAATACCTGTAAAAAGATGCATGCCCCATGGGCACTGCAAAACAGTATCACAGCATGCCTAAAAGCTTGGGAGGCTGCATTTTGTATAGGAGCAGAAATGCTGATCATCTTGTCCCCTTGATAACGTCTCAAGGGCCACTAAAATGGCAATGTTCTATCTCCAGTTTGAAAACTGCTGCTCTGCAGGCGAGGAATTATCTCGAGCTTCCCGGTACACAAAGAAAAGGTACTATTCATATTGACTTCTTAGGCAACATAGAAACCTGATTGCATGAAGGTATGTGTGAAGACAATGTTTGTTGTCAGAGAAGTTAGTTCTCTGCCAACAAACAGTTAGTAAATGAGATAATTAGAAACACAAAATGCAGAAAAACATGAACATGGAATGGAGGAGAAGTCAGATCTTGAAGAACAGTATTTGCATACTGCTCAGATCACTGGTGTTTTTCTTGCTCATATAAATTCTCTTTCCTGTTTTATGCTGTTCAGTTCTTTGGTTAGTTTTCTGTTTCAATTTCAATTCGAAGTATGTGAAGAAGGACCAGATGGTTTTACAGTTGGGATTGGTGGCAGAGAGGTAGCAAATGATTTTATAATATGAACAAACCAGGTTCTAGCTGTTTGATCTCAGTAATTTCTTCCTAGGTTGGAAACCCATCTATTACATTTCTGTTTCCCATATGGGCACTCATAGGCTGAGATTAAGCCACCTCTAAACCATCTCTTTGATGAGTTAAATAAATTGATCATCTTGCATCTCACACTGTGAAGCAAATGCTTTGATCCTTTCATCATTCTTCTTGCTTTTTCTCCTGCAACTGCTCTAGTTTTTCCAAGTCCTTACTGTGAAAGTGAGAGCTTGGACCTCACTTTCAGTTCCTGGATTGCAAGCACGAGAGCCAAGGTGTTGTACTTACTCACCCTGTATCCCCCTTTCATCGCATCATAGCCTCTTGAGGCAGTGCTACTCTTAAGAATTCATGTTCATCTTCTCATTTAGCCTGACCTCAAGACTTTGTCAGAGGTACAGCTCAGGGCTGAGCTCACCACCTAGAGAAATGCTATTTCTTATTCCCAGATGAGTAGCCTGTATGCTTTTAAACAGCACATTGTTTGGTTATGTTGATGCATGAGAGGGCACACTAATGTCAACTTCTGAATCAGTGTGATCTGGAGCTCTAGTGAGAATAAATAGTTTTGCTATTTTCTTTGAAAATAGCATGATTGTAAGATGAATGATTGTATATCTGGAAAAAAAAAGAAAAAGACTTCAAGATGCAGGTGAAATCGGAAAAGGATGATGCATAGGATTGGTTTTGGTTTTGTGGGGGGTTTCTTAAATTGATCCAGTAATTCTATTAGCCTAATTTGACATCTTAGTTTTGAAAGTCAGAATTTAGGCATTATTTAAGATGGTTGTTCTGTGTTCCCATGTTTATATAAAAGACCTCATGCAACTGAGTATAGAGAGGGGGGACGAAAATCCTTTGATCCTTCAGCAGAATGTTTTTATGTAAGTAGCTTTTTCGTGGTGAGCTCTGGAAGTCTGGACAGATCATTGTCCATCTGTTTTTACAACTTTCTGTGATCACCGTCCAGCAAATGCTGTTTAATCTACAGAGAATAAACACTTCCAGAGCTGACAATGTGCTTCCCAGGTGCTGAGGGGGAGGATCACTCAGCCAGGCCATTTGCTGAAATGTAGGAAAACCGTCATCCAGAGAAAACAAATATCCATGGAAACTTTAGGGAAGAATCACATCTCTTTCATTTTCCTTTACTTTTAGAAACCAGAGACTCTTTTGGAAAGAAATTTAAAGGTACTGGTAACTTGTCTTGTGCTGGACGAGTTAGTGCACAAGAAGCAAGAGATGCCAAGATCTTTAAAGTCAGTAGCTCTTTTTTAAAGATTAAAGGAGTGCGAAGGAAACGTGCAATGTTTGTGCAGAAGGCTAATGAAACAGATTCCCACAACTGTGTTTCCATTTGGACCACTGTTGATTGCTGGAAGAGGGATTGGGGGCCCAGAACTGCAGCATGGAAACGAGCTGCTGTGTCTGGATCATGTCATGGCAAGGAGGTTTAGTAGCTCTGAGGCGCTGCCCTCGTTCGTGCTGGAGCTTAACATCCCCTCCAAAAGGTTCTGCAGCAGGCAAACAACCAGCCCTCACTGCTGTTCACCCCGAGGACTCTGCTCGTCCAGGCTACGTTCAGATCAGAAATTCTGTGCTGTTTTTCTCAGCCCAAGAGAAGGTTGCAGGGCTTAGGCTCCCTGGCACAGGATATAGATATTGTACATATGTTTTTATGTTATTGTAACAAAAAGGCATATGCCACTGTCACTGGTGCTGCTCTAACTATGGCACTGCTAGCTTCTTTTTATCTTGATCTCAGCTTTGTGTGCCTTTGTGAATGCTTGTATTTCTATTCACAGGATATTCCTTCATGGAAATCCAAAGGGCATTACAGAACCAATACACCAAACTTCCTCCGCTGTAAAACCTGCCTTTGAGTAGCCTGCACTTCTGAAATGCCCAAAATATTCAGGGTTCTTTCCTTATCTTTCTTAATAGTTCTTCACTCTGAAGTGTATAAGACTCTGCAGTCCTGGATAGTTTATTCCCTAAAATGCTCAGGGTACCTGAGCTCCAGGCCTCTTTTGTGATTTTTTGTTTGTTTGTTTGGGCCTCTCTCTTTTAGCAGGTGGTTACTCAGGTAGATAATATGTGTATGAACCTAATTTGGGGGCCTAACTAACTTTCCTGGCATCCCTCCATCAGGTGCATCACCTGTGTGTGGCAGTGTTTCCAAAGGGGGGACAGGAGAGGAAATGAAGCAATTTGGCTTTTTGACTACTTCTTCATGAGCTGTTTGGAAGGGGTGTGACAGGGCTTTGATTGGTCCCCAAATACATAAAAATAAATCTTGTCCAAACACATGCCTTTCTCTCGCTGCAGTGGTTTTAAAAGCAAGTTGCCTTCTGAGCTGGGATTCCTTCTGTGTTTCTCATCCCAAATTTAAGGATTGGTGGTTTTAAAACATAAGTAAGTGTTTCCCAACTTTGCCCCTAATACATTAATATCACATATCATCTAAGCTGCTGAAATTAATAAGTATAGTGAAGAAACCACATCCACAGCCCAACTGGCCTTCTTGTGTGGCTGGACTAGGCTGACAGCACTGCCTGCCAGCAGTATCCATCACTGCCAAATGCAAGTTGTGCAGCAGTGGGTTCATGAAATATTTTTGCCACTACAGGTCAAGCAATTGAATATGAATATTGGCAGGATCACATTGAGAGTGTTATTTAATAGAGCTGTTCCTTCTTAGAAAATGGGTTTTTAAATGGACTGTGGAACTAGCTCAGGATGGAAAGGTCTTGTGTCTAACTGAAAGGCCATATAAACTAACAGCAGCCAACACAAGGTGTAAAAGCTGGGAAAACTCCGTGCTCTGAATGTGGCTGAGTCAAGTTCAGGGTCAGCACACTTTTATTCTGGACAAGAAAAGTCACACCCATTCCTTGCCACCTGGGAACACCAAGCAACTGAGGTTACTGGGAGTTTGTTTGCTAATCAAAGTGGGACCTTTTTGTTTGTCATGACTTAGGCTACTTCAAATAGCATCAACTGTTTCCATCTTGCTAATTATCTGCAGTAAGGAAAGCTAATGAAAATTAAGAATAATTTATGCTCTCACTTTGTTACTTGTATTTTTCTAGCCTGTCACAATTTTCTGTTAATCTATTCACCACTATGAAGTTTAAAAACAGTAATGAAGAAAAATAATTTGTGGATTACATCATTTCAGAACAGACCTTTGAGGTTTAACTGCAAGGTCAAAGTCACAAGGCACTGGTTTTGACACAAGGTGCTTTATCATCTGCAGAGCTTAAGTTCAGTGGTTATTTGAAAGCTGGGAGATGCCTGCTGAGAACTAGTTTATGTCAGGTTGACCTTACCAGCAACAGACAAAAGAGAGCAAAGATCTTAAAAAGGGGTATGGATGACACATTTATTTATTTACCTATCTGTCATTGATGGTACTTTGAGACATAGCAGCTTTGCAGAGCCTCATTAGGTTAATGTAAAGGAAAGAATGAGGGAAAACTACTTTGTCTTGTCAGTACATATTAGATTTAATATGTACATATGTGTGTATATATACACACACAGAGCTCTATAAAGAGAGTGAACTATTTAACCATTTTTTTATTAGATAATTTAAAATGGCAAAATGCTTGCTAGGATTCGGGGCTTTGGCACAGGATATGTTGTCCCCAAAGTACTCTAAGCATGGCGCATAGTACTGATTATAAAAAAAAAAAAAAAAAATCTACATCTGCTACTTTAGACTTTGGTCCTTCATTCTGGGCTGCCAGAGCATGGATGACACAGTAGATAGTACCGACCCTCACGATTAAGAGGCAGCAAATTCTGGGTAGTGTGGATACTCTTCCATGCTCTGTTGGTGGTTTACTGTGTGACACTGGTCAACTCATTTCTTCTCACCACCTTTGTACTCTCTCTAGCTTTTTTCTTTTTGATACCTGTTGCTCTTGGACACTTTCTTATTTTCTATCTGTGCAGAACATAGGCCCTGTTCTTTTCACTGTAGCGTAAATATTAGAGAAAAGAACAAGACAAGCATTTTTCTCTGGTTGTTGTTCAGTGTTTCCATTGCACTCTAGGGAATATTGTGGCCAGGTTGACATAAAATTTGGAAATGGATAGTAGGAAAAAGGGCTTTTCTGAAAGCGATCCTTCCACTCCCTCGGGATGGTGTGGATCCTGTTGTTGGGAAACTGGATGTCTGCTTCCTGTGTGATGGAGCTGGTGGCTCTGCTGCTAATACACCTGCTTAAGTGCTTTTTGCTGGATCGCAGCCCGAACAAATTGTGAATTCCTTATCCTCTCGTATCTCCCTTACTACATGCTTCAGAGCTGTAGCAAGGCATTTTGGTGTCCAGGGTAACACCTTGTACTTGGCAGCTCTCCTGCTCCCCCCACGTGGTCTCCCGAGTGTCAGCACCTGGGCTGGGGGAGGCTCAGGAAGCCAGTCCCAGCCGCAAGGCAGGCGGCTGCAGCCCACCTGCACAGCTGCCTGGCGCCAGCCCCGCTGCCATCGCCATGGCACTGTTCTGCCTCCGTCTTCACTTGGAGATAATGCCGAGGGAGGGCACTGCTTTTCACCTTGACAAGGCACTACTCTTGCTCCCTGTGTAAAAAGGTTTGGGCAGTGGCCAGAGGCAGGCTGCTGGGTTATTCCCACCATCCAGTTTGGATGCTTCTTCTGCCCCTGGCCTTATCTTCTCCCTGAAGGTTTCCCTGCCCCTCCCCAAGCCGTGCTTCTGTCGGCATCAAAAACTCTCAGTCTGCTTGTATGCAGTCCCTGCTTCTGAAGTTTTACATGGCATGATCTTATTTATTTAGACTGGTCCCAAATCCACCGTTACAGCTGATCCATTTATGCAGCAGCCCTGTAACTCCTATAGTTTTGACAGTAAGCCCTTGTAGGTAGGTCTACCTCCAGGAAAGCCTTTGAGATGACTGAAATGTAATTAAAAAGTGAAGACCAGATGTTTCTTCCCAGATTATGTTTTCAAGATCGCAACAGTCCTTTCAAAAGGGAGGGGAGAAAAGGGAAACAAGAGAAAACCTCTACTGCTCTGCTTTAGCAAGGGAATTTCCTGAAGTATATACAAGAAAAATCTGGATTTTGTTAAATCTTTCTTTTTTTTCATTCCACACTGAAGTCTGTAAGCAGCTTGAAATGGTAATAAAACAAAGTGGACTTTCCATTCCACTGTGCAAAGCCAGCAGATTTCTTTTTTTCCCAATGCACCTGCTTTGTTGCTCAGCCTTTCCAGAGGAAAAAAAAAGCTTAGTTTTTTTTTCTGGAACAGTGCTTTACTAGTAGGTTTTGGGTTTTTTTTTGTTTTTTTTTTTTTTTTTTTTTTTTCTGTAATTTGCCACAATAAAAATGTTTTCTTGCATATACTTTTGAAAACCCTTCATTCCATTCTATGAAGGCAAATAAAGATGTGGAGGAGTTGGGGGAGAAAATCCATATTCATCAAAAGCAAAAGAGAATGTTTGAATAGCTGCAAATCTGTATAGTAAAACTGCTAGGAAGCACACAACATTAATATAATTATGGCATTTAACTGGCAAATTAGAGGAGATATATTCCTGCCAATTTTAAACAAGACACTTCTTATACAGACAGAATGATTATTTGATAGGTTGAGGTTTCTTCTAAGTATTTAATTTTATTCTGTGGTCTGTGTATTATGTTGTCTTTGTACTGTCCTTGACAAGAAAAAGTCCTGTCAAAAAAAGAGGGCTTTTCCCCAGGAGAGTATGATGATGCTTTTTGTCTTGTAGACAGCAAATATGTGGGTAAACATTACAAGTATTATTTTCATAGAAAGTTAGATACTGATATGTTATTTAGCTTACCAGTTTAAGCTGACTTTTAAAATTCGAGTACTAGTAAATATCCTACAAACCTCTTCAGGACATACTAAATCTACTTTCTGTCTGGGGAATATGTTTTTCCTTGTCCTAGGCAGCATACACATTTACCATGTCCATGAAAGGAGATCTTGTTTAATGGTCATTGAGACTACATTGCTGTAAGTTCTGTTTCAAAGTGGGACTTCCCCCCCC